>VWZU01009408.1:0-10162 GCA_013397095.1 Sterrhoptilus dennistouni | reverse complement strand
CCAGATCCCAAAGGTTCCCAGGGTTTTTTCATGGAATGTTTCAGAGGTGAAATCGTGCCTGTATTGAGTTCATGGTGAGGAGAAATCCAAGGAATTGGCTCCAGATCCCAAAGGTTCCCAGGGGTTTTCCAGGGAATGTCTCAGAGGTGAAATTGTGCCTCTGGTGAGGAGAAATCCAAGGAATTGGCTCCAGATCCCAAAGGTTTCCAGGGATTTTCCATGGGCTGTTTTTGAGGTGAAATTGTGTCTGTGGTGAGTTCGTGGTGAGGAGAAATCCAAGGAATTAATTTTGGAGAGGAGAAATCCAGGGAATCGAACCCAGATCCCAAAGTTTCCCAGGGGTTTTCCGTAGAATGTCTCAGAGGTGCAATTGTGTCTGTGGTGAGAAGTCCAAGGAATTGCCTCCAGATCCCAAAGGTTCCCAAGGGTTTTCCATGGAATGTTTCAGAGGTGAAATTGTCCCCACAGTGAGTTCATGGTGAGGAGGAATCCAAGGAATTGACTCCAGATCCCAGAGGTTCCAGAGGTTTTCCAGGGAATGTCTCTGAGGTGGAATTGTCCCTGTGGTGAGGAGAAATCCAAGGAATTAACTCCGGATGGTTTTGGAGCCTTTGGCACTGCTGGTTTGCCTGGAGTTCATTCCCAGCTGGAAGGGAATATCCAATAACTAATATCCAATAATTGATATCCAAAACCCCATAATTAATATCCCATATCCAGTAAGGAATATCCCATATCCTGTATCCAATAGTCAATATCCAATATGTCATATATAATATCTAGTGTCTAATAATCAATATCCTTTATTCCATATCCAATATCCAATAATTAATATCCCATATCCAGTATTGAATATGTCCTATCCAATATCCCATTCCTGATAGCCAATATCCCGTATCCCATATCCACTATCCCATATCCACTATCCAGTATTTAATATCCTATATCCCATACCCAAAATTTAATATCCCGTGTCCCATATCCCATATCCAGTATCCCATATGCAATTTCCAATATCCAATATTTAATATGCCATATCCAATGTTTAATAATATCCCATATCCAATATTTATGCCATATGCAATATTTAATATCCAATATCCCATATCCAGTATTTAATATCCCATATCCAATAAGTAATATCCCACATCCTGTATCCAATATCCCGTATATAAAATCCAAAATTCCATATCCCGTATGCAATTTCCAATATCCCATATCCAATATCCAATATATAATAATAAATATCCGTTATTTCATAGCTCATATCCCATATCCCTTATCTCATATTTAATATCTGTATCCAGTATCTAATATCCTATATATAATATCCAATATTTATCCATCAATATCCCATATTTAATATCCAATATCCCATCTATAATATCCACTATCCCATATCCATTATTTAATAATCAATATCACATATTTAATATCCCATATTAAATACCCAATATCCCATGTCCAATATTTAATATCCCATATCCAATATCCTATAATTAATATCCCATATCCAGTATCCCATAATTAATATCCTATATCCAATATCCCATATTTAATAATCAATATTCCATATCCCATATTTAATATCCCATGTCCCATATCCAATAATTATTACCCAATATCTGCCATCCAAATTCCAATATCCAATATTTAATATCCCGTTAATGTCCAATTTCCAGTTTTTATATTAAACCTTTAATTCCCTTAAGTCCTGAAAATTCACCCCAAATATCCAGGGAATCATTAGTTAAAATCTGATTTTCCCATATTAAAAACCCCCAGGATTTTGAATTTAGACAAGTCCAGGTGTTGGAATTCCAGAGATTTTGGAATCACCGTAAGAAAACTTTGGAGATTAAAAATTCCCAACAAAAAAAAATTGACTTTATTATGAATCCTTCAAAAATTCCAGGTTTTTTTAGCCAACCTTGGAAATTTTTCACATCTTGGAATTTATTCTTCCCAACATCCATAAATCTTTTTTTTTTTTTCCTGATTTTTTAATCCCATAGGAACAAATTAGAGATGAATTCAGTGCCAGAAACACCTGGAAAAATTGGAATAAATTAATAAATCCAGTGAATTATATTTATAANATAATGAATTATATATAATTTATTTAAGAAAATTATATATAATATCATATAAATTTATATATAAATTTTTATTATAATTTTATATAATTTTTAAAATACTTTATCTATAACAATTTCATATATAAAAAAATATTTAATAATTTTAATTTAATAAATTACAATTTACAGGAATATCCTGTTGTTGATGAATATCCCAGCTTGGAAAAACTTTTTAAGTTTTATTTTTAAAGAAATGAATTTTGACCACTGGAATTCCAACACAACTCTATGGAAAAAAACAACCTGATGGAATTCCAGGAAATAATTGGGAAAAAAATTGTGTAATAATTGGATCCAACCCATTTCCAGAGGTTTTTCCCATTTTTTTTCCAGCTGGATTTTGCTTTTCTTCCCTCTTTAATTTGGAAAAATTTGGGAAGCAAAGGGGAGGAGATGAAAATCCTGATTTTTCCAGGGTTTTTTTTTCTCTGTTGTTTTCCTTGGATTTGTCACCGTTCCCTTTCCATCACCAGGTGGCGCTCATGGACTGTGTGGGACCCTTGGGGATTTTTTTCATTAAAAACTGATTTTTTTTCCTATTTTTCTTAAATCAGAAGGACAAAAATCTATTTTTTTTTTCCCTGTGCCTGTTTCTGTTTTTCAATCAGGAATAAATTCAGGGATTTTTAGGATAAATATCCACACAGGGCATGGAAATTTAGGGGAAAATTTTGGATTTTCCCTCAAAATTGGCACAATCCCACCCAAATCCTCTGTTTACACCAATCCTGCCCTCAGTTTCTCAATTAAAATTTTATAGAATTAAATTATAAATTACAAATTTGTATGATTAAGTTATCGATTTATCAGTTAGAAATTTATAGAATTAAATTATAGATTTACGTAATTAAATTATAAATTGATGAGTCACAAATTTATAGCATTAACTTACTGGTTTATCGGTTAGAAATGTGTGGAATTAAATTATAAATTTATAAGTTGCAAATTTATAGAATTCAATTCTTGATTTATCAATTAAAATTTTATAGAATTAAAGATTTATAGAATTAAATTATCAGTTAGAAATGATAGAATTACGTTATCAGTTAGAAATTTATAAATTAAATTGTCGATTCATTAATTGGAAATGTATAGAATTAAAAGGTAGATTTATAGAATTAAACTATCAATTAGAAATTTATGTAAATGAATCATGCATTTATAAATCACAAAAACATAAAATTAAATTATTGATTTATCGATTAGAAATTTATAGAATTAAATTTAAAAAAAAAAAATCCTTTTCCCCAAGGGAAAGTGATTGGGATAGATGGGAATTGGGAATTCCTGGCTGGAATTCCCAGAGAAGCTGTGGCTGCCCATGGAATGTCCAAGGAAAAGTTGGATCACCCTGGGACAGTGGGAGGTGTGAAATGGGATCATCCCTAAAATCCATCCCAAATCCTGGGCTAATCCTGCTTTAGGGATTGGGAATGTGGTGTTTCTTTCCGGGAGAGAAATTGTTGGGAATACACCTTGAATATTCCTGAAAAAATAGAATTAATTGGGAAAAGTTGCATCCTGAGCCTTCCCGAATTCCCATGGAGGAAAGCACAGCTCAACCATATCCCATATCCAATGTCCAATGTTTGATCCCATATCCAGAGTTTAATATCCCACGTCCCATATCCAATATTGCATGTTCAATAATTAATATCAAATAGCCCGTATCCAATATTGCACGTTCAGTAATTAATATCCAATATCCCGTATCCAATATTGCACGTTCAATAATTAATATCCCATATCCCGTATCCAATATTGCACGTTCAATAATTAATATCCAATATCCCATATCCAATATTGCATGTTCAATAATTAATATCCAATATCCCATATCCAATATTGCACGTTCAATAATTAATATCCAATATCCCGTATCCAATATTGCACGTTCAATAATTAATATCCAATATCCCATATCCAATATTGCATGTTCAATAATTAATATCCAATATCCCATATCCAATATTGCACGTTCAATAATTAATATCCAATATCCCGTATCCAATATTGCACGTTCAATAATTAATATCCAATATCCCATATCCAATATTGCATGTTCAATAATTAATATCCAATATCCCATATCCAATATTGCACGTTCAATAATTAATATCCAATATCCCGTATCCAATATTGCACGTTCAATAATTAATATCCAATATCCCATATCCAATATTGCATGTTCAATAATTAATATCCAATATCCCATATCCAATATTGCACGTTCAATAATTAATATCCAATATCCCGTATCCAATATTGCACGTTCAATAATTAATATCCAATATCCCATATCCAATATTGCATGTTCAATAATTAATATCCAATATCCCGTATCCAATATTGCACGTTCAATAATTAATATCCAATATCCCATATCCAATATTTAATATCCCACATCCTGTATCCCGTATCCAATATTTAATAGCCAATGTCCTATATCCCACATCCAATATATAATATCTGATGTCCCATATTCCATATTCCATATCCCGTATCTGGTATTCTGTATTTGCTGCTGAATCCCAGAATGATCCTTAAGGATCATCCCATCGTCCCATCCCATCCCACAGATTCTGTCTCATCATCCCATCCCATCATCCCATGGATCCCATTATCCTGTTCCATTATTGCTTTATCCCATTCCATCCCATTATTGCTTTATCCCATTCCATCCCATTATTGCTTTATCCCATTCCATCCCATCATCCCATCCAATCCCATCAATCCCACCCCATCATCCCATCCCACCATCTCACCCCA
Source organism: Sterrhoptilus dennistouni (assembly GCA_013397095.1). Taxonomy (NCBI): domain Eukaryota; kingdom Metazoa; phylum Chordata; class Aves; order Passeriformes; family Zosteropidae; genus Sterrhoptilus; species Sterrhoptilus dennistouni. The sequence continues at coordinate 5,255 of VWZU01009408.1, read as the reverse complement.
TGGATCCCATACCATGATCCCATCCCATTATCCCAAACCATCATCTCATTATCCCATCCCATTATCCCATTCCATCCCATCAATCCTATCCCATCATCCCATGGATCCTGTCCTCCAATCCCACCCCATCATCCTGTCATCCCATCCCATCATCCCTCCCCATCCCATCATCCCATCCTGTCATCCCATCGTCTATCCCATCATCCCGCCCTGTCATCTCATCATCCCATCCCATTATCCTATTCCATCCCATCAATCCCATCCCATTCTGTCCCATCATCCCATGGATCCCATCCCATTCCAATATCCCATTCCCATCCCATCATCCTATTCCATCCCACCCCACCATCCCATCATCGCATCCCATCATCCCGTTACATCCCATCCCATCATCCCATCAATCCCATCCTGTCCTATCATCCCATGGATCCCATCCCATTCCATTATCCCATTCTATCCCATCATCTCATCCTATCCCATTGTGCCATCCCATTATCCCATGAGTCCCATGGATCCCATCCCATTGTCCCATCCCATCCCATTGATGATCCCATCATCCCATGGATCCCATTATCCCATAGATCCCATGGTCAGCAATTCCCTTCTCCTCCCAAATCCCCTCTTGTCCCTTGGCCATTCCCAGGACTCCAGGCCCGTCCCCACCACCTCCAGGACTCCTGAACCCTCCCATCCTTTCCAGGAATTTTTCCCATAAAACTCCCTGATCGGGGCAAATCTGAATTGTGGAATTTCTGTGGCAGCCTCGGGATTCCTGGGAGCCGCCGCCAATCCCGAATTCCCGACGGGGGAAGGGACGGACAAGGAGCAGCTGGAGGTGCAGAAAATCTCCCAGGATGAAGTCAACGAGCTCAGACAGGTAAAAATCAGCATCAAATTTATTTAAAAATTATTGAATTCCTTGATTTCTTCAGAAAAAAATTCCTGGAAATCAATTTTTATGGGGATATTTGGGATTTTTCCACAAGCTTGGGATGAAAATTTAATTTTTTTTCTCCAAGTCGGGGATTATCCACTTGGTTGGATAGATTGGAATGGGACCTCTGGAAAATCCTGATTTGAAACAATTTAAAATTAAAAATTTGAACAATTTTATAGTTTTCCAGCTTTTTTGGATTTGCTCCATTTGGAATTTTTTTTCCCAAAATATTTAGAATATATTGTGGATTTTTCTGGTGTCTTATTCCAGAAAAACCCACAAAACGTTCTGTAAATACCCAGAGACAAATTTTATTTTTGGAAATCAGGTCCCTCCCAACCCAAATCATTGGAATTATCTCTGGAATTCTGTTTTGGGGGTGAGGAGGAAGAAAAATCTTGGGAAAAAAAAGAAGAGAAAAGGTTGGAAATTCTTCCTAGGAGGGAGGAATTCCAGCTTGGAAACACGAGGTGAGGCTTGGGAATGACGTTGGGGAAGGAAAGAACGAGGTTGGTCATCCAAGGCCAGATTGGATCCACCTGGGACAGCAGAAGGTCCCTGTCCATGGATTGGATGATCCTAAAGGTCCCTCCCAACCCAAACCTCTGGAATTCTGTTTGGGAGTGAGGAGGAATGAAAAATCTTGGGGAAAAAAAGGAAGAGAAAGGGATGGAAATCCTTCCCAGGAGGGAATAATTCCAGCTTGGAGAAAGTGGTGAGGCTTGGGAATGATCTTGGAGAAGGAAGGAACGAGGTTGGTCATCCAAGGCCAGGTTGGATCAACCTGGGATGGTGGGAGGTGTCCATGCCTGGACCTGGATGATCCTTAAGGTCCCATCCAACCCAAATTCCAGGAATTCTGGGACACAAATCCACCAAAAATCCCGTCACTCCAAACCCTTAACTGCGACCTCTCTGTGTTCCCTGTGTCAGATCCTGAGGAAGCTGAAGGGGCTGGCCCTGGAGACGGAGGCGGAGCTGGAGAGGCAGGACGAGGCCCTGGACTCCATCGGCAGCTCCGTGGACCGCGCCACGCTCAACGTCGAGCGGCAGAACCGCAGGATGAGGAGGCTGACGTAACTTCCGGCGGGATCAGCGGCGCCGGGAGGAGCCAGGAGGATTTTGGGGACTGGTTTTTATCCAGAGACATTTTGGGAAGGGTTTGGGATGAGGTTTGGGAAAGGGCGCCGCCGAGGGTGAGTTCCTGAGAGGATTGGAGGCTCCTGGACTTGGATCATGGTTGGATCTTTGTGCGGTTTGGACCTTGGATCATGGTTGGATTTTGGATGGTTGGATTTTGGGTGGTGGTTGGATTTTGGATCACATTTGGATCTTGGATCGTGGGTCACATCTGGACCTTAGATAAGGTTTGGACCTTGGATAATGTTCAGATCTTGGATGGTGGTTGAATCTTGGATCACAGTTGGACCTTGGGTGGTTGGACCTTGGATGAGATTTGGACCTTGGGTAGTTGAATTTTGGGTGGTGGTTGGATATTGGATAAGGTTTGGACCTTAGATAAGGTTTGGATCTTGAATGGTTGGACCTTGGATGATGGTTGGATGTTGGGTGTTGGATGGTTAGATTTTGAATAAGGTTTAGATCTTGGATGGTTTGATCTTGGATGATGGTTGGACCTTGGATCACATTTGGATCTTGGATGATGGCTGGGTCTTAAATTATTTGAATCTTGGATCACAGTTGGGCCTTGGATGGTTGGATATTGGGCGGTGATTGGATTTTGGGTGGTGGTTGGGTCTCGGATCACATTTGGATCTTGGATGATGGTTGTATCTTGCATGAGGTTTGGGCCGTGGATCATGGCTGGATCTTGGATAATTCGAGTCTTGGATCAGGTTTGGATCTTTGATGGTTGGGCCTTGGTAATGGTTGGACCTTGGATAACAATTGGATGACGGTTGGATCTTGGATGATGGTTGGACCTGGGATAATGTTTGGATCTTGGATGATGGTTGGATCTTGAATGTTTGGATTTTGGATCACAGATGGACCTTGGATGAGGTTTGGACCTTGGGTGGTTGGGCCTGGGATGGTGGTTGGATCTTGGATGAAATTTGAACTTTGGATGAGATTTGGACCTTGGATCATGGTTGGATGTTGGATCATGGTTGGATGATGGTTGGACCTTGGATGGGGTTTGGACCTTGGATGTTTGGATCTTGGATGATGGTGGGATCTTGGATAAGGTTTGGGTCTTCGATGGTTGGATCTTGGGTGAGCTTTGGATCTTGAATTGTTGGATTTTTAGTGGATCTTGGATGAGATTTGGACCTCGGATCCTGGTTGGACGTTGGATGTTGGTTGGACATTGGATGAGGTTTGGATTTTGTTTGGTTGGACCTTGGATGGAGTTTTGCTCTTGGATAACAATCGGATTTTGGATGAGGTTGGACCTTGGATCCCGTTTGGACCTTGGAGAATATTTGGAAGCTTTTTTGGATGGAAAATCCAAATTTCCAATCAGGATAACACAAAACTCTTGGATTCTCCACTACAGACCCCTGTAAAACCAGGAATGTGACAAAACCTGACTTAATTTTAATTAATTCATTCATCACTTAATTAATTAATGTGCTTTTTCACTTTGCTGCTTTCCAGCCCATCAATTAATTCCCTCTCCAACTTTTTCCTTAAAATCCTTAGGAGCCAATCCTGGGGTTTTTTTAAATTTATTTATTTGCACTCGATGATGAAACATTTCAAGGCTTTTCCAGAATTTCGAAAAAAAGGGAATATTTTTAATTCAAGTCTGAAGTTTACACTTGGCAAAGTTTTCCCCTCTTAAATTATTGATGTTCCGAAAGAAAAATTCCCATTTCCTCAACCCCTTTTCCAGCTGTTGTAAAATATCTTTTTTAAAATATTTTTTTTTTTACCTTTCAATTTCAACCTTAAATTTAATTATTTTTATTACTATTTAATTAATACTTATTTAATTAATACTTATTTAAATAATAATTATTTAATTTAAATTATTAATATTTAATTTAAGTGTATTTTTTGTGTTGTTGCCAATCCAACACTTCTCAGTGCGATATTTTCAAACAGTGAAGCTTTGAATCCTTGGATTCAGTGAGAATTTTTCCCATTTTTTTTTTAAATCCAGCCTAAATTTTTGGGAGAAGAAAACGCCAAACCACGTCGAGGGTGTTGCCTGTGAGGTTTGTATTCCTTAATCTTAGTTAGGACTGGTTTAAAATTTAATCCGAGCTTTTCCTGGCGTGCACTTTAATGGATAATCCATCGATAATTCCATTTCCGTCAATAATTTCCTGGGAATAAAAATCCTCTCGGAGCTTCTCCTGATGTTTCCCACCTTTAGAAGAGGAAAAGAAACTTTTCTCGCCTCGTTTTTTTTCCGTGGATTTTGCTCCAAATCCGGGTTGGGTTGAGGCTGGGACGGGATCTGGGAATGGGATCTGAGCCCAACCCAGAATTCCCAACGGGAAATATTTGGGATTTCAGTGATTTTTTTGTGCCGTATTTTTTTATCGTCCGTGGGGGTTTTCAGCATCGACTCCGTGTTTTGTGTGGGTTGTGTTGAGTCCAACATATCCCAAAAAAAAAAAAAAACTTGGGATATTCCTTGGAAAACCCATCCTGGAGCTTTACATTGCCTGAATTCCGTGTGCCGGAAGGATTTTCCCACCTGGAATTCCTTCTTATTAAATCTCTTGGAATTGTGATTTTTTTGTGGGTGGTTTTTTTATTTTCTCTCCCGTCTTCACTTGGGAATTGTCAGGGAATAAAAAACTCCATCCCTGTTTTCCTGTGGAATTGGGATTTCGGTGGATTCTGTGGGGTTTACGATGGGTTGATTTGGGATTAAAAATACGGAAAACATGGAAAATATTTTGAGCTGGATGAGCTTTAAGCTTCCAACCCATTCCAGAATTCTTCAGCAAAGCTTGGAGAAGTGGCTGATATTCCAGAGGAGACTCAAAATCCTGGAAAAATGGGATTTTTTTACTGGAATCCTCATGGATTTAACAAGAAGAAATCCTGCCCTGGAGAGGAGGAGCAAGCCCAGGAATTGGGACATGGAATTCCCACATTTATTGACCTGGAAGGATCATCCCAGGATTTTTTGGGAAAGGGAAAGAGAAAAGATCATGGATGGGAAATAAATCCATGGGTTTGATTTGCTCCAGGATTAACTGAGAAAGGGAAAGAGAAAAGATCATGGATGGGAAATAAATCCATGGGTTTGATTTGCTCCAGGATTTATTGGGAAAGGATCATGGAGGGGAAATAAATCCATGGCTTGGCTTCTTATAATTAATTGGGGAAGGGAAAA
>VWZU01009389.1:51195-66114 GCA_013397095.1 Sterrhoptilus dennistouni | reverse complement strand
GCCCTTTATACCCACAACCCGTTCAATAACCCCACGTGTTTCTAGAATCTCTTAGCTCTGCAGAGTTCCCTCTCCCTGCCGTCCACGGATGTTCCTACAATCTCATCTCCTGTTTCCCATGCAGGGCTCATTGCAGAGGAGTCACGGCGGCAGCAGAAGGAATGAAGTCATCCCACCCAGCCCCAGTGCCCTGCAGCAGACGTTTCCCTGACATCTCATTCCTGCAGAGAAAATGAAGCTTTGTGCTGGAAATGCTCAGGTGTGTGAGGATAAAATCATCCCAAAGAACAGCAAATTCACCGTGATCTGCTCACTTGGTCTCCTCAGCATCCCTTAAAAAAAAAAAAAAAAAAAAAAAAAAAAAAAAAATCTGCTTTTGCAGTAAGTTAAAGTCCCAGGTGAGCCAGGCCTATTTCCCTTTCTGTTACTATGACAACGATTTTTTACCGCAGTCCCTAAGTCCCTTCAGAACTCACACATTCATGCCTTGAATTAGAACTTTAAAGGAGAAAGATGGATATTTCCTGGGTTTACCAACAACACCCTCCGAACCAGCCCCAGCACCAGACAATAAATACAGAAATCTGCTCTCCCTTGTTAGTGCCACTTTTCTCTGCGCTGCTCCCGCCGCGAGATTTCTCCTCCATCTGCCCCAAAATACAATTTAAAAAAGCCATTCAAACAAATAAAATCACCCCCAAAAAAAGACCCAAATCGTGCCACAAAATCCACCCTGTCAAGGCCCCTTTTCAATTAAAATCTCCTATTTTTTAACTAATATTTCCTTAAATCTGTCACAAATATAGTAGATATTTTTAAAAATGCTCATTTTTTTCAAGGNTTTTTTGGTTTTTTTTTTTTTGGTTGTTTTTTTTGTTTGTTTGTTTGGTTGGTTGGTTGGTTGGGGTTTTTTTGTTCCATTTGGTTTGGGTTTTTTTGGTTGGTTGGTTGGGGGTTTTTTGTTTCATTTGGTTTGGGTTTTTTGGTTGTTTTGGTTTTGGTTTGGTTTGGTTTGGTTTTTTCCCACTGAATAAATAGGAAGATAAAGAGAAATTAGTGGCTTGATCAGCAGAGCCCCAGCAAGTCTGGAGTCACCCTCACTGGCCAGGGACAAGGGGGCACAAACAGGAACTGCAGGAAGTATCTGGTGTAAAAAGGGAGTTTTTATTCCACATTGAGGAGAACCAAATGAGGAGTCATTTCCCTTGAGAAATCCCATTGGGGTGGAAAGCTGTTCTGAAGGGAAGAGAGGCTGATCAAACAGTCAGTCACCACGGATACATCTAAAATACCAAATTTTAGGTATTTGGTTCCCAAATTCTGCACAATGTCCAGCAGTGCTGCTGAACAAAGGGTTTTACCCTTCCCCTTTTAGACCCAGCCCTGGGATCCCCAGCTGAACCCCCAGAGACCTCTGAGTGTGTTCACTCTTCCTGTCCCCGCTCATAATTAATTTCTGGAGACATAACTGGGAATATCCATGAAAACCTGCAAGCATTTGCTGAGCTGGGTAGGGAGAAATCTCTGCACAAAGTTTCAGACGCTGCCAGAGTTTTCTTTTTTGGGGCCAAATCCAGGCACAAAGTTCAAGTTCAAGCCATACAATGGCAGCCATGAGTGGGGTTTATTAGTCAAGAGAAATCCCACTTGGGATCAGGGCTCCACTGGGGATGAAGAATCAGATTTTGTGGCAGAGAGGGAAAAATTCTTGTGGTTTTGGTGTTTAAGAGAGTTGGGGAGAGCTCTGGGGTGGGGGCAGCTCCCCAAGTCCTTTTTGTAGGACAATGTTGGGAAAGATGAAGCACGAAAAGCTCACAAATATGATTGCCTGGCAAGAAATACTGAAAATATAAAACCTGTGAGTGAAATAGAAATGAAGGGCAGCTTTGAGATGTGATCATGGCAGGCAGGAAGACGGTGATGAGCTGGAGATGGGTTGAGTGATAACAAACAAAGGGACACCAAGGGACCCAAGGGTGTAGCCCCCACCAAGGTATCAGGGAAAAGGTAGATGAGAAAATAACCTTTAGAGTTTAGAATACAGAGTGATGTGGTGATATAACAGTTCTCATGGGCTGTGTGCAAAGTCTGTAGGTTTTGTATCTGCTGACTGGTCACTGTAAATTAGAATATTCAACACAAAAGGAGATAGAATGGATTGTAACACGGTCCTCACTCTCTCACCCCTGCCACTTCTCTTACCTCTCTTACCTCTAACCCTCTTGCTCTAACCCTGTTACCCCTCTCACCCTCTGGCTCTCTGTCTTTCTCTCTCTCTCCCCCTCTCTCTGGGGCATCCCTCCAGCCCAGGCTGGTGGCTGAAGGCAAAGCCCTTTTTACCCACAACCCTTGCAATAACCCCACACGTTCCCAGAGTGTCTCAGCTCTGCAGAGTTCCCCTCCCTGCCGTCCTGGCATGATCCCACACTCTGGCGCCCAGACAGGAACCCAAACCTGGCAGGTTCTGCTCGCTGGGAATCCCCCAGAAATGGGAAGTTGGTTTTATTCAACAAATCTCAGGGAAGTTCAGGCAGTCTGAGCCCAGCACAGAAGGGTTTGGTACGTCTGGGAACGGGAGGAGTGTGCAGGTTTTTCCCCCACAATCCTGGTGATACAACGACCCAAAGGGGAAATCACCTCTGCTTTTAAACTTTCTCAGTTCCCTGTTCATATATTTTGAGAAATCACTTTGAATTATTTCATATTTCAAAGGAAAAGGCATCAATTTGTTATTCACAGTCATCACATCATGTCACATAATCCCCCTAAACCCAAATTAGTTCCTCTAAAAAGCAGTTCAGACTCTATTTACCTTCTGCAAAGAGAATCCATACAATTTATTAAAAATAAATAATTTTTATTTCAATGACTTTAACCAAAACATTTTGTTTTGGTTAAATGAAAGAAATGAAAGAAATTAAAGAAATAATTCCACTTCCACTGACTTCAGCCTCACATCCTGACCTCCTTAAATATTTTTTAAAGGAATTTAGATGTTGTCCCAATTAAAACTGCACCACTAACAAACTTCTGTGCAGAGAGAAGACTGAGAGGAGAGTCCTCACTCAAACCAAGGCAAGCAGCCTGAGAAGAAAATCTCAGTCTGAGCCTCTTTGTTCCTCAGCTCTTCACGTGTGAGAGGAATAATAGAACCTGCCTGAGTCCCAGGGCTGTTGTCAGAGTAAGAACATTAAAGATTGAGAGTGGCTCTGATAGTTCAGTAATGGAGGACAATAGCTGAGATAGTATTTCATTTATTCAAAGCTCTACAGAAACTGCACAGCTCCAGAAATCCTGCAATCCACCCCTAAAAAAAGGCTAAAGCGCTCCTAAATCATCCTAAATATATTACCAAGCAGGGGTTTGTGGCAAAGCGTAAAACAGCTTTGTTCTTAAGAGGGAAAAAAATGGCACTTTTATCATCCCTCTTCTTTTTTATTCCCCCACTTTTATCCCCTGTGCTGGTTTCCACTTTTCTGCTTTGTCGGAGAAGTCAGAGCAGCTCAAACCTTGCTGGGTAAACAGCAGAAAAGTGTTTGCATAACTCTTCCTAAAATAAGATGCAGCCAGCACTGGATGGCTGCTCAGTGCTCTCTGCAGATAAAAATCAAAAACAGGGAGGGCAAAACAAACACGGGGACCACAAAACATCGCCCAGGGAATGAGAGAAATATGGAATATCAGCAAGGATCACTCCAAAAGTTTGTGTATTTTCGTGTGAACTTTGCGTGCGCTGAATGCAAGGACAAAGAGAGTTATGATCTAAGCGTTTAGCTGCTAATAAATATATCAGGAAAAAAAAGCTTTAAATGCTCCTGCTCTGCTTCTGATTTAAATGGAGCCGGGTGTGAAATGAGACACTGGAAAAGGTCAGTCAAATTAGCTCACGAGTCTTAAATAAACCCTGTGCCAGTGCTGGGCACTTTCCTAATTCTGCTTCCATTGGGAAAGTCAATCCAAGAATTCCGTGTGTTGCTCGGGGTTTCGGCTCTTGGGGTTTTCCCCTTGGAGAGGTTTTGCTTTGCACAAATGTTTGAAGAATTACAGAAAAAAACCCCCCAACCCTCTGCCCCAAACTGCCACATTTCAGCACAATCCATCAGGAATTCAATGGCCAAAACCAATTCACCTCCAGCCCTCACCAGCCTTGTGTCCTCCTTCCCCCAGGAAAAAAACCCAATCAGAGATCACTGAAGCCACAGAAAGGCTGCTGAGGGGGTGGAATTTTTAATGTATTTAACCTGCTTTTTGTCAAACTGCTTGGAGAGATAAAACACCCAGAATGGACAGTTTTGCATTCTGAATACAAAAATTAAAAAAAAACAAACCCACAAATAAGCAAAAAACACTCAAAACAGGACACATTTCTTTTTTTCCTGCCTTTTTTTTTTCTTTTTCCTGTTTGCTTGGTTTTGTTTGGTTTAGTTTTGTTGGGGGGTTTTTTGTTTGGTTTAGTTTTAGTTTTGAGTTGTTGTCTTGTTGTTGTTTTTTGGGGTGTTTTTTTGGTTTGGTTTTTGTTTGGTTTTTTGTTTGGTTCGTTGGGCTTTTTTGGGGGGGTTTTTTGTTTGTTGTTGTTGGTTTTTGGTTTGGGTTGGGTTTTCTGAGGTTTTTTTGGGGTTTTTTTTTGATTTTTGTTTTGTTTTGTTTTGTTTAGGTTGGGTTTTTTGGTTTACTTTGTTTTTAAGGATTCCAAAGGCCCCAACATGACAGACTGGGATGAACAACTGAACCACAGTCTGAGCTGTCGTTACCCCCGGAGCTGATCCAGACTCAGGAACCTGCTGGATTCCCCCTGACTCTTCTCCTTTGGAGAAGGAAGAACGACCCATAATCCTTTCATTTGGCCTTTCCTTCATTTCATGACAATTTCCTGAAGCAGAATGAGGAGCAGTGAGGGAACGCAGCTCCTCAGTTTTTTAACTGTGCTTCTCTGGATAACTTTCCCAGTCTCCAAGGCAGCTCCCTGAAGTTCCCAATCTCTCTTTTGTGCTGCTTTTCAAGGAAAAAATAATAAGTGTAAATCCTTTCTGATGGTGCCTTGGCTTTGTCTTTGGTTTGTGATGGAGAGAGAATAAAAGTTCAGGCTGCTGGGAACCTGAACAACCCCCCAGAAGCTTTTTCCTCACTTCTCTTCTTTCCCCCACTTCTTTTCTGTTTATACCATCAGCTTTTTGCAAAGTGGAGCATCACTGGCTGCATCATTTCTGTTCCCATTGTGGCTCTCCCTTCCCTAAAGGCCCCAAATCCTTCATTTTTTTCACTTTTATTTCAACCAGAAACTCCATCTATTGTGTGAATGAGCTCTTGTAGAGTAGAGCACAAACCTGGGAGAGTGAAAATTCCACTTTTTTCCGTGCCAGTCAGGAGGGTGGGATATTTGTACAGGGGAAGCCACTCCTGTATTTATCTCATTTACTGTGTTCACATGTGCTAAATGGAATTACAGACATAATTACACACTGTGTCAGAAATAACTGCAGCTAAGCACAGCCACCTCTGCCTCCACTCATAGTTTTTGCTCCTGTTAAGGATAGGCACAAAAATTTTTCAGGAATGCAAATGAACAGCTTATTTATTCCAAATGATCAATAGAGTAATATTAGAGTAATAACTAATACAGAAGCGAGTTAAATAATAATTAACTACTATTATTGCTGCTGGGAAAATAATATTTCAAGTATGTCTGGGGGAAAACACTGAACATCAACATGTGGTGTTTGTCACAACCTGTTCAAACTCACACCAGGAATTCCATTGGGTCACTAATGAAACAAAAATTCCTCCCCAAGGAGTTCACTGGTTCTGAGGTGTCACCCCAAGAGCTGTGACTGCTTTAAAGAGTAATAAAATGTGACAAAAATTCACCTTTACACCACTTCCAGGCCCTTAGGAAGTCCAGGCTTCCACACATTTTCTCCCCTCATAAAGGGGAAGAAAATTCCTTGGCTTCCCCTTTGAAATTCCTGTAAGTACCTGGGTGTTTTAATATATAAATTCTCCTGATGGATTGTGACTCCAATTAGTGGACTGGCTGATTTTCTCTAATTACAGCAGTTAGTCACCGGGCCGTTTTCTCTAATTGGTCACCACAAGTACATAAACTAAGTGGATTTATGGGATTGTGTTTGTAAAACTTCCCTGAGGACTCTGGAGCTCTCCAAAGGCTCCTCAGCTCTTTGGTCACACATTTTCCATGGAAAAGCCTCTTCCTGATGGTGTTTTATATTACAACGACACAGACTCTGAGATTCAAAAGGCTGAAATTACTTCTTTTATTTTTGGGATGTGTCTCCCTTTTCTACTATTTCACACAGACCAATTGGATTGGTGACACAAAGACAAACCTCTTCACTCCCATTGGTCAGAGCAGAGGGACAGCAAGGAGAAGTCCCTCCTGGGGAAAGGAATGAAGAACAAAGTTTTTGTCAAAGCCAAGGTCAATCCTGCAACCCGCAGCATTAATAACCCTGCTCTGTTCCTTCTGCTGCAGAAAACAAAGTGTGAAAGGCAAATGGAAAAGGATTTGCATGGAATTTCCTCCTTAAAGAAGGAAGCTGTTCTCAGTCCAGGGATGTAATTTCAGAGTGTTTCACTTCACTGGACTGAACTCAGAGTTATGTGGGTGAAAATAGCATGAAATGCAGGAGAAATGTGCATTTAAACCCTCAACCTTTAGCTCAACCTGCTCTGATTCTGTCTCACCAACTGAACAGCTCTGAGAAGAGCAAAAGAAGTTTTTAAATTATTTCATCGATACTTTAAAACTGAAGTAGAACCCCATGAGGAGAGTGACCATGTAGCCTCCAAGAGCTGGATGGGATTTTGGGATGCCCAGGATGGATCCCGTGCCCAGAACAGCTCCCTCATTGCCCCTGGAATGCCATGGGGTGCAGGAGAAGGAAATACAGCCGACCTGGCCCCTGATAAGTAACGGCTCTATCCAATAAAGGTAAGTGTGATAAAAGGGAGTGGTGAGCTGGAGAGGAGGATCATGAAGGAGGAGGAACCTTGAGGAAGAGGGAATGTGAGAATGATGAAGAAGCAGGATCCTGGGGAGAGAGAATCCCTGCTGTGAGGTCAGTCTGGGGCTGCAGTCAGAGCCTGTTGGTGGAACCTGCAGTCACAGTCTGACTGGGGAAAAGCTGCAGTCACAGTGTGCACAGCAATCCCTGCAGTCACAGTGTCACCAATCCTGCAGTCACAGTCACAGTCACACCAATCCTGCAGTCACAGTCACACCAATCCCCGCAGTCACAGTCACAGTCACAGTCACACCAATCCTGCAGTCACAGTCTATCCAGGTAAAAGCTGCAGTCAGAGGCTGTAAGGAAACAATTGCAGTCCCAGTCCAGCAGGAAATCCCTGATGTCAGAGTTGATCAGGCAATAACCAGCAGTCAGAGGCTGCAGGGGAAACCCACAGCAGGAGCTGCTGCAGAGTCAGGGAATGGTTGGAGTCAGGATGGCTGAGCTGTGAGGAGGAATAAACCAGGACCCTTCTCATGCTGTGATGAACAGTCTGTGCCTGGGCTCATTTCTACCCTCTGACAAGGGGCTGCTGCAACAACGGGGAGCCTGGCCCAGGGCACAGGAGGGTTTTCTCTTGGAGCAGGGGGTGAGGCCAGGTCCTGTTGGCCCCTCATCAGCCCCATCTCCATGAGCAGGACACATGTTAGATTGAGGGTTTGGTGCAGCCTTTTGCTTTGGGTATCAGGAACACTCAATCAGGTGTCTGTAGATGGACAAGAAAGAACCACACTCACAGTCAGGTTGTGAGAGCAAAAAGAGAGGCGTTTATTTCTTTACTCTGATTTGTATAGATCCCGGACAATGACTGGAGATTGGAGGACAAGGTTGACACCTCTCCAACTACACTGGTCAAACCAGATGCCCACCAACTGTCCTTCCTCCAGTGAGGAATGCACACGGTTTACAAAACATTACTTCTGTTGACATGAAAATCCATGAGAAACTCCAACTACAAAAATGCAGACGTCAGAAGGCTGAAAAGATCAGGGTGACCATCAGGTGTTTTCATGGCTCTTTGTTTGATTTTCAGCTCCCTGGGCCGCCAAGGGCCGTGTTCCCCCAGCTCCCGCTGGCTCATCTCCTCCCTGTGTGTTCCCTTTCCCTGTTCTGTCAGGAAAACCAGCAGGAGCTCTGGATTCCCTCCTCCCTGCTGCTCCCTCCTGAAACAGCCAAACAGTTGTAAAAGGCTCCCGTTGCCCAAACACCCCCATTTTTTGCTCTATTTAATTTAACACGTTTTCTCCTGTTCCTACAAGTTCCGGCCACTTAACTCCAGAGCTGTTTGCGAGGGCTGCAACAGGAAGGGGCTCAGTGCCATGGCAGTAACGTCCTCTGCTTCCAGCTCAGCAAAACACAGCCAGGACTCCACCTGCTGCACCAGCAGCTCCTGTTTAGGAGGTTTTAGGCTCCTGAGAGAACAGGGAAATAGAACTTTAAAGAGCCAAGGGCCATAAGAGCCTGCACATCCCACTGAGACTTGTTTAGGAGCCTTATGAACTTCTTTGCACCTGCAAACAGTGAAATCTCTTTTTTTTTTCTTTTTTTTCCCCCCCTAATCTTTGAATCTAAGTCTCAGTTCAGGGAATTTCACTTAGTTTGGTGCCAGTTAGCATCAGCCTATAATGATGGTCTGTGGTGTATAGAAATAAAGACAGAAATGCCCTCAGAGAGCAGGGATTTGCCCTCTCAGGGCTCTCTGGTTTATCTCTGCCTGGCCACTGGATTTTATCTGGTTGGGGAAGCTCCGGGGAGAATTGGCTGTCCTGTACTGAATTGGCTATTTCCTGAAGGATGTTGACAGATGGACACGAAAGAGCTACACTCAGACTGTCCAGTTGTGTGAGCACAAAGAAGGAGTTTATTTGGGATTTTGACATAGAGTCTTTGGAGTTTGATCAGGGATTGGGGGATGAGGTTGACACCTCTCTGACCCCACTGGTCATCCTAGAAGTCCATCAATTTGTCTTTCCCCCAGGAAGGAATGCACAGTTTTTCAAAACATCACTCTTTGTTTATGTTACAATGCGTGAGAACTTCAGTACAGAAATACAAAACATCAGAAGGCTGAAAAAACCAAGGCAACAGAAGGAAGCTGTGGGAAAGTGGGGGCCAGGCTCTGCTCCAAGGTAAAAAATGGAAAACAAGAGAGAACAGCCTCAGGTTGTGCCAGAGGAGGTTCAAGTTGGACATCAGCAGGAATTTCTCCATGGAAAAGGTGGTCAGGGGAAGGGGCTGCCCAGGGAGGTTTGGAGTCCTCACCCCTGGAGGTGTCCAAGGTGCCACTCAGAGCTCTGGGCTGGGGACAAGGTGGGGATGGGGCACAGGTTGGACTCGATGATCCTGCAGTGATTCTGAGCTAAATCTCCTCTGCCCTTAGAAATAATTCTATTTTTGGAGGTGGAAAGTGGCTCTGTGGGTTTCCCCACGGCTCTGTCATTAGAATCTCACAGCAGGAACCACCTGAGGTGCTCTGGGTGCCCCTCAGGGAGCACAGTCCCCTCCCAAGGACACCTCACAGACCTGGCTGAGCTTCCTGACTCGAGTGCTTTGTGATTTCAGAGTGGAACTCAGCCAGGCTGAGTCCGTGCCAGGCTTTCAAGTTTAAAGGATATGGGAAGAGACGGGTGTGACTCCAGCCTGGCTCCAGCCCTGCTTTGAGCAGCAGCTGCAGTGGCTCCATTTCACACAGAGAACCTGGCACAGAACCAGCCCAACCAAACCCAACCAAGACCTGTGGGCTCGATATTTTCTGAGCCTGAGAATTGCTGAGCTCTGCTCAAGGGAAACTTTTCAACAGTTTTTCTCTGTCCCAAAACAACCTTGTGTAAACAATATTCCTTTCCCATGACAACAGGAGTTGTTTGCTATTTCTGTTCCTCAGCCCATGGGAGAGGTGTCAGTGCTCTGGACCAATAACGTGCCTTTAGCACAGCGTGTTATAAAAGGGCTGAATGGATTGTAAATAAACCTTCTGATTTCTGCTGCCCCTGACTGGAGTCCAGCACCTTTATTTCGTGTCCTATCACAACAAAGACCTCCCTGCTCCTCTCAGGGACAGCTCCACATGTGGTCACAGAGGCTCTGGAGGTGGCAGCAGCCAGGGGAGGAGTGCAGGGCAGGCAGCAATGGGATTAAACCCCACATGAAGGCAGAGGATGAGCACTGCAGAGAGCTACAGGCTTAGAGGAATGATGGAAGTTCTGATCCGCACACTGGAGGGACTCCAGGATTCCTGCTCAGGGAATACATTTTGATAATGAAGCTCTTCAGGGCAGGGATCACTTCTGTCTGCAAAGGGAGAAAGTGGAAGGTTGAAATGCTGGTGAGAGGCACAAACGAGCTGGGTTGGAGCCTGTTCCCAGCTGGGATAACTCAGACACTTCCATTCAGGTGTTTAGAATGAAAAGGGGAAATTCCTTCTCCTGCCCTCCATCAAATTGATGTCCGGGACTTGTTCAGGGCAAGGAGGGCTCTGCAGTGCCTGCCTCAGCTCTGACTTTGATGGAAACACACTTTGGTGCAAGGTTAAAGATTTCCAGTGAAGACAAAGAATTCTGGAATGCAGCTTGGGGAGAGAAGGGGCTGGAGATGGTTTTGTACACCACAAGAAAGCCAATTAAGAGCTTGAAGCAGAGGAGGAGATGATAAAGGTAATATACTTGACAAAGTTTCCCAGAGATACACACTGGAGAAATTCATCCAGACCATTTATTCCTCTGTGAGCAACTGGAAAGACTCATTACAGATTCTGCCTTTGTTGCTCTATAGAAATGAGAATGCTAATTGGTTTACTTGAAGTTTAATTGAAAATTAATAGAATTTCACCAGAGATTTGCAGCATAGGACCAGAGTTAAAATGACATTTGATTAAAGTCACACTAAAAACATACTCAAGGACATTCTGAAGACAGCTGCAGTTTCCATTCCTTTTAGAATGGAAATAAATATTTATCATTAGTAGAAATCATTGAGAAAATCCTCTTTTTTTAAGAACCATGGTGACACAAAGTGATATTTTTATCAGCACCTCTCTGTCCCTTCTTGTGTCTTCAAGGACCCCTCCCAGTGATCCTGCACTGTCTTTATCCTAAACAGAGGATATTTAAGCCCAGGTACACATTTCCCTGAAAATACAAATTTGCAAGCTTAAGAACAGAATCCTGACCATGATTATACAGGAAATTTCCAGACAAATCTTGAACAAGTCAATTGGAATAAATAAACCCTTTTATCTGCACGTGACAGGAAACAAGAGACACTCGACTGTTGCTTTCCTCCAAAGAAACGAGGCCAGGCTTTTCCCACTGGCTGGAATATCCATCTCCAGAAAGATTTGTGAAATAAATAAACACTGAGCACTGCCTTAAAGCACCAGTGCAACTGCCTGGTGCTCCACAATGGAATTTTCCCAACAAAAGTTTTGAAGAATGAGAAATTGTTTGCCAGCTGCAGAAGAACCCCTGCTTGGACATCCCAAACCACGGGTTTGAAACGAGTGCACCTTCCTGCAAATTAACTGCATCAACTGAATATTCATTTGATTGACTGCAATTACATTTCCTTTATCATTACTATGGAAACTGTTTGGCTGGCATTTGATATTTACTTGAAACACGGTTATCATTTCAATACTATCATCAAAAAGTAGGTCATTAAGCTGCCATCCCCATGAATACATCTGCACACTTCCAAACCCTCCACGCCTGACTTAATTGCTTTCCTTTTCAGTCAAAGCTAAATCAGCCCTGGAAGAAAATATCTATTGATCTGAAGCACAGAGCCATTGTCCCCAGGACTGGCTGCAGAAAATAAAAGACATTTTCTTAAATTATCAGCCGCAGTTGTATCACTACAGAGCCTTTGATCAGGTCAAAAGAAAGACACTAAAGACTTATTGGATATTTAACAGCGTGTTTTAACTTTGCCATTTCTGTTAATGACAAAAACCAGATTTTGCTGGATGTTCAGTGGGTTTTCTATTGAGGGAGAGCACTGAGCCCCCACATCTTCAAAAGAGCTGGCACCAGGACAAACTGTCTGAGCTGTGCCAATTAAGTCACTAATGACAGTGTCACTCTCCAGGTCAATAATGGCCAGGGCATGGTCTGGAATTTAAAGCACAGCACGAAAATCTCTTTACAGCCCACATTTTAATATTCGAGAATCATTAGCTTTTACTGTGTACAAGCAACCAATGCTTCAAATGACTTATAATAATTAAAGAAATTAAAGGATTCATTTCGACTCATAAAAAGGCCCGCACAGGGTTGTTGCACCCCAAGTGTTTACAATGAGCAGTAAAATAATTGTGTTTCAAATCTCTGCTTCCAGTTTCCAACTCAGTCACTGCTTGTGTATAGGTTTTATTACTAATAAAAGGAACTCTACAAAATGTATCCCTTCATGATGCAGGCTGACACATCACCAAAGCTTTACCATTCATTTCTGCTGAGGTCCTTTGATGCTGTTTTACACCACAAGGACACAGACTCTGAGATTCAGAAGGCTGAAAATGACTCCTTTATTTCTGGGATGTGTCTCCCTTTTCTACTATTTCACACAGACCAATTGGATTGGTGACACAAAGACAAACCTCTTCACTCCCATTGGTCAGAGCAGAGGGACAGCAAGGAGAAGTCCCTCCTGGGGAAAGGAATGAAGAACAAAGTTCCAGTTCCAAAACCATTTCTCCTGTTTACAGAAAATTCCCTGGGGAAAAGAATTTCAGAAAACCAAAACACCTCAGGCATGAAACCAGGGCTACAGGGGGCTTCATTTTTGATGGGGGCTTTGTTTTACCTGGATAATGTTTTCTGTTCCCGGAGAATGTTTTTTTCTGGCACAGAACCAGGGATACAATCCTTTATTCCTTTTCAGCATCACAAAAAGTCTCCAAGATTCTCCATCAGAATAATAGCCTGGATAAAATGGACCTCAGATGTGTGATCTCCTTTTTCCACTGCTGAATTAAACAAGGATGGAGTCAGAGGGCTCCCTAACTCTGGAGTCGAACACAAGTAATTATATTAGAGAAGTCCATTGCTTTTCTGAGTTCTCTCCCCACGAGGAGGAATTCAATCCAAAAATATCCAAATGCAGCAGCTTTGGCGCCGTCTCTCTCCAGCAAACCCTTTCCTGGACCTTTCTTTGCAGCCCAGAAAATAAATTTCAGCAATACAATTCCTGTCTTGTGTCTAAACCACCAACTAATTTTTTGGCACGCGGATGCATCTGCTCTGTTATGTTCTAAAGTAGCACAGAGCAGATGTGAACCCGCCTGGAAAAATGAAAATCTCAGTTCACTCAAGTCTTAGAAGAGGTGAAACCCCTTAAATTACACCCAATCAAGATATGTTATGTTTTACAGAAGTGGAACCCTCATCCCCTGTTGAAAGAGGAGATACCAGGATTTGGAATTGGTCTATCACCAAGAATTACAGCTGCAGCATTATCTGCAGCAGGAAATGTTCCCATTCCTCCCATCACAAACACCCCCTCTTCCCGGTATCTCTCTGCAATTTGGCCTCCCAGAAATGACTTCCCAGAGAAAAATTAATCAGAGAGGTGTGATAGCGCTAAAACAATCCTCCAGAGTTTCCTGATGAAAAATGCCTGAGCATAAATCACGGGGAAACTCTGCAAGCCTCTCTCCTCACACGAGGAGGAAGTTCAGAATCCGAGTTCTGCCTCTGCTGTGGCTCTGATGGATAAACAGGGACCAGAACTGAGCCAAGGTACAGGAGAGAGGTGGGATTTAAACCTGGATGAGTCCCTCAGCAAGGGATGAGTGATAGTGATAACACCCCAGCATTATCATTAGTACTATTATTATGATTATTGTTATTATTATATAGGTCTATGCCATTTAGTAAGAAATTCTTCCCTGTGAGGATAGTGAGGGGCTGGGATGGAATTCCCAGATTTGCTGTGGCTGCCCCTGGATCCCTGGCAGTGCCCAAGGCCAGGCTGGAGCACCCTGGGACAGTGGGAGGTGTCCCTGCCCATGGTGGCACTGGATGGGATTTCAGGTCCCTTCCCACCCAAACCATTCCAGGATTTTCTAAGGAACAGACTCAGCAGAAGGAGAAACCCACCAGGAAAACTCCTCCAACACTGTATATTCAGGAAGTAAAACATTTACAGTTTGTCAGGATCCAAATCCTTGAGCTGCCAGGGGAACTCCTAAATGTCCATCAATAAACAAAGGCAGCAAAAGAATTTCTGAAATGTTCCTTGTTAATTCCCACTAATTCCCCTTATTAGTTTTGATTTTCACACTTGTCCTTTTCCGTGCCTTTCATCCAGCACTTTTAGAAACTGAAAGGCAACACAAGCAAACAGCACAGAATCAGTTCTCTCTCTCCCTCATTATTGTTCACAGTATTTGAGATTTCACTGTGATTTTCTCAGCCCTTGCTGAACTTCAATCTCCCTTCTTCAAACAGCTTTCGGGTTGTTGTTTTTTTTCCCCATCCCCAAAATTGTTTTGTTTTGTTCATGCTCCTTCCTTCCCTTAGCTTTTATTGCAAACCAACTAATCCTTTTCATTTCAAACTCATGTCATTATTAAAGCCTCTTATTTTGCTGTTGGGCTGCATCTGTTCCAGAGCCAGATTCCAGCCTCCTACTCAAGTTTTACACCTCACAGTTTAACCTGCTGGTCATATTTCGGACATAATAAAATTGTTTGGGTTTTTTTTTCTTACTCCCAGCTTGTCACCTTCACCCTGGTGTCCCAACTCAGGCAAGGAACTCCTGAGTAACCAGTTTAATGTCAGAGGCTCCAGGTGAAGGTCAGACTGCAGGGGATCCACTGCTCTGACCTCACCAGAGTTCACTAATAAGGGGAATCAGTACTAATTAAAGCTGTCACACAGCTCAAATCCTTTTT
>VWZU01009389.1:30268-44076 GCA_013397095.1 Sterrhoptilus dennistouni | reverse complement strand
TATATAATATATTATGCATTATACATAATAAATAATATATTATACATTTTATATTATATTATATTACCCACAGTGTATTGTGTATTATATAATATTTATTATAATTCTATATATATATAATAGATAATAAATTATAATAAAACCCAGCATTTAGCCAACACTCAACCCACCACATTATTTACTACACTGACAAAAAAAAAAAAAAATCTTAAATTAACAAACCCAACCCACTAACCCACTACACTAAATTACTATTTCCACCCAATTTCAACCTCAAACCACCACAAGTTCCAACCAGAAATATTCGACCTCTGCCTGGCAATGCCCAGGCAGCTCCTGGGGAGAAGACAGATGATGGCTCTCACTGAATGAGCATTTTTTGCTTTTTTTTATTCCAGCCTTCTCTGCCTCTCCCCTCGGCCCGGGAGATGAGTCATTAATCCGGTATTTAGATGATGTTCTGAGTAGCCTTGCTGAATTCCTTCTGTGTTTTTTGGGCTGCCAGGACGTGCACAAAGCCATGGAGAAAGCTCTGAGGACTCTGCTAATTATCTGCGAGCAAACAACTGCTCCTCAGCTGCAGCAGCTCCATGGAAAGCCTTTGGTATTTTTAGTACGAAGTCTCGGCTGCTTTTTGGAATATTGCTTAGCTTTGGGCATTGAATTGTTGGAGCCTGAATTAAAGTGTTCTCAGAGGGGTCAGGGCCACCTTTCCTGGTTCTGCCATCCCCCTGTGGTGTCTCACAAATAAATCCACTCCAAACAGCCTTTCCTGAGGTGAGACTCCTAAAGGTGCAGGAGGAGGTGGGGATGCTCTTAAAATCAATTAAAACCAATCATTGATTGATTAGAGCTGCTGGTGCTCTAAACTGGGGAGTTTTCTGAACTTAAGTACCTGAAAAATCCATCCTGCTGCTCCTGCTATGGATATCATCGTGGCACTGGGTTGGGGAAGATGACAGATGAAATGGTAATTAGAAAATAAAATAGTAAAAACATGTTTTGGAAATGGAAAGTAATGTCAAGTAATGTCAGGTTCAGTCCTTGAAAAGAAACATAATGCAAAGCAAATTAATGGGGATAATGAGATAAATGGATCCGATTGTCAGGTGAGCCCAAATTAGTTCCCAGCTGACTTAAAGGAATTCAGGGCTGTTAACCTTAAATTGGACAAAAATTTCTATTTTAATTAGCTCAAGCAACAGTTAAACAGCAATGGCATTTGAGAGACCAGGTGAACATTTCCCATCCTTAACATTCCTTCATTCTGAGGTGATTTTGCTGATAAGGTGAGGACTGACACAGGCCATCAGTGCCTTTCCTGCAGCATCTCCAGCAACCACCAAAACAAAATTCCCCAAATTTGTGACCCTTTTCTGGAAGAATCCACCACTCACAAGGTCAGATGGATACAAACTCCACAAGGGGAATAAACAGAGCTGCAGAGGCAGAGCTCAAACCCTACTGTACTGGAAATGTCTTTAAAAGAGAAATTGGGGATTTTAAGTGTTTACACGAGCAAGGAAAAGGGTGACTGTGGGTTTGCACAGCTCCCAGCCCCTCTTTAGGGACCACAGGCCCCTCCCAGCAGGGCTGAGAGAAGACAATCCTTTA
The DNA here is from genome assembly GCA_013397095.1 of Sterrhoptilus dennistouni. Classification (NCBI taxonomy): domain Eukaryota; kingdom Metazoa; phylum Chordata; class Aves; order Passeriformes; family Zosteropidae; genus Sterrhoptilus; species Sterrhoptilus dennistouni. The sequence goes on along the minus strand of VWZU01009389.1, from coordinate 42,462 downwards.
TTTTGCCTTAGACCTCAAAAGTGATCTGGGTCATTCATCAGCCTGTTCTTTCCAGGTCCCTTTGAATGGACCTGCACAAGAAATGTGCAGGTTAAAAGGTGGAAGGAGGTGATATTCCCATTGCTTTGGCATTTTCCAAGACTCCCAACATCTCCTTTGCCTCAGACCTCAGAACTGATTTGGGTCATTCATAATCCTGCTCTTCTCAGGTGCCTTTGGACAGACCCCCACAAGAAATGTGCAGGTTAAAATGTGAAACGAGGTGATATTCCCATTGCTTTGCATTTTCCAAGGCTCCCAACATCTTGTCCTCAGACCTCAGAAACTATCTGAGTCATTCATCGGCCTGCTCTTCCCAGACCCCTTTGAGCAGATCTACACAAAAAAATGTGCAGGTTAAAATGTGGAACCAGGTGATATTCCCATTGCTTTGGGGTTTTCCAAGGACTCTCAACATCTTTGCCTCAGACCTCAAAAATTATCCAGGTCATTCATGATCCTGCTCTTCCCAGGTCCCTTCAAACACATCCACACAAAAAATGTGCAGGTTAAAATGTGGAACCAGGTGATATTCCCATTGCTTTGTGTTTTCCAAGACTCCCAACATCTCCTTGTCCTCAGACCTCAGAAACAATCTGAGTCATTTATCAGCCTGCTCTTCCCAGGTCCCTTCAAACACATCCACACAAGAAACGTGCAGGTTAAAATGTGGAACCAGGTGATATTCCCATTGCTTTGGCATTTTCCAAGGACTCCCAACATCTCCTTTGCCTCAGACCTCAGAAATTACTTGGGTCATTCATGATCCTGCTCTTCCCAGGTCCCTTTGGACAGACCCACACAAGAAATGTGCAGGTTAAAATGCAGAACCAGGTGATATTCCCATTGCTTTGGGGTTTTCCAAGGACTCCAAACCTCTCCATTTCCCAGGGCAGCAGAGCCCAGCCCACCACTCCCTGTTTTACAGGAACACCCAAAGAGGATCCTGCAGTTCCAGGGCTGGTTCATGGCAGAGGATTTCTGTTTTCCCTGCAAGTCCCTTTTCCTTCAGCTGAACAATCTGTAATTCACAGAAGCACAAACCAGCCAAGTTTCTGCCTTCCAAACCCCCTTTGCCAGGAGACTCAAATATTGTAATTCTCCACTCTGCCTTGTGCCTGCTGAGTTCCCAGAGGAGCTCAGAGACAGGCACTGAGTGCCCCATCAAAGTCTGTGTGTCCTGAGGCTCCCCACAAGCTCCCTGTCCTACCCCTGGGCTGGGCACTGTCAGCAGCTCAGGGAGAAATCAAACCCAGCTCGAGTCCTGACTGATTCTCTGCCATGGGGCCAAGATGTCCTGTCTCATCTCTTCCTGACAGCTCCAAACCAGAGTTCCTCCTCCTTGCACGTGTCAGGAAAATGACCTTTCCTCATCTCCCCAGGTCCTTCATCTCCATCTGCATCACACTTCATTTTTTTTTCAAGTTTTTTTTTCCTTGTTGCTTGCTTGGAAGGAAGGGAGGTGCCCAAAATAGCAAAGGATATTCACATTACAGCTGCACAAACCACCCAGCATTTCTTCTGCTGAGCTGCTCCGTCCCATCTCCCTCCTTTTCTGGCCCAGAGAGATTAGGGCCTTTCATTACCAGGTGAAATAATTCCCCTCTGCAAAATTGATCAAGTTCTTTGCCACCTTCCAGAAGAAAGAGGACCTATTAAACATGGATTATTAGCAATAATAAATGCTTCAAACCCCTGGGCACTGCTCACCAGCCACAGGAACAGCATTATCATAAAACCCACATTCTTAAATTCTAAAGGAATAAAGCTTGGAGCTGGATTGGTGGCAATGGCAGGGATATCTATCAGGGAAGCCCATTATGATGAAGAGAAGCACTTAGAGCACAGAAGGGCTCTGACAAAAAGCAGTCAAAACGTTTTCATCAAGGATAATGGATCTGCTCTGCAAATCCTGGCTCACAAACACCCCAACACACACACACACAAAAGCCTCGCTCCGTTTTATTTGCCTCTTGTTCAAGTGGTTACAAGAATGTTGAGTTAATTTTTTCCCTCTTTCTTCCCTTTGAGCAGCGGCTCACACTGAGAGCTCAGGGCCTTTCATTCCCCAGCTCAGCCACTTATGGATCCTTGTCCCTGTTCCATCAGCTGCAGCCAGGGCTCAGAGTGATCCATGGGCTGCCCCTGGCTCCTCTCTGCCAGCTCAGGAGCTTTTCTGCTGCTCCTGCTGCTGTTTTGCCCGAAGCCTCAGCCCCACAAGGGAAGGGAAAAGGAGAAAAAAGGGGATTTTTGCCCCGTTCAGGTGAGATCCCACCTGCAGAGCTGCTCCAGCCCTGGGCTCCCAGCACAAGGAGGACCTGGAGGGGTTGGAGAGAGCCCAGAGGAGGCTCCAGGATGGGCAGAGGGATGCAGGAAAGGCTGGGAGGGCTGGGATTGTCCAGCCTGGAGAGGAGAAGCTTTTGGAGTGACCTCATTGAGCTGACAGGAAGGATGGAGAGAGGCAATTTCCAAGGGATAGAATGACACAACAAAGGGAATGGCTTCAAACTGAGAGAGGGAAGGGTTGGGTGGGATATTGAGAAGAAATTCCTCTCTGTGAGGGTGGGAAGGGGCTGGGATGGAATTCCCAGATTTGCTGTGGCTGCCCCTGGATCCCTGGCAGTGCCCAAGGCCAGGCTGGAGCACCCTGGGACAGTGGGAGGTGACTCTGCCCATGGCAGGGGTGGCCCTGGGTGGGATTCCAGGTCCCTTCCCACCCAAACCATTCCAGGATTCTGTGATGATTCAGACACTCAGGTTAGAATTCAGCAGGGGTCTCCCAGGCTCTGTCACCAAATAACTTCACAGAAGCCTAAATAAGGATTTAATATTTTTCAAACTGGTTTTTATCTGCCCTGCAATCCCCTTTAAACAACACCCTGAGCCTCAAAGTGCTGATTTGGGGAACAATTCTGGGAACTCCTCCCACATCCAGGGTGACCAGGGGTGACACAGAGCAGAGGAACAGACCCCAGAGAGGAGCAGCTGCTTTTCCCAACCAGCTTCAACTGATCCCTGCAAAAGGAATCCATTGGGGAATCCTCTTGAGACAGAGATGGTTTGGTTTCTTGTGCTAAACCTAGAAATCCTGAGGTATGGGATTGATTTAAAAAAAAAGAGAATTGAAAGGGGGAAAAAGCTGAAAGCCAGAGCAGGATCCCACCCCATACAAATCCTGACAATTCTGAGATATCTGAACAGCAGAGGAAGCAAAAAATACAAACTAAAATAATGTCAACTATTTCTCTTTGCCTTTCTCAGAGCATAAAAGGGAACAGAGATGAGTCAAGCTGCAACAGCTTCTTGGAAGGGCTGGTAATTGATTTATTTTTATAGCCTTGTTTTGTCCCCTTCCTTCCTCTAAGACACAGAGAGGGAAAAAAAAATGGGGAAAGGGCAAAATAAGTCAGTCTGGCTGGTGAATCCCACAAGCAGAAAATTAAACCAGGCTGAAAAAAAAAGCCCCACAAGGAGCCAGTGGCTGAGGAAAGGTCCCTGGGCAGTCACTGTGTGTTTTATGGGAACTGTTCCATGCACTGCTGCCTCACTCTGCACCTGGGGGAGCACATGGGGAAATTTAGAGACCAAGAAAAAATTAACAATCTCACTTTTTTTTTTTTGCATTTTTGCCTTTTTTTTTGGTTTTTTAGTTTTTGGTTTTTGTTTTTAAATCATTGAAAAATAATATAAATTCAGTTCTCGTCAGTAATTCAGCGGTGGAAGTGGGCTGGATGAGGGAGAGAAGTCCAGAGGCTTTTGAACCTGCCGAGGGTCATCAGTGAACACCTGCAAGGGGTTTGGCCCCAGGCTGGACCCATCTGCAGGAAATCAGAACCCACAGAGGGAGTTTTTCCCCTCAATATATTATTGCAAAAACAAATGGATTAACTGAGGGTCCAGGACAGGTCCTGGATCACTGAATCATCCATGTCACCCTCCAGTTCCTGCATCCCAGGATCCACCAGCACAGTCCCTGATGCTCCAACACTTACATTTCTTCTCCATTAGACTGCTGTGAATAAATCCATTCAAAATCCATGAAATTCAGGATTTGAGCTACAAGCAGAGGGAAACACAAACAGAGCTTTGGAAGAACCAACAGCTGAGCTCAGAGACCTTTTTGTGCTGCACATTTATCCCGGCGTTCCCCGAGTTCAAGGGATCTCACAGGTTTTCACACATGACTGTAGGTTTTTTTTTTAAAAAGGGTTTCTGCATTTCATTTCTTCCTTTCTTGTTTTTGCTGCCTTTCATGGCTCTTCTGCCTCCTGCAAAACTCTGAAGTGTGTACTTGGTTAACAAGAACTAACTTCCCAAAGGAAATATTCCTCTCAATTGGAATTTAAGCTCTCCCGAGACAAACTATTGCTTATAGAAATGGGAGAAGGAAATAAAAGGAGTTCAGATTTGGGCTTCAAAGGTCTGCTTTCCATATGGCAATAAAAATATATCAAACAAGGCTGTGTTTGAGGGCTAAGCAGGAAAAAAGCACAGACTGTGCACAAAACTTCTCCAGCCCAAACAGTTTTATTCAGCCCCTCAGAACAGATCCTTCAACTCCAGCTCTGCCTCACATCCTTGCCCCATTTATTCCCTGCATTTCCAATATTCCCAGAGACACTTTAATCACCACGCTGTGCTTTAATTGTTATTTGCATTTAGATTATATGGTAATCCTGCAGCCAGAAGTCAATATTAAATTACTGCCCTGGCCTGCTGAAGTGTGGTGTGTGTGAAGAGAGAACAGAGCTGAAATGTGCTTTAAAGTTTCAGTCCAATTTTATGTCCTAATTACTCTGGAATGTTATGAAAGGCCTGTAACATCACACCATATATTGCTGTCACCCCACAGGCAGCTTTATAGGAACATTGCAGAGTGTATTGAACTCGTTACGGGGGATGATAATTGAAATTACAGCGAGAAACTGCCCATTGTTAATAAACCCAGCCTGGTTTGGGGGTGCCATCCATCCACATTCCCTTGTTTTTTGGTTCTAGGCTGGATGGTCAGAGACAGATACACAGGAGGAGAGGTGGGAGTTTGACTGTGCAGCTGCTGCAGAGAGCCAGATCCTCACAGAACCCCAGAACGGAGTGGGAGGGATCAGCCAGTCCAACCCCCTGCCCAGGCAGGGCCACCTGGAGCAGGTGACACAGGGACACAGCCAGGTGGGGTTGGGATGTCTCAAACAGAGAGAGACAGACTCCATATTTTCCCTGAGCAGTTCCTCCAGTGCTCTGCTACCCTCAACATGAAGAAATTCTTTCTTTTATTTAAGTGAAATTTTCTATTTTAATTCTGGCCTTGCCCCTTGTCCTGTGTCCCATCCCTGGGCACCACTGAGCCAGATCCTCACAGAACCCCAGAACGGAGTGGGAGGGATCAGCCAGTCCAACCCCCTGCCCAGGCAGGGCCACCTGGAGCAGGGGACACAGGGACACAGCCAGGTGGGGTTGGGATGTCTCTCAAGCAGAAAGGGAGATTCCTCACCCTCTCTGGGAAGTATTTCCAGTGCTCTGCCACCCTCAACATGAAGAAATTCTTCCTTTTATTGAGGTGGAATTTCCTGTTTTAATTCCAGCCTTGCCCCTTGTCCCATGTCCCATCCCTGGGCACCTCCTCTGAGCCCTGCCACACCCAAACCCAGCCAGGGCAGCTCCAGAGGTTTGGGATGCAGCTCTTCCAGATTTCCCTAGTGGAGAGCTGGACTCTAAACACAGGTTTTTATTTAATTTTCACCCGGGGATGGAGCACGACTGCTGTCAAACCCAGCCAAGCACAAGTTCACCACCTGCTCGGCCGAGGAGGCTCAGACATTCCTCAGGGATGACATCCTGCTCTGGTTTTGTGCCTCGGTGCTCCTGCGCGAGATTGGAGCTGGCAAGGGTGAGAGATGGAGTGGGGTTTAATGTTTGCTGCACGGCTCATAAACACCCCCTGGACTCCCTGCTGTCCCTGTGCTGCTGCTCCACAGCAGGACAACACGAGTCAGTGAGGCAGCAAAACAGATCCAAGCTGAGGGTTCTGCTGGGGGAAAGGGAAATCTCCAGCTCTCCGCGTGGCAAGAGGGCCAGGTGTCTCAGGTTGCAATGTAAGATGTAACCAAAAGTGGGTATTCTATTGCCATCTGTTAAAAGCAGCTGGGGAGGTGTTTTCTTTATCTCTTACGTGACCCATCCCTCATAACTCCAGGGGGATATCTTCTATTAGTGAGCCAACTATTCAAACCAGCTGGGGCAGAGTTCTTTATCCCCTCCAGGCCCCCTCCTCCCCCCAGGGGATCTCTGCTGTCCATGGCCCATCCAGGCTCACTGCAGGGCTGAGACAATTCCATCAGCCCATGGGGAGATGCTCCACCCAGGGGGAGGAGCCCAGCATTCCCACCTGGATCAAACCTGGGAGTCACAACCCCAGCACAGCCTGTTTGGATTCCCAGAGGGAGACCAGACCCAGCTCAGCACCACTGGACCTTCTACAGGATCATCTCTGCTCCACCAGAACCACAGCTGGCACTGCAGGAGGGCTGGGCTGGGCTGACACCAACACCCTGAACCAACAGTGTGTCAGGTTGTGTTCTCACTCTGTGTTTATTTATATTTTTTTTTGTCCTACTGCATTTTTATTTTAATTTTCCTAGTAAAGAACTGTAATTCCTATTCCCATGTCTTTGCCTGAAAGCTTTAATTTCAAAATTACAATAATTTGGAGGAAAGGGGTTTACATTCTCCATTCCAAGGGAGGCTCCTGCCTTCCTTAGCACCCACCTGTCTTTCCAAACCAGGACACCAGGGAGCAAGGAGAGGACTCGTGTCACCCTGAGTCACACCAGCTGTGCACAAACCTCTCCAGATATTCCTTCACTGAGAACACGGCCTGGAGAGTTTTCCTCTAAACCCCCAGGTGGGAATTTCCTCCCTTCGGTCATCTGGACAGAACTGAGACACACATTCACCTTCCCTTGCCTATCACAGGGATGTGACTCGGGACACTGAATCCAAAGTTTCTGTCCTTTCTGATTTTAAACAAATCCAGCAGTGCAAATGTGTCACTTCCTCTGGGTTAACACACTCTGGGAGCTCTGGCAGAGCTGCACCAGAGAAGTGAAAATATCATCACTTTAACACTGAATCCTCCTATTTCTTTGCATTTTGTGCTCCACTTCTGCTCCACAACCACATTTCTGTCATATCCCCAGTTATAATTTTACCCTCTATACTCATTCTATATTATAAAATTGTAAAAGGATTCCTAGAAATACTACACTACATTAATTTATTTTTATTTTATTTATTTTTATTTTTATAATATTACACTACATTAATTTATTTTTATTTAGGGTTGCCACTTGCCCATGCTTCAAAGACATTTTCAATTCCTGCCTGGGAAATGTCCCTTTCACCAACAGCTTTCAATTTAAAATTCAAGGCAAGCCTGAGTTCAAGTTTCTTTGAAACCTGCTTAAACCTAAGCACATTCTACTCCCAATTATATCCTTTGATTATCTTGATTCTGATTTAACACTGATCAGCAAAAAATAAATGTTGCAATTTCTCTTTTTTTTTTTTTTGCCCTTGGAATTTTTCTCAGGCCGACAGCAAAAAACCAGGTGCCAAAACTACCAGGAAATAATGCAAATTCTCAATATTTCCCAAAACCCAGCCTGTGTTTTAAACACTTCATGTCAAGAATTACTCTTAGATATTTCTTAATTGTGTAACAGAGAGAAATCAGGGTAAACCTGGGAATTCTTTAGTGGGGATGAAGGTCCTGGCATGAAGCTGTGATTTCTGCATCCCTGCAAGTGTCCAAGGCCAGGACAGACACCTCTTCTGTCACACACAGAACAATCTCTGCAGATGCAATTCTGTTGTAAATACTGCCTGATCCCAAATAGTAATGGAATACAGAGCCAGCGTAATTCTGGCTAAGGTTAATTTATTCTATGCTACTAACACAGGATTCAAAATATAATAAACCCCCCTTGGTATAATTGCTATTGCTGTAAACTGAAATGATTGGTGACAGCTTTACAGTCACCTGCTGCAGGAAGGGGATAAAGCCCGTTATTAGCAGATGATGATCTAAAAGTACCTGTGGAAGAAAGAGATTTTTCTTACAGATATCCTGCTAAAGGCAGGGGGAAAGGCTTTTTACATGGAGTTAGACAAATCCTCACCAGAGTCAGGAATATTTGAAATTTGACCTTTCCCTGGGGCTGGAAATATCCAACACATCATTGTCAAAGTTTGGGATATCTTTGGGTATGTGTGGCTTAGAAAAACTACTGTATTCTAGTAATATCAATTTAATGATGTTATTTATGGAGAGGTTTTGCTCTCCTTGGGGCTGACAGCAAGTGTCAGTTGGGAAGAACATTTGGGATATCAGGATGAGGCAGAGGCTGTGCAGTGTCTGGTATTGCAGTGGTTCAAGCTCTGGATTTCTCTCCTTTAGCAGCTCCTCATGTTCTGGATCCCTGATGCTGTTTTACACCACAAGGACACAGACTCTGAGATTCAGAAGGCTGGAAATGACTCCTTTATTTCTGGGATGTGTCTCCCTTTTCTACTATTTCACACAGACCAATTGGATTGGTGACACAAAGACAAACCTCTTCACTCCCATTGGTCAGAGCAGAGGGACAGCAAGGAGAAGTCCCTCCTGGGGAAAGGAATGAAGAACAAAGTTCCAGTTCCAAAACCATTTCTCCTGTTTACAGAAAATTCCCTGGGCAAAGAATTTCAGAAAACCAAAACACCTCAGGAATGAGACCCCTGCCCAAAGGCCTGTGTCACATCCTGGGTGAAGATCCAGCCCCTTCCCTGTTCCAGAGCCAATTCCCTCCCCATTCCTCAGGCAGGCATTGCCCCAATCTGCCTCTGCCTCACTCCAGGAGGACTGACCAGGCAGGAGACCAAGGAAAACCAGCTCCAAGCAATAAAGAGTCCCTCTACTCTGATTTTATGAGGATACTCATGTCCAGAAACTTACAAAGTCAAGGTTGCCATGTTAATTCTCTAGCACAGGGTGTAGCATCCAAGGCTTGGCTTAATATTTTATTAATACAGAATGAGAGGACACAGGCTTAAGATGCACCAAGGGAAATTTAGGTTGGATATCAGGAAAAAGTTTTTTCAGAAAGGGTAATAAAGTATTGGAATTGTCTGCCTGGGGAGGTGGTGGAGTCACCATCCCTGGATGTTTTTAAAAAAAGATTGGATGTGGCCGTGCTTCAGTAGAGGAGTTTGGGCTGGGTTGGACTTGATGGTCTTGAAGGTCTCTTCCAACTCAATGATTCTGTAATTCTGTGATTTATACACTGCGCAGAAAAAAAATTATATATATATATATAATATATATATATATCAAGAGGAAAAAGCAGAGCTCAAATTCCCTCAGAATAACCCTCTCCCGTGATTATACACAGCCATATTTTTATGAAATTAATCTTTGGGGGATGAAAAGAAAAAATTAAAAAATTATAAAAACACTAAACAAGGTTTTTATTAGCTTTTAATTAAGTGCATTTGCTAAAGCCTGAATTATAATTTTAGATTTTTAAGTACTTTAAGCTGAAGACGAGATAGTTGGGGGTTTTTTGGCAAATGTAAAACCTGAATTATGTCTGTGAAGGGATTGGGGGTGAGGAGTGAGGGGGTTACACATCCTGCCACCCCAAGGCAGCTTTCCAGGCTGTCCAGGAGGGAATCCAACCTCTCCTGGTGCAGCTCTGCTCCAAAAATCCCCCAAGAAAAATCTCCTCCTGTGTGTGGATTGATAGGTAGGGTAGTGCCAGCCTGGTGGAGATGGTAATTATTAATTCTGCCAATTCCTCAATCTGGAGGTTTCCAAGTGTTTTGCAAACACAAGTCGATTCAGTTTCATAATTGTTTTCAGTGTGTAATTAAATCCTCTCACCTTTCCCCAGCCAGGGAAGCTGAGGAATTCCAATCCTGCTGAGGGGGAGCTTGGCTGCCTGGAGATGAATCCCTGGGGAAGGCTCTGCCCAGCCCAGCTGCAATCCCTGCATGTTCTGCAGCACCTGCAGCAGTGCATGCTCAGCTCCAGTGCACCAGGTCAGAAAGAGGATTTTAGGGATATTTCATTCCACAGCACAGCCTCTTCCAGCACCGCAGAGAAACAAGGCTCAGGTTGTGCCAGGGGAGGTTGAGGTTGGGTTTCAGGGAGAATGGAAGAGTTTAACGCTGGAGGAGCGGGACTGAGGGACAAGAGCCTGATTCTCACCTCTAGACACACATTTTATTGTTGGGAGGGTCCAGGTGTGCTCTTGTTCATGCCAGCACTGCAAAAAAAAAAATAGGCTAAAATATAATAAATTCTTTCTAAATATAAATAAATAAATTCTTAATATATAAAAGGTTGTTAAACATTGGAACAGAGTCCCAGGGAAGAGTGGAGCCCCCAGCCCTGGTGGGGGTTCAGAACTCAGGCACATGTGGCACCTTTTGATGTGATTTATGGGCACCCAGGGCTTGGCTGGAGGTTGGGCTGGATCATCCTGGGGGTTCTTTCCATCCTGAACGATTCTGTGACTTCAGGAAAAGGGGGATCTCTGTTGGGCACTGAACCACAGAAGATTAAAGCCCCCAGAGCAGCGGCACCAGCTCCGTGTCCAGCCTGCCCCCCCAGCACAGCACAGGCAGGATTTGTGCCTGTACACCCTTGTCCTGCCCTCTGCAAGGAGGAACAGTCCTCTCCAATATGCTTGGACACCTCTGTTGTGAGCAAACTGCATTTAAAATAAAAAAACAAAGCACCAAACCGTATTAAAGCAAACATTAACAGTTGGGCTAAAAGGCAGGCAAATCTAAAGTTAAGTCTGTAACTCCATCCTGTGGTATGTAGGTATTACAGCACATTTCCTTAAACTCAGGGACACAAATATTTCTGTTTCACTCTCTGATTTGCCTGGGAATTAGAGGAGCCTTTCAAAATTTCCTTTGGAATGTCCTTCCTCATGCAGATGAAATACTGAATGTGGTGAGCCTTGTCAAATTGTTCAGGTCGTTCTTCTGTGACTTCTTTGGGATATTGGAGGAGAAGAGGTTTGTCCTGAGCTTGTAAAACAACACAAAATCCAGGTGGACACAGGTTCCTAAGGCAGGTCTCCAGTCTGGCTGAATCCCCTCAGGTTCTTGATTTAATTTTACACATGGAGCACCTTGAGGAAGGGGATTATCTCCACCAGCTTCACCACACCACTGGAAAAAAATTGAAATCTGTTTTTAAGGGGATGCCATTTGAAAATGCAAACCCTGCCAGGGCAGGGATGTTGGAGAAGAGGTTTGTCCTGAGCTTGTAAAACAACACAAAATCCAGGTGGACACAGGTTCCTAAGGCAGGTCTCCAGTCTGGCTGAATCCCCTCAGGTTCTTGATTTAATTTTACACATGGAGCACCTTGAGGAAGGGGATTATCTCCACCATCTTCACCATACCACTGGAAAAAAATTGAAATCTGTTTTTAAGGAGATGCCATTTGAAAACACAAACCCTGCCAGGGCTGTGTGTTCCAGCCAGCCAGGTGGAAAAGAAACCTGGATCAGGATATCCAATTTCAGCATGCATTGTCCTCAGAGAATGGAGGAGTTTGGGGATTTGTCCTGATCTCAGGTTGGTATTTCAATGTTTTATTTTATTTTCTTTTCATTAATCCCTTCCACCTCTTCCCAGTGGTTTGAGCCAAGCTGGGCAGTTCTGGGGGCACACAGGGACCTGTCCTGCTCAGGGTGGGGACACACAGCTCAGCCTGGAGCCCTTCAAAGCCTTTCAAACCCCACCTGGAGCTTGGCTGTTTATTTTATTTTTATCAAATATTTCTGAGCAATATTTGCCTTGAAGTCCCAGTGCCTGGAATGTGAGGATGTGTCATTTTAAACAGCAGCAAGAACTAGACTAAGGGACAAGAGCTCGATTCTCACCTCTAGAGACACATTTTATTGCTGGGAGGGTCCAGGTGTGCTCTTGTTCATGCCAGCACTGCAAAAAAAAAAAAAAAATAGGCTAAAATATAATAAATACTTTCTAAATATAAATAAATAAATTCTTAATATATAAAAGGTTGTTAAACATTGGAACAGAGTCCCAGGGAAGAGTGGAGCCCCCAGCCCTGGTGGGGGTTCAGAACTCAGGCA
>VWZU01009389.1:8642-29972 GCA_013397095.1 Sterrhoptilus dennistouni | reverse complement strand
TTTGATGCCCCCACTGAAAAAAAAAAAAAAAAAAAAAAAAGGCTAAAATATAATAAATTCTTTCTAAATATAAATAAATAAAGTCTTAATATATATAAATAAATAAATTCTAAATATATATAAATAAATTCTTTCTAAATTGCTGCCACTGATCTGAACTTCTGCTCCTCCAGCAACGCAGAGACCCCTTGTTGTGTAAATGTAAATGTAACAAATCCCTGCCTTGCAGAGGGTCCCTTGGGCTGGATATCCCCTTCTCCATTTATTTTATTTTATTTTATTTTCATTTATTTTATTTTATTTTATTTTATTTTATTTTATTTTATTTTATTTTATTTTATTTTATTTTATTTTATTTTATTTTATTTTATTTTATGGCAGGATGTGCAATGACAGGACAGGGGGAGTGGTTTGAAATGGAGACGGGAGGTTTAGATGAGATTTTAGGATGAAGCTGCCCCATCCCTGGAAGTGTCCAAGGCCAGGTTGTCCAGCTGAAAATACCTGATTATTCCCAGTGCTTGTGCCTCTGCTGAGACACCACATGGAACAAAAAACATTTTGGTAAAAAGACAGAAAACCACTGGTGAAAGGCATTAAAGAACCCCTCAGTCACTGCCTGGACAACTAAAGTGGATGAGTGGAATGAAAATATCACCTCCCACCTCCCCTTTTTCCTTTAGTCTGTCCAGCTCACTCGTCCTCTTGTTTCGCTGCCTGTTGTACAAAGCCCAACTTAATTCATAACAATAAAAACAAAAATTAAAAAAACCCCTCCTGCTCACTACAACATGTTACCTTTCCATTTTTTTTCCTTAGGCAACTTCTCAACATGATGATTTTTCAGCTCTAAACAAAGCTCCTGCTGAAAAGAGCTCTGAGTGACAGTGGAAGGAAAGGAGCTTCATCACAGCTGTGTGTACCCACAGAAATTTTTAAGGCAGACAAGCAAAGGGAAAAGCAATAGTTATCCACCAAAACAAAGCAGCGCCTCTTGAAAGGAAACATCACAGCAAATAGCAGAGATTTTCACTCACCCAGACATTAAAAAGAAATCCTTTTCACTTAGCTGAAAAAAAAAAAAAAAAAAAAAGAGGCAATCATGTGTCTTGATTTCCCAAGCACAAGGAGTTGATATTGAAAGAGAGGCTGTCAATTTAGCTGGAGACAAGAAATGTCCTTTTATAGCAGTGTTTAACATGCACTCATGAATTCTGTATGAACACAGGCGTCCTTGTTGGCTGCTGGAGTGCACATTCCAGGCACTGCCAGGCAGGAATTCAAACATGTTTTAGCAGGGCTGGGAAGGAGCACCACAAGTGAATTTTCAGAGGAACAAAACGCAGGTGAGTGACTTTACTGAGAGCCCTTTAACAGCCTGGCAGCAAAAATGCTCAACAGCAACAGTGAGTCTCATCATGAACGTGTTGGATTTAATCCCTAAACCTCAATGAAGAGCTGGGAAAACAGAGGAGATTTACAGAAATGAGGAGTGGGATGGGAGAGGAGACAGCAGGGACATCTGATGGCTTTGCCTTCCTTCACCTGCACTTGGTTGCTCCTGGAATCAGAACAAGGAAAATCCTTGTCCTTCTACCTTTGCTGTAACTGAGAATTCCTGTATTGCTGGGAAGGTTTGGCTGCTCAGTTTAATTCCTTCTCACATATGGAGCTATTTAAATCAGCCTCCTGTGAAAAGGACACAATTTTCAGCCAGGACAGTCCTGGAAAAGACCAAAGCAATTTGCTGATTAATTAAAACAGAGAAGACTAAATTTGCTCATTAATTAAGATAGAGAACCTAACGGTAAGATTATAATCCTAATGTTACACCTCTTATTCTTTGGGTGGTTCTAACCACCCAAACAACATTAGGATTATTTATTTCTTTTAGGATTTTATTTTATTTTAGGATTTATTTATTTTAAGATTCTATTAGGATTAATTCTTTCTTTTTTTAAAATAAAATTTAAGAAACCATAATCCTCAAACCAGTGAATTTCCATCTGCACCCTTCCTGTCAGAAACCTGTTTGAAATGAAGATTGAGCTTGTTCTAAAGAGAAGGAAACTTCTCTCATCCAGATTTGTCCATTCAAGGTGATGTCAACCTCAGCTTTAATTTCTGCCTCTTCCTCCTTTTCCCTGTGCACACCCAGCCTGCTGTGACGAGCCAAGGAAGCAGGAGCATCCCAACCTCTCGTTAATCATTTCCTAAACCACCCTGAAACCTCTGCTCTGCATCTGTTCCTGTTTATCTCCTTTGACTACAAGTCCCTGGAATTGTAAGGAGTTTTCCAGACCAGATTTCCCCAGAGTCACAAACAGCAGTTCCAGCTCCTCCTTATCTCGCTTCTATCAAGATACAAAAATCAGTGACACCAACTGTGTTACTCTTGATTTATAGGACAGAGATTCTCCTGCTCAAGAGTCAGAAACAAACCTCATTTTGCTGGTTTTTGGTTTTTTTCCTGGTGTGAGTGTGCCCAAGACAATTCCCAGTGTTTCATCTCCTGTCCAGCTGCAATGCTGAGGGAAGAGGCTGCCACTCCTCGCTGACAATGAATTTATGCCAGGATTAGTGAAAAAATGACACAGATCAACAGACCTGGACTGGTCACGGCAGGTGTGAGATGGGAAAAACCAGTTGGATTTGATGTCCCAACATTCCAATGGAATTCATGGAATCAGAGAATGGGAAGGGCTCCCAGGGATTCCTGTGTGGGAAGAGACCTCAGAATTGTCTGATCCAACCCCTGGCCCTGCACAGGCACCCCAAAATCCCACCCTGGGCTTTCTTGGGGGAGTTTTCCAAACTTTCCTGGAGTTCTGGCAGCCTCGGGGCTGTGCCTGAGGGGAGCCTGGGCAGTGCCAGCACCCTCTGGGGGAAGAAACTTTCCCAAAATCCAACCTAAACCTTCCATGGTCACCAGAGAAAAGAACATTTTCACAAGTCCCAATAAAACCCTGGCAAAGCCTTGGTGTTCCTGTGATACCAATTTCCCAAATGCACCCAGAAGGGCAAACCAGACCTCAACAGCAAAGGTGCTTTTAACATTCCTGAGATTTTATTGTCAGACTCCAGGAAACCAGGATATCAAATGTGAAGAAGCAGAGCACGCCACAAAATCCAACCTAAACCTTTCCTGAGACAGCTCCAGCCCTTCCCTCTCATGGTCACCAGAGAGAAGAACATTTTGACAAGTCCCAATAAAATCCTGGCAAAGCCTTAGTGCTCCTGTGATACCAAATT
The DNA here is from genome assembly GCA_013397095.1 of Sterrhoptilus dennistouni. Classification (NCBI taxonomy): domain Eukaryota; kingdom Metazoa; phylum Chordata; class Aves; order Passeriformes; family Zosteropidae; genus Sterrhoptilus; species Sterrhoptilus dennistouni. The sequence goes on along the minus strand of VWZU01009389.1, from coordinate 26,720 downwards.
TCCCAAATCCCCCCCCAAGGGCAACCAGACCTCAACAGCAAAGCTGCTCTTGGCATTCCTGAGATTTTTATTCTCAGACTCCAGGAAACCAGGATATCAAATGTGGAGAAGCAGAGCACGCCACCACTCCAAATCCCTCTTTTACAGCAACAAAGAGTGGCCATCTAATGCAGCGCTATCATAAAATTAAATCACGCTCACTTGTCATTTTGTACAGGCCCGAGCGACAGATTAAAAACTACACAGCAAAATGTAATTTCCCCAAGTGAAGGGAGAGAAGGGGGTTGAAATATCTTCGTCTGCAGTGTCTGCTCAGTCCTGAGCCCTCGTGGCAATAAAGCAGCAGCCCCAGGATGAGGATTTAGCAGCGTCTGCCTTCGGGGCACAGGCAGCACTTGGCCTCCCCCTGCCAAGGGAAGCAGGATTTCAGCAGCCTGCCAAGGTTATCCTTCTTCTTTGCAGAAATCCTGGCAGGGGGAAGAGCTTTTCAGGTTGGAAATTTAATGAATGTGCTGTTGAGACAAGCAAAAATAGTTTTTCCTGTCTCGTCCCAGGTTCAGGGGGTGAATCTTGCTGCAGCTGCCCCAGAGATGTGGGGTGGGAGCTGCACAGAGCACCCACTGCCCCCACAGGAACCTCTGCTCCTCACACATTCCCATATGGAGCCAGCAGGGACACTAAATACCATCCACAGCCCCGTGGAAGAGGGGCTGAGTGTGGCCAAGGCAGCCTGAGGGGTCTGTTCCCAAAACAAGACTACCTTGGAATATTCTGGGTTCGGAAGGACTCACAAGGATCAAGCCCAGCTCTTGAATGAATGGCCCATCTGGGGATCAGGGTCACAACTTTGGAATTGCCAGTGACGCCTTGGGAAGGCTGAGCTGGAACAGAGACTGGACAGATCTGGAGAATAAAGCAGAGATTTATTAAAAGGCCTTTAGGATCCACCTTGGGCAGGACAAGAGCCTGGCCAGGGCTGCACCCAAGGTGGACACAAAATAGTCACAAAATGGACCCAAAATGGTCCCAAAATGGACACAAAATGGACACTGAATGGTCATAAGGTCTCACACTTTTTAAAGTGTGGACTCGTGGCTCATTTGCATATTGGGGTTTAATTGTCCAATTCCAGCTCCAGGCTGTGAGGTCCCATCCTTCTTGTCCCTCCCTCCAGCCACCCTTGTTTGTGCTTTTGGGCTGAGAGTTGTCCTTGGTGTGCAGCAGGAAAAGGATTTGTTTTGTGTCCCTGCTGTGTGCAGAGCTGAGTGACACTGACTGTGAGCTCAGAGCTGCCCCCCTGGGCACCACAGAACATGAAATACGTGGAAGATAAAACTTAAGGCATCACCAGGATTCCAGGGAAAGGCTGTTTCCCCCACAGCAGGAGCCCATCCCAATGCTCTCATCCCCAAACCCCAAAACCAGCTCCAAAGCTCCTTGCAGGTGTCCAGTCTGTTGGGATGTGTGAGCAGCAGTGGGAATAAAGGGATTGCCAAAACCATCAGGGCTGAGAGAGTGGAAAACTCTGCTCAGCTCAGCCCAGAGCTCCCTGAGCTGCAGAGTGACATCGGTGGCTCTTCACTCCTCGGGTCTGAGAGGTTCAGCTCTCCTGGGACTTTGGCAAAGGGATAAATGCTTGGAAAAGTGAGGAATGGGGCACAGGGATATCCCCCCGTGCACACACATCTGATGAACCAGCACAGCCCCTCCAAAAACCTGCTTCCCCTTCCTGTGGGACTCCTGGACAGCTGAAAAGAACACCCTACATTTGGAATAAAACCTCACTAATTTCAGCTCAGAGTCACCTTAACCCCCTCCCATAAAGCTGTAATGCCATAACTCAGATGCTCATCCTAAATAAACATGCAGGAATTCTGTGCCTTTCCCGAAAATCGTATTTCCTGAGCTGGCTGTGTGCTCTGGCACACGCTGCAGGCTCTATTGATTAGAAGGTCTGTTAAGATTTATCAGACTTGATAATGCACTCTACTTGATTAGGATTTCCAGCTTCAGAGTCAATACAGGTTTCATATGTGATAGAAAGCACTTGGATTCACTCTGTTCCCTTTGGAAATTTGACAGGGATTGTCTTAGGCCCAGCATTCGAAAAGCAGAAATACAGCACTTCAAAAATTAAAGAAATCCTTTTTTGAGAAATTAAAGAAATGCATTTTGAGCAGAAAGGCACTTCCTGCTTGTCAGGGCTACAGGAAAATGAGAATCCCACCCTGGACAGAGGCAAGAAATGGGAAATTCAGGCTTCTAAAACAGTGATTGTTCTCACTTCAATATCCTGAGTCTTTCCCTCTGTACAGGATGAATTCCATCTAATATTTTACAGCCTCTTTGTAAAGGCATTTTTTTTTCCTTGTAATGAAAAAATACACCTTAATTAAGCAGCACTGTGAACAGAAAGACTTTTAACCAAGCCAACACATAATTCCTCTCCTTAAAAATTATACCTACATCAACATTTACAAATCTGTTCCTTTTTAAAAGCATCCACCCCAGTGAGGCATCTTCAGCTTGTGAGTTCACCCACTCAGCTCTGACTACAAAACGGATTTTTTTCTCTCTTTAGCACTTGTGGTCAATTGCATCGATATTTCTGTGCCCACATAACTCCAGACAAAAATGATAGCATTTAAAATGATAGCATTTAAAAGCTGTATTTCAGGGTCAGTCGAGCAGCTCTTTGTCAGGTCCAAAGGAGAAGGAGATTTGTGGTGGGGCTTGATGCCTGCAATGATGTTCCCTCATCTCATCTGTGCTTGGAGTAGCCCTGGCATGTGAAAGGAGCTTCTGAAATGCAGCTGGAGATGGACTAAAAGCTACAAGGTTGTGTGGGAACTGACAGTGGGCTGAACATGGATTTTTAGGCTCCAGGCAGAGCCTTGAGGCCTGTGGGAAAGCCAAGGACAAACTCTCTCAGCCTGGCCTGAGAAACCATACAGAGGAACCCAAAACAATCCCTGTAGATTTCCTCCTCCTGACACCTTGTTGTGGTTTGAAAGCAAAACGAGTGAGAGGCTCCAAGTCAGAAATACAATTTAATAAGAAGAAAGGTAAAAAGGTAAAAATAAAACAAAATAAATGCAATAACACAAAGGAGCACTGACAGAGTCAGAACACACCCTGAGCAGGGTGGTGGGAGCAGTCCAGGTGAGGGGCTCTTCCTGAAGCAGTGATCCCACAGAAAGGTCTGGGAGCTCTGCTCCTCTGGGAATCCAGTGGCTCAGGGCTGCTTGTCCTGTCCCAAATCCCAGATTCTCTGCAGGTGGGAATGCTTGGCTCCTCCCCCTGGGCGGAGCATCTCCCAATGGGATGAGGAGTCGTGCAGTGGGTCCTTGATGGCCCATTAAACAGAGAGAGCTCCTGGAGGGAGTTCCCTGTGAGTCCTGGGCAAGGCATTGATGGGCCATGAGCAGAAGAGCCCAAAGGAGGGGCCTGGGAAAACACTGCCCCACCTGGTTCCAACAGCTCATGGGGATGGGGATGGAATAAATACTTTGTGCACATCCTACACTGCAACCCAGGACAGCCTGGTGTTTCTCCAACTTGTTCACTGGTAGAGATGTTTACAAGAAGGTGTTGCCCTAAAGGACCGACCCTATTCCTTGTACCCAAACACTCTATAAAAGGATCTGTCTGTCAATAAACTTTGCTCTGAGCCCTCTGAAGAAATCAGAGTTCTACGTGTCATTACATGAGCCATCCTGAATCATCACTATAAGGTTGTAGCTTTAGCCAAAAGAGTGGAATCCTAGGAAAAAATCACAGCTGAAAATTCAGATTTGGAATAAACACTCTTGGAAATTATCTGTGTGAATATCACACACATTTACACCAGAAATTAAACTGATGTGGGATTGGTTTGGGGTTTAAAATCTTCCTTCCTGCTGTACAAAGCAGCAGATTCTCTGTGGATGAGTCTTCTGGAGGTGCCCCCTGCCTAAATATGGGAACTGATGTTCTTCAGGATTTCCCAAACCACCTCAGATTATAAAAATGAGTACAACTCCCTTCAGCACAAAAAAAACCCCACCAAAACCAAACAACTTTTGCCAGGTTGGATGGGGCTTGGAGCAATCTGGTCTAAGGGAAGACCAGGTTGCTCGTGGGGAGGAGATTTAAGGTCCTTCCAACACAAACCATCCTGGAATTCTATGAACTTGTGTTTCTTGAGATGATTAAACACCTTTAAAAGGCCCAAAGTTGTACAGGGATTGTCAGTGTCCAGTTTAACGCCTGAATATCTGCCCCCCTCCTCTAGAAGCCAAGCAAATGTCCAAATCTTTTGGGGTAAAAAGCCACATATGTGGGAATTATTAAGCATCAAAACCCTCCCATGCCTGCGAAGTTCTCTCCAAGCCTCATCTGCCTAAAAACACAGCCCCAAAATGAGATGTTTTCTTCAGTTTTGCTGTTTACATTTGCTGGCAACTTGGAGAACCTGAAGTGGGGTTGGATGGTGCTCAAAGCATCTCCCTGATTCATTGCTCCAAATCTGGACCTCAGCGTTCCCTTTGAGTCATCCCATTTATATTTAGCAACACCCAAATGCCTCCTGATTCTCTCCAAAATAAACATGAAGAGGCTTTAATCAAAGCTGAGCAGCAGAAGATGTAGCTGTCCCACACTTGTTCTCTTCAAGAACTCTGACAATATGAATTTCCAAGTTTCAGGGATCCCGAAAAAAGTCTCTGTGAAGGATTTCGACCATAAAAACACAGAAAAAAAAGATTTGAACCACCCACTTTGGGTGGTTCATCCCCAATTTCATCAGGGTTTATATGAAATGCCAGTGGGGCCATTCCATGCCTTGAAATGTGTTGTAGGAAGTAAATCTGTATTCAATGGGACTAAATTTTTTACAAGGTGAGTTAAACACCATTTTCATTCACATCAGCCTGGGAGCAGTCACGGCCACATCCCACTGTCTATGCTCCTGTTTTCCCAGGAATCTATGTCTGCTGGAGAGATGGAGGTGGTCTTAGCACTCTAAGGATGGCCTTCCTGGGCTGTTCTCAGCATTTTTTAGGATTCCTAGAGCAGAGAGGAATTTGGGATTTCCTGATCACTGCATGTTTTCCTTGCTGGAGAACACGGCCTCTCCAACACCAGGAACACAGGAATTCCTTTCATCACTTACTTTAGTGTTGGAGTCCAGGACATCCCTCTGGGCACCCTGGGAGGTCACAGAGCTCAGCAGAGGGGCCTGGGACCCGAGAAAGAGGGTCTGGGGTCTGTGCAGGGGGGTTTGCCTGGCACAGAGCCCAGGAGGACACAGGATTTGATTTTGGTCCATGGGAAAATCTTCCAACACAGAGAAGAATTGCAAGTCACAAATGTGTGACAGACAGTGGTGGAGTTATCACCAGGTAGAAGATTTTGTAGTTTTGGGATTTTTAGAATGGCGGTGCAAAGGGACAAGGTGGAGATTTTAGGGCAGTGCCCTGGGTTCTTCTTCTTCTCCCTTGGCCTCCATTTTCTGCAGTGACGTGGGCACAGGGGAGTTTGAGGGGATTGGGGCAAAGTAGAAATGACTCTGTTAGTACAGGTGATAGACATTGGCACAGAATTATAAATAATAACCACGTAATTATCTGTATAAAGGCAGAGTGACCTCCCATCACAGGGCAGTCCCCTCGTGTCCGAGCTGCTGTGAACGCCTTGGCCGGACACAGAGAATTGTAAGACAAGAATTAATAAACAACACGAGAAACCAAGAAAACCAAGACCTTGAGACTCCACATCATTCTCGCGCCGATCACAGAACTGGAGACAGAATCAGACCTAAATCCTTCAGAGGTCATGAGGGAGAAACTCTCCCTTGGACCCACACGAACCACCAGCCTTGAAATCTTGGGTGAGAGAAACCATTAAACCCGAGAATTGTGTCCCTGGGTGGGCAGAGAAAAACATAAAAACATGAGAATTTGCGTCCCTGGGTGCTTTGTGGAGACTTTAGTACTTTACTTGATCAAATCAAGTCAGGATCAAACCCCTCACAGGACACCCTCCCCCCCCAGTCCCACCCTGTGCCCCAAGAGCATCACCTCTGGTTGTGATTGGCAGCAGATTTTCAGCCTTAACAAAAATAATTTAAAAATGCCTTGGCTTTCCACGGTTTTGGGTAGGGTTTCTTGTTCTGGGATGTGCTGGAAGCCGTGACATTCCTCCAGAAGGGCTCACGTGTGGAGGAGTGTCAGGAATGCCAAGATTCAAATCCTGGAAGTGCTGCCAGGACACAGCGGGAGGGCGAGGTCGATTTCCAGAGAGTTTTCAAGAGAAGGAGCAAAACAACATGGGAAGGGCATTTCTGAGATGGAAAACTGTCGCTGTAGGACACAAAAGAAAGACTCCAAATATTTCAGAAGGCAAAGAGCACAGAAAAAAGGCTTTATTGTCTAATTCTCACCACCTTTTATAAGGTGTTCCCATCCAGACTGAACATGGTTGGGGAATAGGAACGACACCTCTCTAATGCCATTGGTTAAACCAGAGAAACAGCAAAACACCACCTGGAGAAAGATTGTTCTGAGAAAGGAGATGTGCTGGGTTGTGGTGTAGGATGTGCACACAGTATTTATTCCATCCCCATCCCCATGAGCTGTTGGAACCAGGTGGGGCAGTGTTTTCCCAGGCCCCTCCTTTGGGCTCTTCTGCTCATGGCCCATCAATGCCTTGCCCAGGACTCACAGGGAACTCCCTCCAGGAGCTCTCTCTGTTTAATGGGCCATCAAGGACCCACTGCACGACTCCTCATCCCATTGGGAGATGCTCTGCCCAGGGGGAGGAGCCAAGCATTCCCACCTGCAGAGAATCTGGGATTTGGGACAGGACAAGCAGCCCTGAGCCACTGGATTCCCAGAGGAGCAGAGCTGCCAGACCTTTCTGTGGGATCACTGCTTCAGGAAGAGCCCCTCACCTGGACTGCTCCCACCACCCTGCTCAGGCTGTGTTCTGACTTTGTCAATGGTCCTTTGTGTTTATTTTATTTTATTTTACTTTTTTTACTTTTTTTTTCCTCCTTTCTTCTTAATAAATTGCATTTCTGACTTGGAGCCTCTCACTCGTTTTGCTTTCAAACCACGACAGGAGAGTTGTTTTCCAAGATTGTTTTGAGAAGAAACTTTCTTGAGAAGCTTTTCTTTGGGAAAAGGTTAGCAGCTGCCAGCAGGCTGAGATCTCTCAGATTTATCAAAAATATCAGGCCCACACACCCCCAGCTGCAGCCACTGTGGGACAGGAGCAGCAGCAGCTTTTGGCAAAGCTCCTTGTAGGAAGCTGAACTGGCTCCTCCTCCTGTTTATATTTGCATTTTCCTCATCTAATAAGGCAGGCAGACAGATGCCCTCTCCTAACAAACTGAGCTGAGCTCTTGATGCCTTCCAAGAAGCAAGAAATTTGTTTTTAATCATCACAATCTCTTCCTGGGCTCCCCACCCTGCCCAGAGCTGGAGCTGCAGGGCTGCCAGGGAGTGAGTTCCAAAGCACTGAAGTTCTCCTGGGCTAATTATTTCTTAACTTCTGAACCCAAAGAGAAGCACTGTTTCTTGCAATCTCCTGTATTCAAATTAATTAGATTTACAGTCCTGACTGCCTGATCAGCCAGCAATGGAAAATAAGATTCCCACACAAATAATGAATTGCTCCCTCATCCAATAAAGCAAAGCAGCAAAACAGCCCCTTTTGCTCTCAGATGAGCATAATTGCCATCCTTGCTCCAAATTAATGGCTTTTCCCAAGTATTCTGAAGGCCATTGGGGAAGCTGCTTCAGATCCAAATGGTGAATGTGATATTTGGAATAAAAAGCTCAAAATCTCTGGGTCAAACACAGGTATGACCTGCCTGGAAGCCAAGATTTAATGATGAGTGGGCTCATTCCCACACTCCTAGAGGCTGGAATTTTCTTAGAAAGAGCCTGGGAAGAGGCTCAGGGCAGTTGAGGAGCTGCAGCTCCAGCCTGGAGTGCTGAACCCTGTGAGTCCCAGAAAAGGGACACAACCCCAGCTCCTGGAAAAACCAGCCCAGAAAAGAGGTTAAAGGGTAAGGAGAAAACACCCCAGAAAAGAGGTTAAAGGGGAAATATTTGTATCTGCCTAATGATGTCACCACCAAAATATCTCAAAATCTGCCCCAAACCTTCCAAAAACAGAAGTTTACACACACACACAAAAACCATAACACAAAAACAAAACACAACACAAAAAACCGACCCTGTGGATGTTTTAAGAGAGTTGTTCTCCAAAATCAATCTCATCTGCTGACATTTGCACAATTACCAGCACATAAACCAGCTGAGGAAATCTTTTATGATTTTTTAATTCATCTGGTGCAGCATTTATTCAACAAGGCTCTGGGCTACACGACCTGGTTCCCTGCATTCCCAGGGTGAGAATAAAGTGTCACCGTGATTTCCAAGGGGAGTTCTTGGCACAACAGCGCCAATGAATTTGGGCCTGGGTGGCTGATAAAAAAGAATAATGGGAATGAGCTCTTTTCCAGAGTCTCACCTTTCCAGCTCTTGACTTTTAGCACTTCTCAGCTCCCTCCTTCTGTGGGAAAAACACACAAATGAAACCTGCTCTTGGCCTGGGATGGTGAGAGCATCACTTCCACCCCTCAGGAAATGCCACGGGGAAGGTCCATCCCTCACCTGTAGCCCTGGTTTCATGCCTGAGGTGTTTTGGTTTTCTGAAATTCTTTTCCCATGGAATTTTCTGTAAACAGGAGAAATGGTTTTGGAACTGGAACTTTGTTCTTCATTCCTTTCCCCAGGAGGGACTTCTCCTTGCTGTCCCTCTGCTCTGACCAATGGGAGTGAAGAGGTTTGTCTTTGTGTCACCAATCCAATTGGTCTGTGTGAAATAGTAGAAAAGGGAGACACATCCCAGAAATAAAGGAGTCATTTTCAGCCTCCTGAATCTCAGAGTCTGTGTTGTTGTGGTGTAAAACAGCATCACTCACCCACCCCACAAAAGCTGCTTTTTGGACAGGAAAATCCAGTAAAACATTTTCCAACTCCCATCTTGGTGGGCAATAAAGCAGCAATGTTTGGTCAGTCATGGGATGCAAAACCCTCCCAGGGATGCAGAAATGGTCCCGGGTAGAATAATTTCCATACCTGCTCTAATCCCACAGCACCACTCAGGCTTTAACTTCCTTATGAGTGACTCTGCAATCGGTGATTACCACGAGCCCACGGCAGTAAATAGGGGGAAACAGGCAGTTTTTATTTTCCCAAAGCAGAGCTGTGGGAAAATACATGAATATTTTATGCTTGCTTAGGCAGTAATGATCCATTCTCAGCTCTCTCACGTCCCCAGCTCTGCCCCACAGGCAGGTTTCAGTCCTTGCTGGGGCAAGACAGCTCCAAAGGTAGAGCTGCAGTGGAAATTGAGATATTTTACACCATTAAGTTGTCGCAATAGGACACGAAATAAAGGTGCTTGACTCCAGTCAGGGGCAGCAGAAATCAGAAGGTTTATTTACAATCCATTCAGCCCTTTTATAACACGCTGTGCTAAAGGCACGTTATTGGTCCAGAGCACTGACACCTCTCCCATGGGCTGAGGAACAGAAACAGCAAACAACTCCTGTTGTCATGGGAAAGGAATATTGTTCACACAAGGTTGTTTTGGGAAAAAGAAAAACTGCTGAAAAGTTTTCCTTGAGAGGAGCTCAGCAATTCTCAGGCCCAGAAAATATTGAGTTCACATTAAGTGGCTTTAATTGAACATTTAATCCAATATGAATGGGGTCCTCCACACCCCAGAGTGCAGAAGATGTGACAAGGAAGGACGTTGGGACATCAAAATGCTGTTTATTGTATTAAAAATGTTACAGCCGTCCTGGGTCGGGTGCAGAGCCAGGCCTAAAGCTGCCACCCACAGCTTAGGCCAAGCCTGGAGTCACTTTAACTCTGGTTACAATGCATTATATAGTGTTCTTTATCCATCTTAATACATAAATACATTTCTTTATTCATCTTAATGCATAAAAAACAACCAGCATAACACCCAACACCTTTACCATTACCTCTAGCTGATCATAACTACCGTCATTACCATATTATGTCACAGTTTAAATTTAAAGTTGTTTTTCTGTTTTATGTGGTGGAAAATTCTTAGACCTTTTTTCTACTTGGTAAAAACGTAGGGTTTTTTCCTTATAGTATTTTCTGCTTTTCTTAAGACCTAATTCTACTTGGTAAAAACATCTTTTTTGTTTGTGGTCAACATATCTTTTGCTCCAGCCATAAAACCTCTTTCCAACTCAACTCAACCTTTCAATTCTTAATTGTCCAGTAACAACTGGCTCAGCAATCCTTGATTTAGACATCTTTTATTCTTCTATATCAAAACTTGCTTCTGTCTCTGTTTCACTTTCAGGTTCCACATTCAGAGAACCTTCTGCTAAATGTTAATATCTGTGAAACTTTCCTGTAAACTTTCACCTTTTCCAACACCAGAGCCCACTTTCTTTTCCAAACCTGACTTCAGGTATTTTTTTCCTTACAGCAGATCCCTTCTCATTCAGCTCATCACAGAAGATAATCCATGAGAAAAGGAAAAAACAAAATCCTCAATCAAGGCAGCCTGGCACGTGGAGGGAGGAGTGCAGGGTCTGGCTAGTTTTAGTAAATAATGAAGGTTTTTTTCTGGAGCAATAAAAGGCACTGATGTCACTGAAGGGTTTTTTTAATATTGATAACTCCTTCATGCCTCAGCTCCTCCCTCAGCTGGGCTGCCACAAAGCCTCCAGCCTGAAACTGTGAGAAAGGGCAAGGCATCACAAACCAGAATAAGAGGGACCTTTCTTCTTAGTAAACCTTATTTGAGAAGAAAAATATAAAAAAAATAACCCCAAAACAAAAGCATCAGCAGGGCTGAGAACTTGCTATTTCGGAATTATTTTTAAACTGGTGCATCTGCCAGGAGACAGCATCATAAAACAAGCAGCTGGGTGCAGGAAACATTTTTAATATCTTAATTATCTGTAAAGCTGCTGGTTTCCCTTGATATTCATTTGAGGTCCAATGAAAGTTTTATTCTCTTTTGTTTTTAAAGAGATTGTGCACAAGTGTGAACCATCTTGTGGTGGTGCTGGGGCCACTTTTTTGTTGGCTGTAACAGGAATTCAATGCCCAACACTTTCTAAAGCTCCTGGAAGCTCCAGGTATGTGGCTCAGGTGTTTAATTTGGCCTCCAGTCACCCCAGAGTGTGCTCACATTTCCTCACTGAGCCAGTCTGTGCTCAATCCATTCCTAATGGAACAAATCCTGCACAGCCCCCAGGAACAGTTGTTTGTGCTGGGAGCTGCTGACTGGGGCAGAAAACAACATTCTCCAGGGACAGAAAACAACATTCTCCAGGTAAAATGAAGCCCCCATCAAAAATGAAGCCCCCTGTAGCTCTGGTTCCATGCCTGAGGTGTTTTGGTTTTCTGAAATTCCTTTCCCAGGGAATTTTCTGTAAACAGGAGAAATGGTTTTGGAACTGGAACTTTGTTATTCGTTTTTTTCCCCAGGAGGGACTTCTCCTTGCTGTCCCTCTGCTCTGCCCAATGGGAGTGAAGAGGTTTGTCTTTGTGTCACCAATCCAATTGGTCTGTGTGAAATAGTAGAAAAGGGAGACACATCCCAGAAATAAAGGAGTCATTTTCAGCCTCCTGAATCTCAGAGTCTGTGTCCTTGTGGTGTGAAACAGTGTCAGCCCCCCCATTGCATTTAGGCAATAATTACCATTATCACCTCAGCACATTGCCCAAATGCAAGCAAATACTGAACCACAGGTAAGTGAAGGCATTTCATACCCCAAAATAAATTTCATAGTCTGGGTTCACAGAAACTGCTGTGAACGCACAATAAAAGCAGGGCAAGGTGAGTGGGGTCATTCCCTCGCCACAATTTGCACCCCAAGGGAAACAAACACCACATTTGTGGGTTAAAGACGGTGTTTTAGTAGCTCAGGATGAACGTGCAGCTCCTTGCTGGGTTGTGCAGCCCCAGCCACGTTCCCAGGGTCTGGTTCTTCTGAGCTTCTGGCCAGCTCTGCTCTTCAGATCCCATATAAACGAGTTACCCTTTGGGTCCAGATTTCAGACAGAGACCTGACCTTGCTTGGAAGAAAGGAGAGGCTCACACTGGGTGTTACTTAGGATGGTGTTTATTCAGGACAAAGGCCCAGGTGCTCAGCGTGTGAGTTTTGTCTCTTACTTGCCCTTATGAAAAGAGGCGTTACTGATGGAAATGAGGGGGAATGATTTCAGTACAGGGGGGATTGACATTGGCATTTAGGGGTAAAGGGGTGGGAGATACCTGGAGCCTTGGCTGACCCACCTGGCTCAGCCAGGGCCATCAAACCCCGGGGTGTGTCAATGAGAAGATACAAAGCACTGGGACAGGGCTATTAAGGAGAAACAACACACTGGGACAGGGTATTGAGGAGATACAATGGAGAGGGGGAAGCCTATTATGTGGCTTAAGGACAGATATTTGGGAAAGGGGATGGGGGTGGATGAACACTTTCAGAAACTGGGATACAAAAATTATACAGAAATGTAGAAAACCCAAAATGCACACAGCAACACCAGGGCCTGCAAAATGCCAGTTTTCCCTAATCACCCTGACATTTCCAATCACTGAGGTGCAGCCCATTGAGCCGTGTGAAATCCGTTTAGGGGGGAATCAGAAGGACTTTCACATCCTCCTGATGGGGAGAAAATCCCATTGTGCTTTTCCTGATGTGAGGAAAAGGAGGTTTGGCTTCTCCAGCTGAACAAAACCACCCCTCCCGTGGTGTTCAATGGTGGAATGGGTGGCAGAGGGTGCTGGTGGCAGGGCCTGGCTCAAGGTTTATTTCTGGACCCTTCTGTTTTATTTCTGGAGCCAGGGCTGCATTAAATCTGGTGCCAACACCAGAATTGAATTAAATTTAAATTTAATTTAATTTAAAAATTAAATAAAAATAATTAAATAAAATGAATTAAATAAATAAATGAAATTAAATGAAATAAAATTTAAAAAAATAAAATTAAATAAAAGGGTCCCAGATAATAGAGTGACAACAGACCCCATAACATTTCCTCCTGTGACACTCAGGTTCTGCCTGAAAGGAGCTCAGGGTCTTCATTCCTTTTAAAATCTGAACTTTGCCTATAATCTCTCCTCAACAAAGTGCTGGAGATGCTTCAGTGGGCAGAACCCGGGTGCTGCAGGTGCCAGACAATGAGGCAGCAGATCAAAGCCGCCCTGAAAGGTGCATATTACACTGATTTAGATCCTCAGCACAAAGATTGGGGTGCTGAAGAGCTTGAAGTGGAGCAGAGATGAGAAAAAAAACCCACCTGAGAACTCTTTGGAGTTGCAGGTGAACAAATGGGCGGGAACTTTAGGAGGGTGTTGAGATGTTCAAATGAAAAATGCATCAAAGAGAGGAAAAAAGAAAAAAAAACAACCCTCAACCAACCAAACCAATCAAGGTTTGCACAAGGGGAAGGCAATCCATGGGAGCAGTTCTGAGTCAGGCCCTCAGAGACTCTCCCAAAGCCACAAATTACACCCAGATTCAGTTTTTACAGAACTAGAAGTGAACAAAAGTGGCACATAAACGTTACTATTATTATTTTTCATCTTTTTAGCAGGTTGCCAAGCCAAAAGAGAAGCAAAGCTCTGTCCCAGCTCAGCCACAGCAGCCAAATTCTTCCCAATGTTTTTCTTCCCTGGGAGTGAACACAAGGCAAAACACTCAAGGAGGCAGCACGAGGCAAATGACATTTCAGTTAATTAGGAGGCTACGAGCAGCTAATCACACACGCCTCAGTCCCTTGGAAAAGTGCCCCTGAATGCCAAGGGTGAGCAAAGGAAATATTTACATTTGCTGAGCACTGCACTCTGCCCCAAAGGGTAAACAAAGGGTAAACAGGGAGAATTGCTGGTGATTTCTACCAGTGCCTCTTCCTGGGGAATGGAAAAGCCAAGGGAACCAGCTCAGGACCTCGGGAAGAGCTGCAAAGGGGTAAATCCTGCTCCAGGTGCAAGTGAAGAGCCCCAATTAGCATTAACAGCATCCTAATGTTGAGCAAACTCACCCATCAGCACTGAAATCCTTTTAACACGATCCTTCACCTTTGGGATATTCCTTTGTGTGGCTCTGATTCCATACCTGAGGTGTTTTGGTTTTCTGAAATTCTTTTCCCAGGGAATTTTCTGTAAACAGGAGAAATGGTTTTGGAACTGGAAGTTTGTTCTTCATTCCTATCCCCAGGAGGGACTTCTCCTTGCTGTCCCTCTGCTCTGACCAATGGGAGTGAAGAGGTTTGTCTTTGTGTCACCAATCCAATTGGTCTGTGTGCAATAGTAGCAAACGGAGACACATCCCAGAAATAAAGGAGTCATTTTCAGCCTCCTGAATCTCAGAGGCTGTGTCACTGTGGTGTAAAACAGAGTAACCTTTGTCTTCCGTGAAACCAAATCCCCACCCAGCAGCCAGGAAGTGATGCTTATACACTTATTTCCCTTGGAAAACATTTCATTTTCTAATACAAGGATTTTTCTACTCCTCCTGTTATCTATATATCTATCCACACACATATATATTTAAAAGCTGATGAGGGTATAATTTTTATTTCACAGAATCACAGAATCACTGGGTTGGAAGAGACCTCCAAGATCAAGTCTGAGAGGAATGACAGAGTTGTCTTTACAAACCAACTCTGGCTCTGCCGGTGGATAAAACCAGCACTGAGAGAGAAAAGAAACAATGGAAAGGATTCCACTGATCAATGGATGGAAAATAAGATTTTTGCCTTTACAAACAAAGTGTGGGTTGGCTGAGAAATGGAATTGGATATTGAAAGATGAAAAGAACAATGGGGAAAATCCATAAATTCCGTAAGAATTGAAAATTAAAAGGGGGGTTATACATGAAAGGGGAATTTTAGGTATTGGGCACTCTGGGCAGTCTGCACCTCTCAGGTCCCTCAGAGAGAGGGAAATGGGGCCGGGAAATTGGGATAAATAGGGAACTGCATCCTCCAAAACTGGAGAGACCCCAGGGGAAATGCCCCATGGCCTCTCCCTTTATTGGAATAAAGTCAAAGCCCTCCTCTGTCTCCTTTTTGGACACAAACCTCTGGCATTTGTGGATTCATTTTCCTTACAAGTCCAACCCAGCCCTGACACTTCAACCAAACCCTGGCCCCGAGTGCCACATCCAGACTTTCCTTAAACACATCCAGGGATGGTGACTCCCCCACCTCTCTGGGCAGACAATTCCAGTATTTTTTCACTCTTTCTGTAAAAAACTGTTTCCTGATATCCAACCTAGTTCTGTCCATAAGGTGATTTTTATTTCTATCCCTAAGTTTTTGCTCTTTGGAGGAAGAAATCCCTAGAGATACCCAGGTGCCTTCCCAGGAGGGAAAATCCTCTTCCTGCTGCCCTTTCCTGATCACCTTGACACACAGTGTCTCTGTGCCTGGGGACTGCTACTACTGGCCATAAATCCGTGGAAAATTTACTACCTATGAGAGGCTGCAGCCATTTCCTGGCACGAGATCTGCATCTCCCTCATGTGTGCATGTGTATGAGCACGACCTATAGCGCCTCGGAATTATTTATAGACAAACAAGTAATTAAAATTTTTATTCTGCCCATTTCGGAGGGTGGAAGGAGAGAGAGAAAAAAAAAAATCTGCTTTATTCTTTCATCAAGGAAGCTGCTGGCCAAGCTCGTAACTCTGTCTGCACGCTGTAAAGAACGGGGTAAGTGGTTTCTCATCAAACACACTTTGCATTTTATGGGACGCACTGAAAAACGAAGTGGCTCGGTGACTTCTGCCAATGTCACCAAAGGAGAGAGCTCAGAACACGGAGCATCCCACCTCTCCTGAGCCACACATCCTCCCTAAGGCTGTCCAGGTGAAGGGAGAGGAGATTTCTGCCCAGGACTGGGTCGGGGGCCTGTGGAGCTCCTCAGAGTGACCAGCTCAACACACAGAAATTGTTTTGTTCTTGACTTTCCCCAGCCTTGTTTAACCTCCCTGTGCGTTCCCACCGAATCCACTGACTCCCCCACAAGGTGACCACGGAGGGCAGGGTGTTTACGAGCACAAAACCTCTTGGATCTTATTTCCAGCTCATTTGTTTTCTCAATTTGTGACCCTGAAAATGACTTTTAATACAATAGCAAAGAGCACTCTGGGCTGGTGGAAGGTGTCCCTGACCATGGCAGGGGGATGGAATGGGATGGGTTTAAGGTTCCTTCCACCCCAAGGTCCTATAACCAACCGTAGCTACTATTTTAAATGTTTCTGGGAAATAAGGAATGTTTTTGTGGAAAATGAGTTCCACTCTCTTACAAAAATTTATAAGCTTAATTTAAAAAATAAAAATAGACAATTAGGAGACAGAAAATCAAGTTCCAGCTGGGGTGCCTCACCAGAAAGCACACCTTTACTCTTCCAAATTCTCTGTTTTAAGGATCACTGTGTTACATATTCAATAGATCCTAATGCATGATTCAAACATTCTCTTTGGGCTTGATCCATTTCAATTCTTCTTCCAATCATTTTATCTGGTAGATCCATCTGTGGGTGGCTCCACTTTGTTTGGTGACATGGGTCTCATAAATTCTCCTGAGGTTTTTTTGTTTTCTTCATTTGGAGAAGAAACAGAAGTTCAGCAGTTCTTTATTCAGGAATGTGGGGTGACCCTCCAGACCTTCTGGTTTGGTCAGTTTAGATGTTACAAAGAGAAAAAACCCAGTCTTTTTACTGTTAACCCTATGGTACAATCAGAAAACATACATTTATCACCTTTCTAAACTCTATTAATAAAAGAAAATACAGTACAATTGTACATATAATATTTGTTTTAATATTTGTGAAAAGCCAACTATATAATATACATTTATAATACTTTGAAAAATCAAACTTTGCAGCTCTATGGCCACACACAGCTGTGCCAACACAGAATCATTCACATCACCTTCAAAGAAAGGGAAAAAAAGGAGAACAACAGAGCAGAACCAGATCACCAGGCAGCACAAGATAAATTAATAAGGTTGGTTGGAAGGTGGTTTTCTTCTCGAGATGGGTCAAGTACAAAATGAGTGAGTCACTTCTTCGCCCTTCAGATCACAACTTCCCTCTGGTGAGTCTGAATGTCAGAAAAAATTAAAAAGAACTAAAAAAATAAAGCCAGAGGCTTCAGCCGTGGCACTGCCCACGTTCCCAGACCAGCAGCACTGGTTTTCCACTGAGCTGCTTTTCCACTGTGACAGAATTGAGAGCAAAGTGGTTCAGTGCCTGCTCAAATGCCAGAGCCCTTGCTGGGGAAACTGAGACATGCAAAGGGATACAGGTCACCATTATATTTTTCCTTAAAAAAACCCAAAAAATTAAAAATCACTTTAAATATCACATCAGCCTCCTGAATTGTCATCAACAGCCCAGGAACAATTACAGAAATTAAATGACTGTTTGTAAGTTGGTGACACACCTGCACCAGACTCCCAGGGCTGTCCTAAGTGTCAGGGTTGATATTTCCCTTGTTTCTGTGGCAAATAATAAAAAATTAGATACTCAACATTTGACAGAAGTGCCCCTTGCAGAGGAAAACATGATTTACAGGTGAGAGGGAAATGTCTCTCACTAACCCTGCTGAAGTGGAGCCGTGCTGAACTCGCTGGCTCTGGGAGAACTCCCCACCCTCTCCTGGCCTGGGAGGTTTCTGGGCAATATTTCTCTGCAGCACCATGAATTTAATCACATCAAAATGTCAGCAGAGAAAAATGGAGCACCTGGAGGCCCTTTTCCCGTGGTGTTTAGCAGGGGAAATGGATGTTTCCTTAAAGAGGCAGCGGAGGGAGCTGCACCAGAGGTCACACCTCTGTTCTCACCTCTGGGCTGGCTTGGGACTCCACTCCCCAGGGATATAAATCAGGATTTTTGTCGTTTCAGCACAGCTGATTGTGTTTGTTCTGGCAGAGCATGGATATAAAATGATGGCATTTATACTCTAGTATAAATAATATTTTATATATTTTTTATTTTAAAAATTTATACTT
>VWZU01009388.1:33782-49911 GCA_013397095.1 Sterrhoptilus dennistouni | reverse complement strand
GTTATGGGAAAGCCGGAGCTGATCCGGTTTGGGAAGTGGGGCTTGTCCCCATTTAGTGCTGGAGAGGGAGGTTGGTACCGGCGAGGGGGTGGCAGGAATGAGCCGGGGGACTGCTGGCCCGGTTTGGGGTGGGAGGGAAGGGAAGGGCTCGGGTGCTGGGGAGAGAGGGGTCTGTACTGGGGAACAGCCCTGGCCCGNGCATGGGGGAGAGGGGAGGACCGGTACGTGCAGGTTCTGGGGCTCTGGGGCTAGAACAGGGGCCTCGGCTGTGGGATAGGACTGCAGGGGGACAGGGAAGGGGAAAGCAGGGTGGGGTCCTTGTGTGGGACTGTGGGGTGACAGGGCGTTGGGGTGGGGACAAACAGGGGGCACCTGTTATATGTGAAGAGCCAGAAGCAGCAACCTGGAGTGCAGCTGTCACTCAGAAGAGTGGCCGACAGATTTCAGAGTGTTGAATTTTTTGGGGACAGGGGCTCTGTTGGAGGTGTGGGTAGGAGAACATTTGGGCTTGGGAACACTCACCTCAGTACCCCTCCATCCCTGAAAGCCTCACAGGAGCTCTGAGATCACCCAGTGCTGCTCCCACAACCCTGTGGGGTGCTCAGATGGCGCTGAATCCCCTGTTCTTGCCACTGTAGCAGGGTGCAGGACCCCAGTGACCTGGGGAGCTGGCCCCGTGCTCTGAGCTCAGTGCTGAAGTTTCAGTCCTGCCAGGGAGGCAGATCCACGTTCCAAGCCCTGCACAGATTTGTGCAGCTGAACATTGTGTTCCCCTCGGGGCTGCAGCCGGCTGGAAGCGGTGGAGGAGGCAAAGGCAGAGCAGTCACAGAGAATGGGAACATCCTCATTCTCTGGGGGAATCTCTCCTGCCTGCTCTGGCCACGGGTGGGACTGAGGAGCGTCTGGCCCTTGGGGAAGGTCAGCTGGGTTTGAGGTGTCTTCTCTCCCAAGGAGCAGGGCTTGGAGACTTGGCCCTGTTTATCTGGGCTGTGGACATAGCCTGGAGGAAAGAGCAGAGGAATGTGGGGCTGGTATCTGCCTCTTCCAGCAGTGGCTCAGCACAGCTCGAACTCAGGGATTGTTTTTTACCTTTTCATAACCATCATCTCTGTCAGAGTGAACAGCACCAGGCTGCAGCTGGCTGCTCCAAGGGGACAGCAGGCTGCTAATCCCAGAGCATCCCATGGAACCAAAATACCTGTGGTAAAAAGAAACCCATCGAGCATCTTCAGAGGGATGAGATGTTGTATCCCCAGAATTTCCTGCTGCAGACATGGCTGGTTGTGCAGCTCAAGGAGCCTTGGTTGGACTTAGTGGCTGCTGCAGCTCTTCTCGTGGCTGGGTGAGGGTATTGAAGGTGCCCAGAGCGACACACGACATTTGAGGCTGATAACATCAGAGATGGGAGCTCGCTGAGCTGAGCTCAGGGAACAGATTGCTCCGGGCTCCTGTTTTCCTTGCCTGGCTAGTTCCTGCAAATAGTGCTGGGGAATGGCAGAGGCCTTGGCAGGAGGATGAAAGACCAAGGAAGGGAGAATTGCCCTCCTGAGATAAGCTGTTGAGTGCCCCCAGCTCTGATGCCTCGGAACAGGATTGCAATTAAACCATTAAAACGCCCTTCTGATTGCCTGCAAGTCTGAGTGACTTTTGTGCCAGCTGCCCTGGAGCTCCTGGCATGGTCAGAGGCCAGCAGATATGGTGGAGAGAGATGACTTATCAGCATGGAGGTGGGCAAGATCGTGCTGTGCTGCTGAAGCACTTCCCTCCTGGCTTTTTTGGGCTCCCTGAACTTTGCTGGTGCAGTTTGTGTGAAGCATTTGGAGATGGGGAGGGTGGGAACGTGGCCAGGCTCAGTGCATGCTCCGTCTCTCTCTGTGAATGGCTTTTCAGAGGAGCCTTAACTTGTGCTGGAGCCTGGGGAAAGTGCCAGTGTGAGCCCAGAACCTACAGGAGCATTTTGGATGCAACTGGAAGCACTTTGGCCCCATGGGTGCTGCTGAGAAGTTGGTGTCTCATTGTTGGGGTCACCTGGAGCTGGGAGTCAGCCCCAGCATTGCTGTTTTCTCCTGTCAGGGATTCGTTTCAGATGAAAAAGTGAAACAAGCAGGAGGTAAGAGATTAAACAGGATCAACTCCAGGCTGAAGTAGGAGCTGAGTCAGTGGAGGTGAAAGGAGGAATGGGGATGTTTTCCCCCTGAGAGCTGGGATTTCCTGGCTCTGCCAGAGCTCCCTTTTCACTGCAGTTTGTGGGGGTTTGTCTGTCAGCATAATGACCCCAGTTTGGTCTGAACGAGGTGATTCTTTGCCCAGGAGTGGTTTGCAGACAGAGGTGAGTGATGCTGAGCTCTGCACCTTCTCCAGCCACTGCTGTGGTGTTGCTGAGGAAAATTGGGAATGCTGAGGCTGGTTAGTGAACATGGATGTGGAGATGATGATGGGAGAGCTCAAGGGCAGGTTGTGCTCCTCCAGATCCTCCTGTGCCGTCGCTGCTGCGTCTGGGCATCTGCTCTGCTGCCTCCCTGGAGACTGCAGGTGCCCTTGGCAGCCGTCGCCTTCCCAATCCACGTCAGCCAGTCGGTGGAGCCTTAAACTCCCAGCCGAGCCCAGCTGGGGGTGCCCCGGAGCGGGAAGGACACAGTGAGCGCAGGGCAGGGGGCTTGGCACGAGCTGTCCCCGTCTGTCACCTCACCCTGCTGCATCCTCATCCCGCTGGCACCGCTGTCTGCTGGGCTCCTCCACACCTGTGTGCTGGCAAACAGACGGACACCGCAGGCAGATCTTTCTCCCGCGGCGTTCCCGGGCTCTGAGATGGGCTGAAGGCGGGGGAGGTGAGCCGTGTGCCCGCGGGGCCGGGGTGGGTGTGCCGGGGCGGTGCTGTGCCCCTGCGGATGGATGCCGGCTCGGCCCTGCTCTGCTCTGCTCTGCCGGGATCCTGGGGCTGTGGCTGTGGCCGGGAATGCTAATGCACGGCGCTGCAGCTTTGCGGTGCTGCCTGCTGTGCTGTGGGGGTGGCAGAGATGGAGCTCGGAGAAGCTGGGGAGAGGGGGATGGAGCCCGTGGGGAGCTGCTGGGCCCTGGGGAGGGCTGGGTGTCCTCTCTAGAGCATCGTTCCTGTCCGCAGTGGCCTGCGGAGCGCTGACCTTGCTGCATCCCTGCCCTGTACAGCCCCTTCCCAAAGACCTGTTCCTGCTCCACTTGGCTTATCCCAGCTCCCTGCAGCTCTGCCAGGCCAGGTGATAAACCACCTTCCCCTTCAGGCTGTCAGGAGGACCAGACTGCCCTTGTTTGTCCCGACAGAGCTCCTGTAGCCATTCGTTTTTCTGTCCCTTTAATTTAATTTCTTAGAGTGGCTGCTCATAAATCCTGTGTGCCTTTGTGAGCCTGTCTGGGGCCATGGCTACCACCTCCTGTCCCGCTGTTCTGCAGGCACTGTGCACCTGGCTCTCCTCATTCCTTTGCCCAGATCTTCACTTCTTTGGTTCCTTGCTCTGTCATGGCAGTTTTTCCTTCTCATAATGAAGTGCCTGGGCTGGGGTGAGTTGAGCAACTCATTGTCCTCTGGATGTCCTGAGATGAGTATGACCTTCCCTAGGGTGCATAAAACCCCTAATAAGTGGGTAAAAAAAGCACAGGGATGTTTGGAATGGAGTGAACTACCAGGGCTTGGGGGCAGCCAGTTCACTCCTGGTGTTGTGTTAAATGGTAGAATACTAATTTTTTCCAAGTTGCTCTTGGGATCTTCCTGTTGTTTTGGAGGGTCTCCCTGATGTCCAGAGGGGAGGCTTGTCCCAGTGCCCTGGCACTGGGCAAGGTCAGAAGACACTTAATTGAATTGTTGAACCAGAGGGGGAAAGAAACCTCCAAAGATTTTGGGAGTTTGATTGGCACAAACCGTCTTCAAAATGATGTGCCAGAACCTGTGGCTTTTGCTTACCCCTCTTCCTTCTGCATCCCTGAAAGCAGCTGGATTTCCATCTTATGTCAGCCCTTTGGAGATGGGAGAAGAGTTGGATATTCATTTTTCCCAGTCTTCAGAAGCATCTCTTGTCATCTTTTGATGCTGTGGGGGTGGAGACCACCCACCCTGGGAGCCCCATTCCCGTGTGAGCAGCCACGTCTGGAGTGTGGGAAGAGTGCTGGAGGCAAGGAGCACATTGTTTTGTTTTGACCTTCCCCAAAATGCCAGGTTATCATCTGCTGGGGACCGGCCTACCACAATACTTTCTTTGGGAGCAGTTTTCTCTGTGCTTTCCAACCTGTGCAAATGTTGGAGTGGGTTCCTGTGCTCCCTGCTGGATGTTCAGGCTGGGGTATTTTGTTCTGGAAATCAGGTTTTCAAGGTCAGGTTGGAGTTAATCCTTTACAAGTGAGGATCCTGTCTTTGTTGCTCCTCTGAGGAGTTGGTGAGTGCCTCATCCCAGATTTTGGAGCAGGAAATGTGTGGTACTTCAGCCCTCAGCCTGAGGGATTTATCACCAGGAGCTTCCTGCGGGTCGCATTTGCAGAGGGCTCATTATGTTTCCTGCTGAGCCCTTTGATCAGAGCTGCTTATCTGGGTTCTCTGGCTCACCTTCACTCAGCACACCGTGGTGACGTTCCAGGTGACTGTCCTGGGACCTGCTGGTGGCCCTGAGGGCCCACAGTGCAAAGGACTTTGTGCCAGAACTTCTCCCAGAGTGAGACGTGGTGAAACCAAGGGTTGGATCTGTAAGGGGCTGGGAGAAGGGTCAGGGAGTTCCACCAGGGAGAAGCATCGTGGTGCCACCTCAGCAGACAGTATGGAGCCCCTTCCCAGGGAACTGGGTAATTCCAGGGGTTTGGGTATCCTGAGCAGTGCTGGAATCCACTCTGCACCATCCCTCTCTGCCCACATCATCCCTGTAGGCTTTCCTGGCATGGTTAACCCTTGGGAATGGGTGCTCTGGGACATCTTGGTTGACAGCCCAAAGATCCAAAGAGGAAGCTGCTGTAATTTGGAAATTGTTTGGTTGGAAGGGACCTTAAAGATCACCCAGTTCCACCCCTGCCATGGGCACACCTTCCACTATCCCAGGGTGCTCTAAGCCCCGTCCAGCCTGGCCTTGGACATTTCCAGATATGGGGCAGCTACAGCTTCTCTGTGCTCCCTGTGCCAAGTCCTCTGCACTGTCACAGGGAAGAATTTGGGCTGTTTTTTTGGCAGTTCTGTGGTTCTGTGCCTCTGAGACAGCAGGATGCGGAAGCTGAGGCCGGTCCTGCCTTTCAGAGCTGCCCCCATTGCCCTGCTGAGTTGGGCTGCCTGAACTGTGAATTTTAATTACACTTCAGGATCAATACGGTGGCCTTGGTAACGAGCTTATTGCTGCTGCAGAATCTGTTTACTTCAGGTTGGTGACAGCCAAAGGACTGAGGTGGCCGAGGACATGATGTTCCAGCTCCTTGAACAGGCTCCATTGTAATTCGGGTGAGGCTCCCGCAGCCCTTGGAGTTGGGTGCAGCTTCCCCTTGGCTGCCCCCACAGACCTGGAGCTGGCTGGCAGCACCCGTTCCTGCCTGCCTGAGGAGCTGCCTGCATCCAGGAGCCAGGATTTAGGTGGGAGCTGCTGGAGCCTGGTTTATCTGTGTGCTGTGGGTGGAGGGGAATCTCTCCTTCTGGCCTTTTGCAGTGAGAAGAAACGAGCAGCCTGGGAAAGGAAACTCCTTGGGGTTTTGCCTTCCTGAAATTCATGTTTTAGTGTCCTCCTTCCAGATGAGGGTGAGGTTCAGCCTTGTCTGCCTCTCCTCCTTTCGCCTCCCAGCTGGGAGCCCCAGATTTCACACATTCCTGCACTGTGGGGAGAGTTTCACATCCAACCTGGGCATGTTTTGGAGCCAGAACATCTGGCTGATCCCTGTTGACCTTGGAGCTGTCAGCATCTTGCAGGCAGCAGAGTGTCTCCTACATCCCTTCTCCAAATATTCAGTGAGCTTGCCATCTCCACGAAGAAATCACTTCCATCCCTCCTGCCTCCTTTAAAAGAAAAGGGCTTCATGGAATCAGCCCTGTTTGCAGGAAAAGGTTGGCCCTGCTCTGACATGACTCAGTATCCAGGAGGGTGACGTTTGTCCATCCTGGTGGTGATTCCTCAGACTCCTGAGCGAGGAGAAGCCCATGCTGAAGCCTGAGGTTTCTCCTGCTTTGCCTCTCACCAGATGTGTCAAAATCTAAGTAATTTTCAGGGCTGAAAGTAATTTTCATAGTCTATTGGTAAGTGAGGAATAGGCAGCTCTAGTGGAAATACCACTGTGAGAGGCTTTGGGAGTCAGGGCAGGGGGAGGATGGATTTCCAGTTTTCTGTTTCCATGCTGATCCTGCAGGGTGTTTTCCCTTAAAGCCATGACATAGGCATGGAGGATCAGCTAAGGGTACCTGAGAGTACCTGGAGCCTCTCCTGGGATTTGCTGTTTCGGTTTTTTTGGCAGAGCACTAGAAATCTTGGAATGCTGAGAATATCCAAGGCAGTTTGGGGGGAAAAGAGGAGGTAGGTGGGGTGTCCAGAGTGCCAAGGGGAGTGATTCCTCCCCCAAAACACAGGGGCTGGTTTAGGATTATGGAGCAGAACTTTGGGCTTCTCTATTTTATTTGGGTTTTTTTATGGTGAACCTCCCCTTCAGACCATGAGGTTTTGCTGAAGGAGCCATTTGACTGTGCTTCCAAGTCTTCTCTTGGTCTCATACAACTGTGCTTGGAGAGGCGTTTTCTAATTAGTTTAAAAATTGATGCTAATTAAAGCAGATTCCCTTTCAGCTCTGACACACAAACACATTTCCATGGGCTTCCAGCTCTGCCAGCTGGCCTGTTGAAGGCCAGCAGTCCTTGGATTGCCCCATAAGCTGCTGGAAGTGATTTAACACTCATGGAATAGGGGAATGGTTTGGGTTGGAAGGGTCCTTAAAGCTCACCCAGTTCTTCCCTCTGCCATGGCTCCCAATCCCATCCAGCCTGGCCTTGGGCACTCCCAGGGATGGGGCAGCCACAGCTGCTCCAGGTCCCCTGTGCCAGAACCTCAGCATCCTCACAGGGAGGGATTCCTTCCCAATATCCCACCTTTCCCTGCCCTCTGGCAGTGGGAAGATTCCCTTTGTCCTTGCCTTACCTGTGCAGTTTTTACAGCATGATAACTCCAATTAATCCTGATTTTCCCTCTGCCCAAACATGGGCTGGGCCATGGGCTGGGTGGGCACTGGGGATGAACCTCGAGGTGAGAAATCTGGGATGGCTTTAGATGGTTTTAGACCAGTTGCTCTTTGCCTGCTGTTCATGGGGATGATGGGGTTAACCTGTGAGACGTGGCTGGAGTTCACTGCCCTAAGGGATCCCAGACATTGGACTTTTGCTGTTCCTGTCAGGAAGGAGATTTCCCTCTGTGCTTCAGGAGATATCCCAGTCCATCAAAGCTGGGCCCGAGACTTTGCCTCGATTCCTGCAGGCCAAGGGCTGGATGTCTCCTTATCTGCTGCTGGGAAGTTTTCCCCCTGCTCCTGCTGGAGCACACCTTTGACCTCCAGGTGTTTATGAGGCAGGATTTATCCCCAGTTACTATTTAACACTCAAAATTACATTTCTTTTATTGAATCCCTCCTTCTGTTTATTTTCCCTTTAACTGGCATTTACGGTGATTCCCATCAGGACTGAAATCCTGTGGCGATTTCCAGCCTATTAACCTTTGGAATGGGTCTCTTTCTTTCCTGGTGTTTTTTTTTTTTCTCTCTGTCAAGTTTTGGGATTCATGTGGAAGTTCTTAATTCTCCTCTTGGACTCACAGAAACTTGGTTTGTTTGTTTATTTTTTTTTTTCCTCGGTGCTTTACCCAACCAGCCTTTCCCTGGCAGTGGAGGATGGAGGTTGGGATCAGGGCTTGGCTGGTTTGCTTTGCCAGAACCTCAGTGCCCTTTTATTTCTTCACTGGGAGCAGTGTAAAGGTTTCCAGGCAGAGCTTTGGCTGGGATTTCTGCTTGGGGAGTTGGTGGGGAGAGTGCCAGGCAGGTCTGTGCCTCCGGGGAGAACAGCCTGCCCTGTGAACCCTCTGGGAGTGAGAGGGGCAGATCCAGGAGCACCAAATTCCACATGGCTGTGCCTCCATTCACAGAGCAGCACCCTCGGGAAGCTCTTCCAGCTGTGATACCTGAATGGAGCACTTTGTTTCTTCTAAAAGCTGGAAAAAATTCTCCTCTTGCAAAGGCTACACCTGGAGCAGAAGCAGGTCCTTTTTCCTGAGGGTTGTTCCACTTCCAGCTCTCACAGAGCCCTTGGTGCTCAGGCTGTGGAGGACCAGGAGATGTTTCCTGAGCAGCTCTCCTGCTCCTCCAGCCTCCCTGTGGAATGAGGCAATGGGCATTGCTGGGGAAAATCCCCCACCCTCAGCTGGCCATGGGCTCTGGCTGGGGATTCATTTGCTGCTGGGACATCTGAACTGGGAGGCTGGTGGTTCTTCCATGGGCTTGGCCACAGTCTCATGTGAATTTGTGCAGCCCTTTGCCATCTGAGTTTGCACTGGTGTGCATGACCAGAGCTTGGAGGTGAAAAAATGGGATGGTTTGAGTCACAGAGCCAAATCTGCCTCCAAACCCTCTCCTCCACTGTGGTTTGGGGATGAGGATGGTGAGTTGTCAGGGTGGGAGTCTTGCTGGTCCTGATCCCCCATCTCTCTTTTCCAAGTACCTCATTTTTCCTTTCCTTCCATCCTTAAGGAGTGCTGTGAATCCAGAAATACCCTTCCAGGCTGCACGAACTCACACAAAAAGAACCCTAAAACCATCTCTGTCTGCCTTGCTGATTCCCACCCCAAAAATCCGTGTCCTGTTGTATTGTGGAGCAGGAGCTGTGTCCCCCTGTGTGTCCCCTGTTTCCAGCCTCATGTCTAGACACTGTCCTGTGGGAACAGGGGCTGGCTCTTCCAGCCTGGGAGCAGAGCAGAGCAGAGGGGGCCTGAGGACAGGGCAGCCAAGTCCTCTAAACAAACCCAGAGCCCTGGCATGGCCACAGTGGGAATGGGGCCAGCTCCAGGAGCCAGCACAGGGACACACACTGGGAGCACTGGGAACCTGCAGCCAGCGGGTTTGGGATGGTCTCAGGGAAGCAAACATGGCAATAGCTCTTTTCTCCTGGTCAGGAAGCTTGGGGTCCCCTCTGGGATCTGGGTGGCTCTGAAAACACCTTGGAAGGGTTCTGTCTGTGGCTCAAGCAAAGCTGCTTCTCTCTTCTTTTTGACCTGGAATGAAGAACACTGGTTATCTGACTTTTTTTCTACTCTGCTGATGAGGCTGAAGGGCCTCATTCCCTGGGATGCCTCTGCCCTCCCTGGATGCTGTGATGAGTTTCTTCTGCAAATCAGTGGATTAAAACAACTCGTCCTTTAGAAATGCCTGACCCAGCTCCTCCTCGGGAAAAAACAGTAGCTCTCTGTCCTTCTGCAGAGTCAGGAATCCTTGGAGACTGAAACCTGAAGGTGCCCATCTCCAGGTGGGTGAAACCCAGCCCTGCTCTGAGCTGCTGCTCCTGTCTCATGTGGGAGCCGGGCTGGTGAGGGAGGAGGATGCTTGTTTGAGCTGTAAAACATTCCTTGTCTGGCTGAATTTCCAGGAATGACAGAGAAATGATGGACTTAAAGGACAGGTCGTGTCAGGGCTGCCTCAGCAGCATGGGCATCCAGCAGAGCCCTCCCAGCCTCTCCCAGGGAGTTTTTGTTTGGGAGAACATTAAATAAGGGGAACTGGCCACACTGAATAATCCTGATCCCTGCTGCTGGTTTTCTGCAGCCAAAGGAAAAGTCCCAGGACTCTGGATCCTTCCAGGTTTTCTCCTGGGAGGACAGAAGTGGGTTGCAGAGACTCTTCTGCTTCAGAGGTGGCTGTAGAAATGTGCTCTCCTCCCATTTTGCTGTTTCTCCCTGGGCAACTGTGCTGTGTCCTCACATCCACGGATGTCAGACTCGGGACTCTGGAGGGTTTTGAATGGTTCATTGCTTCCTGCTTATCTTGGGTGATGTGTGGAGCCTGCTCCTGTCCCCTCTCCACTTATCCAGGACAGCAGTGGCTGGGAGGACACTTTTCCCATGGCTGCGTGTGTGCCGACGCTCACGTTGTCCCTAATAATAAATAATAACAGTAAAAAAAGGATTGCTGAAGCAAACCTGGGGGTGCTGGGAATAGAGCCTGGAGCTGCTTCCCAGCCCATGTCCTTTCCCCTGTGGAGCCTGTGCATTGATGAACCATGTCAGCTGTGAGTTGGTGGATGCTTTCTAAAATCTCTGTTCCTTCCACAACCTGCTCCTGCTCTCTCTCCCCCAAGGCTGCATGGGATGGAATCAGGGATGTGAGGCACAACCAAAGAGCTTAAGTGACCTCTCTGGAGCTGTTCTGGGAACAGAAGAAGTGTTAAAATGAAAAGTGGGTTTGTCCTGTGTGAGAGGGGCATGCTGGGCTCCTCTGTACCTGGGGTAGGTCCAGCTCCATCTACAACTCCCTCTCCCTGGAGTCAGGCAGTGGAATTTTCTTACTCTGTCAGCTCCCAAAACTGCTCTCCTGGCTGACCACTGGGAAAGTGCTCGGGATCAGCCATGGAGGATGGCACACCCTGCAGTCATGAGCTGCCAGTTTGTTGAGGTGGTACCAATCCAGACCTGCAATCTGTTTGCCCTCCCTGTGTCGCAATAATTAAACAAATGAGGCTGTGTGTGCTGGGGACACTTGAGCTGCTGGGTTTGGCTCTGCCCTGCCCGTGTTCTCACTGGATTTATCCTTATAACAAGGAGAGAAGCTTCTTCAGGCTGATATTCCAGCTTCCTGGTGGTTTGGGATGCTCTGGGCAGTGTGGCCAGATAGGGTGGACAATGCTCCCTCAGCTCCAGCTCTAGCCGTGGAAAGGGTGGTTTGAGCTGAACATGAAGAGCTGTTGTTGGGAAATGTCAGCTCTGTCTGGGAATAGGCACAGGCACAATGGCAGTAGATTTCCCAAAGGGAGAAAATGCCCTCCTGGCTTGGCTGGTGTGACCAGGAGCAGGCAGTGCCCAACGATGCAGAAGATGGTGGATCCTGCTGTTTTCCTGCAGAACGTATCCCCAAATCCCTGCTCTTCCAAGCGAGGAGCTGCTCATTTGGCCCCTTAGTTCTCCAGCCCTACATCCTCCTTCTCCAGGGCAGCGACGCTGAAAACCCCTGGCTTCATTCCTGTGCAGGGAAATGGGTGCTGCCTTGTTTTCCCTCCTCGATCATGAATTTCTGGGATGAAAAAATATTTTCCTTGCTCTTCAACCCTGACGCTCCACCCGGCTGGAAGCAGGACGAGGTTTGGGATGCAATTAGCCAAACTGCCCCATCCCACTGAGGCACAGAGCTCTGACCCACAGGCCCCCAGCTGGGAATGCTGCTCATTCCCATGACAGGCAGAGAGGGATTAGGAGATTTTCTCTGTCTCCTTAATGCAGCTCGAGCGAGCGCCGGGCACGTGGAGGGCGCTGGTCACGCACCTCTGCTCCGGCCACTGCCGGCCTGACCTCGCTCAGCTTCTGCCCTGGACACAGTGGTAACTTCCCGGGATCACAGGGGTCGGATGGTCGGATGGTTTCCTTGGATTCGGGGGGCTGGTGGTGGTGTTGGATGATAATTTTAGCCAGGGCAGATTTTGCTAAGCTGGAGAGTTCGGCTGAGCCCTGGTAAAGCCACGGTGGGGATTACTGGGGGTAATTCAGCACTTGGTTTGTTTTTAGCACTTGCTTTTTCTCTCTCCCCTTGGATTCAATCCCCTTATTCCTGTGTTTCTAGACCTGCTGTTTCTCTTGGGGAGTGGGGTTGTGCCTCAGAGCTGGCTCAGCACTCACAGCTGGAGCCCTGAAGGGGAGGTGGATTGTGGTGTGGGATGTTGTGGGACTGGGCAGTGCAGGATCCCTCCATCCCATCCTCTCTTTTCCACTGCATCCCAAAGGAGCTTTGCTTCATGAGCCCATCCAGGCAGCACATTTCCCTGAAGGGAATTGCCCTGCCCTGGAGCTCACACATCCTGGATGCTGCAAGCCACGACAGACCTGCACCCTGGGATTATGTTTTTTCCCTCCTGGGTCACCTCTTCCCTGGAAACCTTTCCCTGAGATACAGAAAATTCCTCAGCTAACACTTTAAGCTGTTCTAATGCCAGCAGCTGTTTTATACAGAATGTTTTTTATGCCCTCTGGTTTGATGAGCTGCCAGAGGAAGAGCTTGATGTGAAGGCATGGAAATCTTGTGTCCTGAAATTGCTGATATTTTTTCCTCCTTGGAAGTGCCCATGAGCAATACACCAGCATGGAAGCAGCACAAGCCTATCCCAGGCTGTGTGGGGAAGATTGATCCAAGCAATGGACCTTGAACAAATTCCAGCAACATCTTTCCTTGTTGGGAAACCTGCCAGCTCCTGCCACATGCCCTGAGCACGGTGTTGGTACCTGCCTGGAAGTGCTTCTGCCCCTCTTATCCCTGGAATCAACTTTCCTGTGAGGATGGGGGTTGTGGTGGCCTCTGGATCCTCCCTCTTCTCTTCCCTGGGGATGGAGGTTTCAGTGCCCTCCAGGTTCTCCCTCTGATTTCCCATGGGGATGAGGGTTGTGGTCTCCTCCACATCCTCTGCTCTCCTGTGGGGATGGAGGTTTTGTTGCCCTCTGGATCCTGCCCTGCACATCCTCCCTCTGCTCTCCCATGGGGATGGAGGTTTTAGTGCCCTCTGAATCCTCCCTCTGCACCAAATGACCTCAAACAATTGCAAAACCAAACCTTCTGTCTCCATTTATCATTCCTATTCCTTCCACTACTACAAACTAAAGTAGTTTGCATCAGAATCCAACTGGAGTCTGCTGGGAAGTCTGGTTGTGGAAGCAGATACTGGGCTGTGATGTGTCCAGGATGGAGGAGCTGGCTGCAAACCTTGCAGCAGCAGCACCCACAGGAATGCCTGGGATGCCTGGCTGGGTGTGGTGATGGATCTGATCTGTGCCAGTCAGTTCCTGGAAGGGATGCTGGAGTTCCACATCATCCCTTGGAGAGAGCCATGGCTTTCCTGCCCCCTTGTCCCTTCCCAAGTGGAATAACATGCTGGTTTTGGACCATCTGCTGGGATTCTGTAGAATTGTTACCTTTTCCAGCCCAAAAAGCTGTACTGGTGCTGTAACCACCCCAGCTCCAGCTTGTGCAGATTCCTCCTTTCTGGAATGGATCATTTCAACTAAATAGTTTCATTCTTCTCCCCTCCAAAGGCTGTTTCCTGCATCAAAGCTTTCAGGGAACTTTTGGGACGGCTGTGGCAGAGAAAACCCCTCCTTGAGGCTGCTCTGGGCTGTCTCTTTCCATCATCTTGATTTCCCCAGGACTCCTCTCGAGGTCTCCCGGGTCTCGGGAATGCTTTGTTAATCCCGCTCCCTGCCATGACGTCTCATCCCTGTTAAATGGCAAAATTAAATCCTGCAGCGACGTGATCTGAGCAAAGGGGCCGTGCTGGGGATCTTTGTCAGGGTCTCCTGCATGGGCTGCAGGCTGGATTTGTTGGTGCTTTCCCTAATTCCCTTTCATCTCTCCTTTCCCTGGCAGGAGCAGCAATTAAGCCCTTTGCTGGCTGCTCACTCGGGGCGAGCGCAGCAGCTCAGCAGTTTTGGGTTATTTTTTCCTCTCTTTTTGGCCCAACACAGTTGAATTTGATGATCTGGTGGAAGGTGCTGGAGCCTTGAGTTGCCTCTGGCTGAGAGAGGTGGCTGTTTTGGGGGTTCTCTTCCAATGGAAACATCTTGTCCTGCAGAGGAGGCTGAAAGGCAATGCAATGTCAACTTCTTTTTGTTGAAATGTTCTCTCTTGCTGAGGTTTTTTTCCTGTGCTTTTAGTGTCAGTTTTGGAAGGATGTGTGGTGTTTTTAACCTGCGGATGCTCTGCTCCTGGGAAAGAGCCTGGAAGCACCAGGGAACTGTTGGGACCACCCCAGCTTTTCTTGCTGCTGCATTTTTGGGCAGAAATCTGCCAGGATCGGTTGGGGCAGGGGCTGGGGAGGGGGCAAGGGCTCTGCCTCTACATGGGATGTGGGTTGTACAAGGAGTGTGATTCCTGAAGGAGCCTTATGGAGCTGGGAGTGGGTTAAAGGGGATGTTTCAGGGTGCTCTTTTTATCTTCAGTTGTTGTGTCAAACCTGCAGGATGACAAAAACCTGGTGGCAGTTGTTCAGGTAGAGGAAGCAAATTAAATTTTTACCATCTGTAGCCTTGTATTTGGTGATGGTAATTTTTGTGGGCTGAAGGGATCTGTGTGTAACTTGGGGATGTGTCATGCCCTAAGGATCACCTCCTGATTTAGCACTCCTTTCCTTTGCTCCCAGCAAATCCAGTTTGCAGATGACATGCAGGAGTTCACCAAATTCCCCACCAAGACGGGCCGTCGGTCCCTGTCCCGCTCCATCTCCCAGTCTTCTACTGACAGCTACAGCTCTGGTAGGTGCCAGCTCCTGTCCTGTCCTCGTGTGTTCCTCTCACAAACCCAGTGTGGGTGCTGCTGCTCACACCCTGCGGCAGGATTTGTGCTTGGATGCTGAGGGAATGATTCCAGGCATTCCCCAAGCTCAGGAATGGATTGCCAGTTGATAATCCTGTTACCGCTGGGTTGTTGTAGAGGAAAAAAAAGTGCAAAATTCCTTCAGGGTGTTGGCTTTCCTTAGGAGATTGGTAGTTTGAGCCATGAGTGAAAGCTGGGAAGGGAAACAAAGTAGAAACCTGAAGGGTGGGAGGTTCCTGGATTCATAAGGCCTGGCGTAACACTCATTCCTCTTTTGGTTTAGCTGCCTCATACACAGACAGCTCTGATGACGAGGTGTCCCCCCGAGAGAAACAACAAACCAACTCCAAGGGCAGCAGCAATTTCTGTGTGAAGAACATCAAACAGGCAGAGTTTGGGCGCCGGGAGATTGAGATCGCTGAGCAAGGTACAAAGTGGAGTGTGGGGCTTCTGGGCCTTGGGGCAGCTTCTGGACACCAGGAGCTGAGGAGTGGCAGTTCCCCCTCCTGCTGCAGCCTTGGATATCCTGTTTTCCCCCCACCAGATCAGTTAGGGAAGAGTGAGATGTGCCAGCAAACGTTGATGCTGTGTCCCTTCCCTTTTCTAGCAGGAGCAGAGCTCTTGCAGAGTTTAATGTTTTGTTGGCTTTGGATGGACAAGGATTTTGTGAGACCTTCAGAGACATGAAAGCTGAAAATCCCAAGCCCTTCCTCTGGGGGTGGCAGGAAGCTGAATTACCATTTCCAGTGGGGTGATTGGGTACCTCTCCTTTCCTTTTAGAAGGGGGAGATAATCCAGGAGCAGCTCTTCTGAGATGTGGCAGCTCTGTTTTGAAGTTCAGGTGCTCCGTGTGCTGCCATAGGGCTGGTGACTGTCCTTAGGAGCCTTCCCCAGGCAGTGCCAGTCCCAGACCCTTCCTTGCCTCTCTCCTTGTCCCTCGATCAAGTGACAAATGGCACTGGTGTTTTGGTCCTGTTTTGCACAGACCTGCCAGGCCAGGGCTGAGGAGTTTTCTCCTTGCCTGTGTAACAGCTACAGCAAAAATTTTGGGGCTGGAGGTATCCTGGGAGGCCCTGAAAGGAGGGGGGACCCCATGGACTGAACCTGCATTAAAACCTCTCTTCTTTTTGCAGACATGTCTGCTCTGATTTCGCTCAGGAAACGAGCACAGGGGGAGAAGCCTTTGGCTGGAGCTAAAATTGTGGGCTGTACCCACATCACAGCACAGACTGCAGTGAGTGGCTGCTTGTTTGGGGGCCTGGGCTGGGACATCAATGTTTCCCTGGGGAAAAAAGTTCTTTATCTCTTCGGAGTGGGAGAAGGCATGTTCAGTAGAGTCTGGGAGTGTTTTGGAAAGGTTGTGCTGGTGGCATTTCCGCAGGGCAGCGTTTGGTTCCTGGGCCCATCGCTGCTGCCCGAGGCCTGCCCTTGTGCTGGGGGCATCCCTGACCCTGGGGTTATCCCTGACCCTGGGGTTATCCCTCATCCCCAGGGCAACACTGGCCTCTGGGACATCCCTGATCCCCAGGGCAACACTGACCCCACGGGGTTATCCCTGACCCCCCATGGCCACCCCTGAACCCCCCATGGCCACCCCTGACCCCCATGGCCA
>VWZU01009388.1:5857-22246 GCA_013397095.1 Sterrhoptilus dennistouni | reverse complement strand
CCCGTGCGGGGGTTTTCTCGGTGTTACCGCTCGGTACCAGCCCTGGGTGGGGTGTCGGCTCCCTCGGACCGGGGATGGATCCAGCAAGAGGCGACCGAACCCCCCAGGGACACCCCCCGAGCCTTGGGGGTCGGAGAGTTGTGGTGGAGCTGAGTTATCCCGAGGCTTTTCCAAAGCTTTTAATTCCTGGGATGCCGCAGAGCTGTTTGCACCCAGAGATTCCTCAGAAGAAGGTCCCTGGAATGCCAAGGGAGGGATGTGAGGAGGAATCTTGGAGAGCCAGAGGGGGTTCCCAGCAGAAGGGAGCAAGCACAAGGCAGAGTGTTGGAGCTGCTCCTCTCAGACTCCTGGATTTCAGGGTTGTTCTGATGTGGATCTGCTCCTCTGTCAGGAGTGGGAGCCCCCAAATTTAGGAGAGTTCTGCTGTGGATTTGCAGCTCGTTTTGGGGAGTGCCCCAGAATTTGTGTGGATTTGATTCTGGGTGTGCCCCTTCTTCAGGAATGTGTGGCCTAAAATAAGGGATTGTTCTGTGGGTCTGCTCTTCACTCAGGGGTGTGTGGCCTAAAATTCTGCTCAGGGTCTGCCCTTCACTCAGAAGGGGGTGCCCCAAAATTGGGCAAGTTCTGGTGTGGCTCTGCCCCTTGATCAGGTGTGGGAGCTCCAAAATTCAGGGGAGTTCTGGGGTGGATCTGCCCCTCACTCAGGGGTGGGAGTCTCATAATTCAGGAGAATTCTGCTCTGAGTCTGCTCCTCATTCAGGAGCAGATGCCCAAAAGTTTGGGATGGTTCTTGTATGGATTTACCCCTCACTTAGGAGTGGGTGAGAGGATTCTGTTCTGGATCCTCCCCATGCTCAGGAGTGGGAGCCTCAGAATTCTGGAGAGTTCTGGTGTGGATTTACCCCGTGCTCAGGATCCCAAAATTTGTGAGGCTCTTGCTGTGCATCTGCCCCACTCAGGGCTGGGTGCCCTGAAACACTGTGGGTCCTTCTCTAAAGGAACCTGATATTTTTTCTCCAAAGATTCTCCTGGATGGTTTTGCACCCTCTCCAAAGCTGTTTAGAGTTGTTTCATCCTCACCAATCCCATCTGCTGGAATGGCACAGGGGGATAACCCAAATTTCCCCAATTTTTTTTCCAAAATGGGTGAGCTCTGAGAGCTCCCTGCTCTCCCAGAAGCCTGTCCCTGTCTCTCCTGCCGTGTTTGTTGTGCTCTGGGGGTGCTGCAGTGGCTCCACGCAGGAGGAGGTGGGCTGGAGTTGCCTCGGTAACATTTGTGCTGCTGCAGGGATGTTTTTGGTCCCTAAAGCAGGAAAACCAGCCCTGGATTTGCAGGAGGATGAGGTGAATTGTAAATGTTTTCAGGGGTTTTGGTTTTCCTGAGACGTGCTGTAATAGAACTGATTTTTTTCCTTGTGTTTTCAGGGCTATTCGGAGTCGCCAGACCTGGAGTTTGAATATGCAGACACGGATAAATGGACAGCAGAGCTGTCAGGTAAGGAATTCTTCTCTGATGGATCAATTAATCAACCATGATTTCCTCTCCTGATAGAATTAAAGGAACTCTGTCAATTCCAGTATTGCTTTATTATTATATTTAAACACTGCATTGATGTTAAAAAGGACAAGATATGTGTAATTAATATTTTTGGCCTTTATTACATTTTGATATTTTGGCTAAAACTGCAGTTCCCAGGGCTGAAGTTGCAGCTTGGTGCAGGTTTTTGGAGCTTCTCCTCTTTTGGCAGAACTGTACAGCTACACAGAGGGGCCAGAGTTCCTGCTCAACCGAAAATGCTTTGAGGAGGACTTCAGGATCCACAGTAAGAGCCTTTTTCTGGATTCATCTTCCCCTGGGGAGGGACAGGGATTTCTCTTCCTAGAGAAGAGGAGCCTGATGCCTGAGCTCACTGGAGTCTGCAGCTACTCCTGAGGGGCAGCTCCAATCTCTGCTCCCTGTGGGCAAGGAAAGGAGTCAAGGGAATGGAGCTGTCAGGGGAGGGTCAGGCTGGATATCAGGGCAAGATTCTTCCCCCAGAGGGTGCTGGACTCTCCTCAGGCTCCCCAGGGAATGGGCACAGCCCCAAGGCTGCCAGAGCTCCAGGGGTGTTTGGACAATGCTCTCAGGTGTTGGATTATACCCTTTTCTGACCCAGAGATGGGTCAACTAAGAGGCATTTTAAAACTTCCATTCTATTTTCAGTCTCATGTGAAGAGTGAGACAATAGAGGTGTTATAATTCACACTATCGCAATCAGATATCCCTGTGTCCAGAGCCAGCTCTGCCCATGTCCTGGTGGCTCCTGGACAGTCACTGTCACTTAAACATGAGGGGTCTGTGTGTCCAGAGCCAGCTCTGCCCATGTCCTGGTGGCTCCTGGACAATCAACCGTCACCTAAACATGAGGTGTCTGTGTGTCCAGAGCCAGCTCTGCCCATGTCCTGGTTGCTCCTGGACAATCAAACCGTCACCTCAGCACGAGGTGTCTGTGTGTCCAGACTCAGCCCCCAGACTGTTCAGACACCCCTGAACCATCACACACCCCGGGAATCCTCCAGTACCACGTCCCCTGGCTCTGTTGGCCGAGCCTGCCCTCAGCGTGGCCGTGGCCAAAGCCCTGCCCTGGTTTGCAGTGCGGGACAAGAAGTGGCCGGAGCTGGAGCGGACGCAGCACCGCACCCACGCCATGCGCCTGCTGGACGGGCTGGAGGTGACCGCGCGCGAGAAGCGGCTGCGAGTGGCCCGCGCCATCCTCTACGTGGCACAAGGTGACACCCCCCTCTGCCCCCTTGTCTGCCCCACTGCGCCATAAAATGGGTTATGTCGGGGTGTAGTTAACGTGTATGTGTTATATGGATTGTACAATATAGTAATGGGTTATATTGTGAGAGCTAATTTTATAGCGATAGTTATATAGCGATAGTTATATAGTGATAGATAGTTACGTTGTGATATTGTGCCTCTGCCCCTCGTCTGCCCCACTGCTCAGTCCATGAAATGGGTTATGTTGGGATGTAGTTAATCTGTATATGTTATATAGATTATATAATCCATATAGTAATGGATTATATAATTCATATAGTGATGGAAGATTATATAATCGCTAATTTTATAGCGATAGTTATATAGCGATAGTTATATAGTGATAGATGGTTATGTTGTGATATTGTGCCTCTGCCCCTTGTCTGCACCACTGCTCCATAAAATGGGTTATATCCGGATGTAGTTAATCTCTGTATATCATATATATTGTACAAGATGGTAATGGTTTATATTGTGGTTAGTTTTATAGTGATAGATAGTTACATTGTGATATTGTGCCTCTGCCCCTTGTCTGCCCCCCTGCTCAGACCATGAAATGGGTTATGTTGGGATGTACTTGTCTGCACCACGTTATATAGGTTATATGTTAGATAGGTTATATAATCCATATAGTAATGGATTATATAATCCATATAGTGATGGATTATATTGTAAGGGCTAATTTTATAGCGATAGTTATATAGCGATAGATAGTTATGTTGTGATATTGTCCCTCTGCCCCTCATCTGCCCCACTGCTCCATAAAATGGGTTATATCAGGATGTAGTTAACCTATATATATTATATAGATTGTACAATATGGTAATGGATTTTAATGGGATAATTAATTTTATAGTGATAGTTATATTGTGATAATGTGCCTTTGCTCCTTGTCTGCCCCCCTGCTCACTCCATGAAATGGGTTATTTTGTGATACAGTTAATGTATATGTTATATATATTGTACAATATAATAATGGGGTTTATTGTGATAGATAATGTTATAGTGATAGTTATATTGTGATATTGTACCTCTGCCCCTTGTCTGCCCCACTGCTCAGTCCATAAAATGGGTTATATTGGGATGTAGTTAATCTATATCTGTTATATATATTGTACGATATAGTCATGGATTATATTGTCATAGTTAATTTTATAGTGATAGTTATAGTGATAGTTATATAGTGATAATTATAGTGATAGTTATATAGTGTTAGTTATAGTGATATATATAATATATATGTTGGATAGATATAAGTATATATTATATATTGTACAATATAGTTATACAATTAGATATACAATTGTACATGTTATGCTGTGTACATTAACTATGTTTTATATATAGTGTATATTTAACTAATATAGAACTCCTTTATATATTCATAAAGTTTTAATATATTTTTATATCTTATGTATATTTAATGCATTATATATAGTACATTGACTATATAATATACAACATGTAATATACAGTTTTGTATTATATATAGTAATATATATTGTATTATATATGTATTGTAGANTACACAATATGTTATATATATTGTATGTAATATATCAATATATAATATAATGAATATATAGTATTAATGTGATACAATAATTGCTAATTATTTTAATATGTAATATTTTGAAGAATTTTTCATTCCTTGGGGTTTTCCTTCCACCTGGGATGTCTGGAACAAAGGTGAATCTCATGGAACCAGATAGTTTAGAGCATCTGGGGCCAAAATTTGTCTGATTTCCCTCTATTACCCCAATTCTGCAGACCTGGAATGCATTACCCAAAGAGGGCAGTTCCATCCTCTGCATCCCGGTTATTTCCTCAGTTTGAGGGGTGTGTTTTCCATAGGAATTCTGTGGTGCTGTGGGATCAGCAGGGTCTCTTTGCAGGCACCTTCGGGGAGTGCAGCTCCGAGGCCGAGGTGCAGGCGTGGATGAGGTACAACATCTTCCTGCTGCTGGAAGTGGGAACCTTCAACGCCTTGGTGGAGCTGCTGAACATGGAGATTGAGTGAGTAAAACACCTCAGGAGTGCCTCTGGAGCTCCTTGGTGGGAGTTCTTCTGCTTTATGGCACAAAAGCTTATCTATCCACCTATCCCTAATCTGATTCCTGCATCCAGCAGTGACTCCTGTTGTCCTGGGTGGATGTGTAATGTAGGATTATACCTGATTTCTCCTGGAGCTCACCAGGGTGATTCCTGTTGTCCTGGGTGGATGTGTAATGTAGGATTATCTCTGATTTCTCCTGGAGCTCACCAGGGTGATTCCTGTTGTCCTGGGTGGATGTGTAATGTAGGATTATCCCTGATTTCTCCTGGAGCTCACCAGGGTGATTCCTGCCTGGCAGCAAACAGGCAGCTCTGCTCCTCCTCCTGCAGCCGTGCTGGGAGCAGGGAGTTGATGGCAGCAGGGTCTGTCTCAGGGTTTGGAGCTGGCCCATGACAGAGTTTGAATGTTTGAATTCCCCCAAATTCCCTCTGAGCTGTTCTCCAACCTCTGCAGCAACAGCGCAGCCTGTTCCAGTGCCGTGAGGAAACCGGCCATTTCCCTGGCTGACAGCACCGACCTCAGGTACGGAGTGNCTGATTTCTCCTGGAGCTCACCAGGGTGATTCCTGTTGTCCTGGGTGGATGTGTGATGTAGGATTATATCTGATTTCTCCTGGAGCTCACCAGGGTGACTCCTGATGTCTTGGGTGGATGTGTGATGTAGGATTATACCTGATTTCCCCTGAAATTCCTGATGAATCAAAGTGCCTGGCAGCAAACAGGCAGCTCTGCTCCTCCTCCTGCAGCCGTGCTGGGAGCAGGGAGTTGATGGCAGCAGGGTCTGTCTCAGGGTTTGGAGCTGGCCCATGACAGAGTTTGAATGTTTGAATTCCCCCAAATTCCCTCTGAGCTGTTCTCCAACCTCTGCAGCAACAGCGCAGCCTGTTCCAGTGCCGTGAGGAAACCGGCCATTTCCCTGGCTGACAGCACCGACCTCAGGTACGGAGTGGAAGTGGGGGGAGCAGGAGGGGGGACAGGGTTTTCTGGGAGCTTTGGGAGGCTGAGACAGGCGCTGGAAGGGGTCCCAGAGCTGTCCCAGCTCTGAGAGTTTCCACAGGTGTCTGTCGTGCTCAGCCTGCACAGCAGGAATGGGACAGATTGGGGATATGAAAGCAGTAAAATTTGGGAGAGCAGATTCTTTTCCTGTTTGGACTTGCAGAGACTTTCCCCCAGTGCCTTGTGTGCTGGTGTGGAGCAGGTACATGAATTCTGGATGTTGTCTGAGTTGCTCCAGCTTCTCCCTGGGTGCTGACGGTGCTTCCATAAGTGCTCCCAGTCCCTGGAATTCAGCTGCCCTGGTTTTTGCAGGGTGTTACTGAACATCATGTACCTGATTGTGGAGACCGTGCGCCAGGAGGCCGAGGGGGACAAGCCCGAGTGGAAGAGCATGAGGCAAACCTTCCGAGCAGAGCTGGGTGAGCACCAGGAGCTGGGATGGAACTGCCAGGGCTGCAGACATGGGATTTGGCTCTAGGAGCTGGATAATAGTGACTGGCAGCACTGGGTTGGTTTCTGCTCAACTTGTGGGCAGAGGGAGGTGAGCAGAGGAAGCCATCCAGCCTTTTTTGCTCCTGGGTGTTCTCTCCCTGGGAAAAACCCAGAATAGTGGAGCTGTTGTTTTCTCTCAACGTAGAGGTAAGAAATTATGGAATTTATGAAGCCTCGGAAGGAGGGAGAGGGAGCTGTCCAGGGTGAGGTGAGGATCTTGGAGCTGATGGGGTGCAGGATCTCTGATGATGCTGGTGATTGGGGTGAGACCAGGAATGAGGAATTCCTGGCTAATGTGCTGTGTGGTTCCAGGAGCCCCCCTGTACAACAATGAGCCCTTCTCTGTCATGCTCTTTGGGATGGTGACCAAATTCTGCAGTGG
The DNA here is from genome assembly GCA_013397095.1 of Sterrhoptilus dennistouni. Classification (NCBI taxonomy): domain Eukaryota; kingdom Metazoa; phylum Chordata; class Aves; order Passeriformes; family Zosteropidae; genus Sterrhoptilus; species Sterrhoptilus dennistouni. Next base: position 15,518 of record VWZU01009388.1, on the reverse strand, counting down.
CCATGCTCCCCATTTCCCCATGAAGAAGGTGCTGCTTCTGCTCTGGAAGACTGTGCTGGTAAGGAGAGGCTGTGGGATGTGTGGTTTGATACTTGGCAGAGGAGAGAATTCTGCCCTCAGGGTTGGCTATAATTGCTCCATCCTTTTGTTCTGGTGTTCAGTTTTCCTTTAAACCCAATCTCAGGTTTTCCCCCATAGGGACAGGACAAGAGAGAAAGACATCAGGCTGTGCCAGGGGAGGTTTGGATTGGATATTGGGAATTTTTTTTTCATGGAAAGAGTGATCAGGCACTGGCACAGGCTGCCCAGGACAGTGTTGGAGTTACCAACCCCAGGGGGATTTAAAGGACACATAGATGTGGCACCTGGGACCATGGATTAGTGGTGGCTTTGGCAGTGCTGGGGGAGCAGTTGGACTCGGTGATCTCAGAGGGCTTTTGTTGCTGTAGGACACTAAAGAAACACTCCAAATATTTCAGAAGGCAAAGAGCATAGAAAAAGAAGGGTTTTATTATCTAATTCTAACTACCTTTTATAAGGTGTTCCAATTAAGACTTAAAATTAATGGTGACTAGGAACAACACCTCTCTAATCCCAGTGGTTAAACCAGAGAAACAGCAAAACACCACCTGGAGAATAATTGTTTTGAGAAAGGATAATTGTTTGCCAAGATTGTTTTGAGAAGAAACTTTCTTGAGCAATTTTTCCTTGGGAAAAAGTCAGCAGCTGCCAGCAGGCTAAAACCTCTCAGACCCAGCAATATCAGGCCCACGGGCTTTTCCATTCTGAACCATTCTGTGATCCTGCAAAATGGGTTTGGGAAAGGCAAGTGTAGATTCCCCTGGAGCCCTCCCATGCTCAGAGTGCTGTGGTGTCCCTTGCAGTGCACCCTGGGAGGGTTTGAGGAGCTGCAGAGCATGAAGGCAGAGAAGAGGGAGATGCTGGGGCTGCCTCCACTGCCCGAGGACAGCATCCAGGTGATCCGCAACATGCGCGCGGCCTCCCCGCCCGCCTCCGCCTCCGACCTCATCGAGCAGCAGCAGAAACGCGGCCGGAGGGAGCACAAGGTGGGGACAGGGGCATTGAGGAGGGCACTGCCAAGCTCTGGGCTTGTTTGTTGGGATAAAATTCCCTCTCTTCCCGCTGCAGGCCCTCATTAAGCAGGATAACCTCGATGCCTTCAACGAGCGGGATCCGTACAAAGCTGACGATTCCCGCGAGGAAGAAGAGGAGAACGATGATGACAACAGCCTGGAGGGAGAGACCTTCCCCCTGGAACGGGATGAAGTGATGCCTCCCCCTACCCAGCACCCCCCCAGTGACCGCATCACCTGCCCCAAAGGGCTGCCCTGGGCCCCCAAGGTCCGGTGAGTCCCAGGGGCTCCTTGTTTGGACAACTGGAGCAGGGTCAGGGAAACAGAGGCTGCTGGATGTTGGGAATCTCAGCAGGGATGTAGGGAAGCTGTTTGGGATGGAGTGGTCACTTTGATGGCTGTTTACTTGCAGGGTTGGTTGGGCACCCTTTACCTGACAAGGATTTTTGCTGTACCTTTCACTGTGCCTGGCTGGGCATCTTCCAGATGCACAGGAAGATGTGACTCTTCCCTTCTCTCTTTGCTGCAGGGAGAAGGACATTGAGATGTTCCTGGAGTCCAGCCGCAGCAAATTCATTGGCTACACGCTGGGCAGGTGGGTGCAGAGCCAGCCCAGTGCTGCCGTTCTAGGGGGGAGGCCAGTTTGGGGGCTGCTTTTGTCTCTGCATGGCAGCAGGGAAAGCCTTGGCTGGCTGGTCTGTGGCTTTATCCCTGGGGGGTCTCTGCCCCACCCCTGGGTGCTCAGCCCTGCTCCCAGCCTGGCTCTTTTCCCTCCTCCAGTGACACCAACACCGTGGTGGGCCTGCCCAGGCCCATCCATGAGAGCATCCGCACCCTGAAGCTGGTGAGTTTAGGAATTCCTCCAGCCCCTGGTGCTCTATGGGTGCCCCTTGCCCATCTCCCTGATCCCATCACAGCTCAGGGTGGATTTTCCTGACCATTTTCCCTTTCCTCCACCCAGTGATGGGAGAGCAGCCTTAAGCTTTCATCTATCTCATCCTGGATTCACAGGTTGTCTGAGCCCCTTCCTTAGGGGACTCCATCCATTCTTTAGGGGACTCCATCCATTCTTTAGGAAACTCCATCCATTCTTTAGGGGACTCCATCCCTTCTTTAGGGGACTCCATCCCTTCCTGTAATATTCCTGAATATATAATATTCCTGTAATATCCTTAGGAGGCTCCATCCCTTCCTTTGAGGAGGTTTTCCCCATCCTTTGGGGGCTTCATCCCTTCCTTTGGGAGGTTTATCCCATCCTTAGGGGGCTCCATCCCTTCCTTTGGGGGGGTTTATCCCTTTCTTAGGGGATTTTATCCCTTTTTTCATGTCTTCATCCCTTCCCTACTGGTCTTCTCCTACACCTGAGCCCAGCAGATCCCACCCTGCACATCTACACAGGTCACCCCTGGGACAGGGATGCAGGAGGGATGGGACAGGATGGTGGGAGCAGGCTGGGGCTGGGGACAGCACTGGGGGGCCGTGGTGACCCTGCCCTGTCCCCCTGCAGCACAAGTACACGTCCATTGCTGAGGTGCAGGTGCACATGGAAGAGGAATACCTGCGCTCCCCCCTCTCTGGGGTGAGTGTGGGATTGGGATGGGATGGACATCTCGGGCTGGGAATTGGGGGCACTTCGTCCTGCCAGGCTTTTTTGGCAGGGCTGAGGGGTTTNTTGGGGGTGTCCTGCCCTTGGGTTCATGCTCCATGGTGCTGGTGGCAGCTCCTGGGATGAGGTTTTCTGGTCTCTCCTGGCACCAGGGGGAAGAGGAAGTGGAGCAAGTCCCTGCTGAGATCCTGTACCAGGGCCTGCTGCCCAGCCTGCCCCAGTACATGGTGAGCTGGGGGGCACTGGGATCCCCTGGATCAGTCCCTTTCCAGTGATGCATCCCAAGTGTTCACCCCCTGCCCCTGCTTTGGGGAAAGGGTGTGTGGCCAGTCCCCTGCAGCTCCCATTCCCCCTCCATCTGTCCCTTCTTCCCAGATTGCCCTTCTGAAGATCCTCCTGGCTGCAGCCCCCACCTCCAAAGCCAAGACAGACTCCATCAACATCCTGGCAGACGTCCTGCCCGAGGAGATGCCGTGAGTGGGGCAGAGGAGCTGGCTGGGGCTGGCCAGGGAAGGAGGGAGCTAGGGGCTGGACCTGCTGTGGGCTGGGGCTCCTTGTGGAATGTGGCCCTGCTCTGCCCTGGATTGCACCCTGCAGGAACTGGGAGGGGCAGACCCCCGTCCCAGCCCAAGGACTGTGGAATCATGGAATGTTTTGGGTGGGATGGGACCTTAAGGCTCATCCAGTTCCAGCCCCTGCCATTGGCAAGGGCACCTTCCACAACACCAAGCTGGGCTTGGACACTTCCAGGGATGAGGCAGCCACAGCTTCCCTGGACAACCTGTGCCACCCTGAGAGGGAAGAATTCCTCCTGATACAATCCCTGTTTTCTCAGGACCACTGTGCTGCAGAGCATGAAGCTGGGCGTGGATGTCAATCGGCACAAGGAGATCATTGTCAAGGCCATCTCTGCCGTGCTGCTCCTCCTGCTCAAACACTTCAAGCTCAACCACATCTACCAGGTGAGGTGGGCTGGGCTCCAGCTGTGCCTGCAGGTCTTTGGGCATGGCAGGACCCCCAGTGAGTCCCTGTTCACCCACGTTTCTCCTCCCCAGTTTGAGTACATGGCCCAGCACCTGGTCTTTGCCAACTGCATCCCACTCATCCTCAAGTTCTTCAACCAGAACATCATGTCTTACATCACTGCCAAGAACAGGTGAGGGAGAAGGCTGCCCACCTGCATTTCTGGGGGTGTGGGGAGGGATCCCTGTTTCTTTGGCCCCTCTGCAGTCCCTCCCTGGGGCTCAGGGAGTGACTCAGGTTCAGGCAGACCTCAGGGAATTTCCCACCACAGCCCATCTGCAGTGGGTGGGAAGTGGGGGCTGCGTTTCCCCCAGGCCAGGGGGGATTTGAGGCAACAGCAAGACCACTCCTCTCCTTCCTGCAGCATCTCTGTGCTGGACTATCCCTACTGTGTTGTGCACGAGCTGCCGGAGCTGACGGCAGAGAGCCTGGTGAGTCCTCCTGCTGTGACACTCCTGCCACCAGGGCTGCTTCCCAGGGGAATTTGGGATGCAGGGAGGCAGCAGGGCTCCAGCACACAGCCCTTGCACTCTCAGCTCTCCTGTGCTCAGCCCTTGGTGCTGTTGGGATTTTGGGGAGGAGGATGGGGATGGCAAGTGTCTGCTGGGGTGGAGCATGTCCAGAGAAGGGAATGGAGCTGGGGAAGGAGCTGGAGCACCAGGAGGGGCTGGGGGAGCTGGGAAAGGGGCTCAGCCTGGAGAAAAGGAGGCTCAGGGGGGACCTTCTGACTGCACAACTCCCTGACAAGAGGGTGGAGCTGGGGGTTCAGGTTCTGGTCCCAGGGAGCAAGGGATAGGACAAGAGAAAATGGCCTCAAGCTGTGCCTGGGGAAGTTCAGGTTGGATATTGGAGAAAAATTCTTTGTGAAAAGGATGGTGTAGGCCGGCCTGGGCAGTGTTGGAGTCACCATCCCTGGAAGTGTTCCAAAAATATGTGGGTGTGGATGTGGCATTTTGGGACAGGGATTAGTGGTGCCCTTGGCAGTGCTGGGGGAGCAGTTGGACTTGATGACCTCAGGGGGCTTTTCCAATCTTAACAATTCCATGATTGGACAATTCCATACCCACAAGCTGTGCTGTCCCCTTTGGACGTGGCTCCTCAGATCACCACAGCCTCTCCCCATCCCCACTCCAGCCCCTCGCCTCACCCTGCACCTCCTTTTACCCACAGGAAGCTGGAGACAACAACCAGTTCTGCTGGCGGAACCTCTTCTCCTGCATCAACCTCCTGCGCATCCTGAACAAACTGACCAAGTGGAAACATTCCCGCACCATGGTGAGGGCTGGGAATGTTCTGGAGCTCAGCATGGCCAGGCACCTGCACTGGGGATAACCTGGGACAAGCCAGGGCTCGGTGGGGAGCAAGGAGGGGAATGGAGGAGGGATTGGCACAGGAGTCCATCCCAGCTGGGGTCTGGGGCTGTTCATCTGGCAGATGCTGGTGGTGTTCAAGTCGGCACCGATCCTGAAGCGGGCCCTGAAGGTGAAGCAGGCCATGATGCAGCTCTACGTGCTGAAGCTGCTCAAGGTGCAGACCAAGTACCTGGGCCGGCAGTGGAGGAAGAGCAACATGAAAACCATGTCAGCCATTTACCAGAAAGTGCGGCACCGCCTCAACGACGACTGGGCCTACGGCAATGGTGCGTCCTGGAGCCCCTGGCATTCCCAGCCCTTCCTGGCATTCCCAGCATTCCCAGCCCTTCCTGGCATTCCCAGCCCTGTGGGAATTCCAGCCTCTGTGCCCCGAGCTCACCCTGTGCTGCCTGGGGCTTGGGCAGGTGCACTGGGTTGACCTTGGCTGGTTGAGCTTCACCAGGTGCCCACCAAGCTGCTCTTATCACTCCCTTTCCCAGCTGTACAGGGCAGAGGAATCAGATGGGAAATAACTTGTAGGTTGAGATAAGGTAGTTTAGTACAGCAAGAGCAGAAAAAAAATAGGTTTGTTCTCTACTTCTCATCAGCATGTGATGTTCAGCCACTTCCAGGGAGCTGGGCTCCAGCACGTGGAGTGGCTGCTCTGGAAGGCATATGTTTTAAATAACAAATTCTCCAGCATTCCTCCTACTTTCTTTAGCTTTTGTAGTTGATCTGACATCACAGAGTCTGGAATATTCCCTTGGCTGATTTGGGTCAGCTGGCCTGTGTCCCCTCCCAGAATCTTGCCCGATTCCATGTGCTTGATGGGGTGGGAATGTTGGGAGATGGTGCTGTGCCTGTGGTGGTGGAGCTGTTGGTGGCTCCTGGCTCTTTGCTCTGTTGGAAGCACCTACAAAGACCTTTCCCAGGTGTGAGGGGGCTGGGGGTGTGTGGGTTGTTGGGAGGAGACAGAACCAAAGGATATTCCAGACCCTAGGACATCGTGCTCAGAGTATAAAGTGGGGGGAAGAAGGAGGAATTGAGAGATGTTTGTCATCCTACATTCCCTGGGATGGGGCCCTGTTCTCTTGAAGGTGCTGAACACCTGCCTGCTTGTGGGAAGCAGGGAATTAGTTCCTTGGTTTTCTTTCCTTGTGTGCACAGCTTTTGCTTCCTTTATTAAGCTGCCTTCATCCTAAAACCCACCAGTTCTCCAGCCTTTACCCTCGTGGTTCTTCCCTGCTCCAGCTGGTGGGGGAACAACCCAGCAGCTGCATGGGGCTCAGTCTGGCTGGGCTTAAACCACACCACCAAGTGGTTTGGGCTGGCTTGAGGAGTCTCCATCTCCTCCCTGACCCGTGTCATCCCTGTCCCCAGACCTGGACGCCCGGCCGTGGGATTTCCAGGCGGAGGAGTGTGCCCTGCGCGCCAGCATCGAGCGCTTCAACGCGCGGCGCTACGACCGCACCCACGGCAACCCCGACTTCCTGCCCGTGGACAACTGCCTGCAGAGCGTGCTGGGCCAGCGTGTGGACCTGCCCGAGGATTTCCAGGTCAACTACGACCTCTGGCTGGAGAGGGAGGTCTTCTCCAGGCCCATCTCCTGGGAGGAGCTGCTGCAGTGATGGACACGGGGAGGAAGGATGGGTTGCTTGGAGAGATGGAGGTTGAGCTGCTGCCACGGGGCAGGGCAGTGAGGTTTGGGGGGGTGTCTGTGGTGGTTGTTGTGGTGGGTTTGGGAAGAGGATGGAGATGGGGAGTCCTTGCTGAGGCCACATCCTGCCCCTCTGCCTCCTCTCAAAGCTGAGGGGATTTCCTGTTGGGTGGGGGGATCTCTGCCCACCCCGTGTGGTGCTTTCAGAGGCACCACCCTTCTCGTGCCCCTCCAGCCAAGAAGGGGGAGCAGGAGGCAGTGTGGGAGTGGGGTCCTTGGGTGGGACACCAGGCTGGCCCTGCCCAGCCCCTCTGGGGGTTTAGGGGGCTGGGGGGGCTTGAGGGGCCAGGGCAGCCTCCCCTCAGCCCACGAGGGCTGCAGGAGCTGTATATATATTATATATATTTGGTGATACCTCTGCCCCGAGTGTGCCTGGGCTCTGTCCGTGTCCCTGTCCCTCCTGCCTGGATTTGGGCTGGGATGAGAGTTCCTCATCCTGTGTCCTTGTCCCCACCCATCCCTCAAACCCCAGGGGATACATGGCCTCTCACCACAAGGTTTAGTCTTATCTTGCACCCAGGTCTGTTGGTCTGGGGGGAGCAGGTTCTTGCAGGCATTTCCCTGTCCCATTTGCTGAGCCCTGCCCCAGCTGTGTCCTGGGATTTCTGACAGCAGTGTGGTGTTACCAGTGGGATTTTCTTTGGTCCCTGCTCCCAAGAGGATCCTGTCACCAAATCCTGCCAGAGCTCAGCCTTGCACATTGCCTGGCCTCAGTTTCCCTGGCAGAGGGGCAGCAGCAGCCCTGGGGGATGGAATGCTGGAGAATTCCCCCTGATTTGAGGATTTGCAGAGATGGCTGTGGGCAGAGGGAGCCTGGGACAACCCCAATTCCACCCCATCACCTGCTGAGATTCTGAGCCTGAGGAGCTCCAGCAGTGAATCCATCTGTGGGGCTGCTCAGCCCCAGGCCTGGAAGCAGCAAACTCAGCCTTATGAGACATCAGACAAGTTCTGTGGGCTCAGCATCGATGGTAACACGCCCTTAATTCCTGCCTGGAACTGTCCCCATCCTTCCCCCTCAGCCAGGGGTGACATGGACCTGCAGCTCTGGATTCCCAGTGCTGCACCCTGGCCTCGTCCCCCCTGTGGGCAGCACAGAGCCAGGGGCTGGAAGTGCCTCCTGGAGGGCTGGATGTGCCTCCTGGAGGGCTGGAAGTGCCTCCTGGAGGGCTGGAAGTACCTCCTGGAGGGCTGGAAGTGCCTCCTGGAGGGCTGGATGTGCCCCCAGGTCCTGCACCCACCCCTGGGTGCCTCCAGCACCATCCTGCCCCCCCAAAACCCCATTCCCAGTGCCAGAACAGGCCTGAGGAGCCTGTTGGAGTCTCCATCCCCAGCCCCCCTGGCTTTATGGGGCTGCTGGAGCTGTAATTAACTTATGAAAAATGTGGTTTATTGTTTAGAAATGAATAACAAAGTCCCCACCGGTGGGAGGGGGTGTGAGATGTCCTGGGTGAGGGTGGGCACCCCTGGGTCCCTGCTGGGGGCACCCACTGTGTGCCCAGGGTGCCAGAGCTTGGCTGAAAACCTTGGCTTTGGCCCAGGTGGGGCTGGATCAGCAGGTTTGGTGCCTCCCCGAGGGGATCCAGGTGCCCCACAGGGGTTTTCCCCTCCCCATCAGAGCTGGGGCAGGGGGGACATGGCAGATTTTGCAGGAAGAAGGTTTTCACCTCCTGGTGCTGCTGGGGTGAGCAGGGTTGTTCCTGGCTTTGTTTTTGGTGTTTCCCTGCAGTGGGGGAGGTCACAATGGGTGAAGGCGGGGACAGGACATGCTGGGGAGACTTGGGGAGCCCCCCTGGGGACCCCCAGAGCAGATGAACAATGCTGGATACAATGAGGTGCCACCCTCCCCCAAAACTGGCCTTGCAGGTACCACCAGTAACGTGCAGAACCCTGCAAAATGCAGACACCACCCCCCACCAAATCGACCAGTTGTGCCTCCAAAATCCCACCTGGAGCACCCGGGAGGGCTCCCACCTGCTGGCATTAGAACACCTTCCTGAGGGGTAACAGCATCCCTTTAATTTGGGATGCTTTATCCCTGTAGCCTCCTCCTCATGGATTTATTTCCCATGCCAGGGGGCTCCAGGAGCTGTGCCAGGGCCTTATTTCCCCTCCAAGAGGGAGCAGAAGGAGCTGTGATGCTCTGGAGGGGACTTTGGCCCTGCCCCCAGTAACCCCCAAGCACCAGCAGCTGTCCCAGTCCAGTTTTCCCAGTAAGGCACTGGGAGAGGAACAGCCCCATTTCTGCCACTGGGCAGGGGGTGAGCGGCCAAATTCCAGCTGGGGAGGGGAGAATTGCCCCCAAAACTCCCCTGTCCTGTCCTGGTGCTCCCCCAGGGGCACATCCCCTCCTCACCACACCCACAGCCCGGGAATCTCCATCAACCCCCCTGAAGGTGCTGGGAGAGCTCAGGGATTTTGGGGCAGCCGTTTTTGGGGTCCCAAGCTGCCAAATGGGGCAGCCTGGGTTTGGGGGGCACCTCTTTTTTCCTCCCCACTGTCCCCCTTTGGCCCCCTCTCAGCAACATCGTGGTGGGTGTGGGAACACTCAGGGTGTGCAGGGGGGGAGTGAAGGTGACCCCACCACCCTGACCCCATTCCCTGGTGCAGGGGGGGAGTGAAGGTGACCCCACCACCCTGACCCCATTCCCTGGTGCAGGGGGGGGGAGTGAAGGTGACCCCACCACCCTGACCCCATTCCCTGGTCCCAAGGGATGGGGGATTCTCTCTGGGGAGGAGGACAAGGTCTCCATGTCCATCCTGCAGGGAAGGGGGATCATGTAGCCCAATTCAAGAGGCTCCCAGCCCCTTCTTTGCTCTTCATCCTCAGGGGCATCAGGGTGGGGGCCTTGTAGTCGTGTTGTGGGGG
>VWZU01009380.1:66492-78417 GCA_013397095.1 Sterrhoptilus dennistouni | reverse complement strand
CAAACCCCAGGGCTGAAACATGTTATATACTGCTTTTAGTTTCAACATTTACTTCTCCTTATGTTTTTCACTCTTAGGCTGTTTACTTGATTATTTTAAATTTTAAACAAATTTTCTGGTGGAGAATAGAGGTTTTTGTGTTAAGCACAAGATGCCAGCTTCCTACAGAGGTCTCTCTGGGGGGACTGAAATCATACTACAGTGAGATAACATGTGTTTAGGAGTGTGAAAAAAGAATACATTGGATTTATCCAACTCTCACAGCCTTGGAGAGCTCAGGAGGAAGGGGCAGTGACCATTCCTGGCTCTCAGGGCAGCTCAGTCCCCTCCTGTGGCTTCACCTGGGGCCCTGAGACACGGAACATCTCCCCAGATCCTGGGATGGGCCCTGGAGTCTCACAGCCCTGGAGTCTCCCAATTCCTCCTGGGAATTGGGAGGAGGAACCAGGAAGGTTTTGGATGTTCCTGGGTGTTTGCAGTTCACACTCTGGTGGTAGAGAGGCCCAGAAGGGTTTGGGTTTGGAGGGACCCTAAAGCTTAACAGTGCCAGGGATCCAGGGGCAACCACAGCAAATCTGGGAATTCCAGCCCAGACAGGAATTCCTTCCCAATATCCCATTTAATCTCCCCTTTCCCAGCGGGAAGCCATTTCCTGTGTCCTGTCCCTCCATCCCTTGTCCCCAGTCCCTCTCCAGCTCTCCTGGAGCCCCTTCAGGCCCTGCCAGGGGCTCTGAGCTCTCCCTGGATCCATCCCTTCTCCAGGGGAACATTCCCAGCTCCTCCACCCTGTGCCCACAGGAATCCATCCAAGGGGAATCTGGGAATTGTCTTTAACAAAACACTGTTACAGAAGAGTCAGAGTGGGAACAAAAAAACCCAAAAAACAGCANGGAAAGGAAAGGAAAGGAAAGGAAAGGAAAGGAAAGGAAAGGAAAGGAAAGGAAAGGAAAGGAAAGGAAAGGAAAGGAAAGGAAAGGAAAGGAAAGGAAAGGAAAGGAAAGGAAAGGAAAGGAAAGGAAAGGAAAGGAAAGGAAAGGAAAGGAAAGGAAAGGAAAGGAAAGGAAAGGAAAGGAAAGGAAAGGAAAGGAAAGGAAAGGAAAGGAAAGGAAAGGAAAGGAAAGGAAAGGAAAGGAAAGGAAAGGAAAGGAAAGGAAAGGAAAGGAAAGGAAAGGAAAGGAAAGGAAAGGAAAGGAAAGGAAAGGAAAGGAAAGGAAAGGAAAGGAAAGGAAAGGAAAGGAAAGGAAAGGAAAGGAAAGGAAAGGAAAGGAAAGGAAAGGAAAGGAAAGGAAAGGAAAGGAAAGGAAAGGAAAGGAAAGGAAAGGAAAGGAAAGGAAAGGAAAGGAAAGGAAAGGAAAGGCTCTGGCTGAGTTGCTGCAGGGCTGTAGGTGCTCACACAGACAGCCAGGGCAGGCCTGAAGAGTCCCTTGGTGACATCTTGGCTAATCACAGTAAGAGGAGCCTCCTGAAGTGAGAAAAGATGTCATCCTCATTAACAGCATTATCAAATAATTCTCAGAAATAACAGTAAATACATAAATATCTTGTTGTTTGCCTGTCATTTTCCACCAGGCTGTCTGGAGTGAATGAATCATGATTTATTTTTCATTAAGCCAGCGATGTAAATGCAGGTGTGCAATTAGAATTATGGCAAGGTGACTGTGGTCTTTCATATCTGTATTCCAGGCATTCTTCCTGCAGTTCTCACAGCTGTGACAGAGGCAGGAGCTATTTTCTGATGATCCATGATCCAAGCTCTCCTCGGATTTCAGAACAATTTTGCCACTTCTTGCTGCACTGGTGACCAGCCCTCCCTTTCCTTGTCACCCGCCCATCCTGGGCCAGTCCCCAGTTGTTGGAGTCCAGGACATCCCTTGGGATGAGCTGGGACCTGGGAAAGAGAATTTGAGCCCTGGACAGGGGGTGTGGAGCTGGTCCAGGGGGGTTGGAGACCTTGGCACAGAGCCCAGGAAGACACTGAGTTTGATCTCAGCCCATGGGAGAAACTTCCAGCATTAGGAGAGGAATTGCAAATCACCAGGAAGTGAAAACAGCAGTTTAACACAGTAGAACATACAAAATTCAGTAGTTTTAGGATTCTTAGAATAGAGGTAAATGGGGGACAGGATGGTGGGATTTGGGTGGTGCCTCGTGTCCCTCTCCTTCTCCCCCGTCCTCCATCCCCTGAGGTGGTGATGGCACAGGGCAGTGACAGTGGGTTGGGTCAGAGCAGAAATGACCCTTTTAGTGTGAGCCCTGGGCATTGGTGTGAAATTGTAAATAACCCACCCGTGGTTATCTGTANCTTTGTGATATCAAATAATAAACAACTCGAGAAACCAGAAAACAAGGCCTTGAAGACTCTGCTTCTTTGTACCAATGCGACTCGGGGATTTTAGAGGGCCAAGGACTTTAAACAACCTGAATCTCGGGTAAGAAAACCAACCTGAGACCCGGTGTGACCTAAGAAGGATGTGGATGATCACATTTAAAACCTCACTGAAGGAAATGAATTTATCCAGGAACCTCATCCAGATGAGAGGCACCTTTAACTGAGGAACCTGGATGCCACCGCCTGCTGAAGGTGGATGCTGGTGTTGTCACTGGCAGATGGGAAAAACAAGGGACAGACACGCAGGTTTTTAATACTGGGTGTGCTACCAGAGCTCATGGCTGAGATTTGTGTCTCCTGTACTGCTTTTGTTATTGTTTGACTTTTACACTGACCCGTTTTAGGAATCACTTTATCCCTCCCAGCCCCCTTGGCAGCCCATTGCAGATTTTGGGAGTGACCCCCCCGCCCTCTCTCTGGGCTTACAGGAAGAGTTTCTGCCCTTCTGTGAACCCCCTTGCTCAAGGAATGATCAGAAAAATAGAAATATTTCCTTATGAGGCACTAAATCTGCTCCTTTCCAGGCTGTGTCAGTGGGCAGGGGCTGTGGGGGCCCTGCTCAGCACCCATGGCTGGGGCTGAGAGCTGGTACTCACCATTGTGCCGTGCTAGTAACTCACTAGAACACAAGAACTAAGTGGCAATTATTAGCAGAGTCTGTTTATTATGGCCACTTTATTTTCCATGTCCCTTAAACATTAATCGTCCCTAATAGGACGAGGTTGGTTGAGCAGATGTGAAATAAGTGGCAGAGGTCTGTGTTCAGCAAATGCCTTTTCATTGTTTTCCTTTTTTTTTCTTTTTTTTCCTATCCTCCCTATGCAAACACAGCATTTAAGGTTATTCTGTGTGTTTAATGGGCTCTCGTGCCTACCTGTCACAGTTACCAGGGACTTTGGAATGAATCAGCTGCTTTTTGTCCCAGCACCTCTGCCCTGCACACAGAGCTCGTGGCAGAGCAGGGACCCTGCAGGGGGGTCTGGGGAGGAGGAATTGTCCCCCTCTGCAGCTGGGGCACTGCAGGGCAGGGCAGGGAATGGCTGCAGTGATTGTTGTGGGATGGAAACTCTGTACAGACTATATCAATGTGTTTGGCAGTGACATTCAGCTGATCAGGTCACAATTACTGCTGAGGGTTACAAAACAGCACATGATTGAATTCCCCTAATGCTCCTGTATTTCCTCATCAGGAAAAAAAAACCAAACCAGGTCAGGGGCCGTGTGGGTACCAAGTCACCATCCCTGAGAGCCTCAAGGGTTTTTGAATGTTTGATCCAGAAAATTTAGGCTGGAGCCTAAATTCCTAATTTCTGCAAATCCTCATCTCTGCTTCACTTAATCGCTACCCTATATTGGGGTTTTTATTTGTTTGTTTATTTACTTTGTTTTCCAGGGCTGCTAAAACTCTTACCATCATTCATCTTTTTGGGAAGGTGGGGAACAAAATGCTGAAGCAGGTTCTGGAAGTGCAATATTTTCCAGATGGCCAAGTTCTGGACACTTTGTGCTGTTAAATATCAGTGCAGTATTTTCCAGATGGCCAAGTTCTCTATTAAATATCAGTGCTTGGGTCTTTCTGTCCTCTGTCATTCTGCCTGATGCACGGGAAGAATCCTCCTTTGTTCCTGGAGCAGGACTTTTGTCAGCACCCCCAGGAATTATCCTATTCAGCACCATGTAAACACACTCCAATCCCACAAGTGAGGCCTCAAAGATTCCGAGTCTCTTCCACAGCCAATTTCAGGCTCTGGAGGGTGAGAAAATCATCGCTTGGCAATTATTTCCAATTCTTTCTCCTTCTGCCTGCCTAGGAAATCAGGGAACAGGATTTGCTTGGGAACAATTGCTGTAATCAAGTCAGTCCAAGTTTCACCTTGCTGGCAGATTGTTTGAGCTGGGAGCTGCAGAAGTGGTAATCCAAACCACTTGACCTTGGTGCAGCATTATCTGTGTCTGGAGCCTTAAACCACAGCAATTGCAGCCCCTCAAAGCCCTCGGCGTGCTCGTTCTGCTCAGATCCCACATCCTCCATCCCCCCAGGGGGCACCACACGAGCTCCTCCAGCCCCACATGGAGCATCACTCTCACACCTGTGGGGAGGAGGGCTCACAGCAGAGGGCCCTGGGGCCATCCTGCACAGCAGGTTCCCTTCTTTGGTCCCCAGGTGTCACAGGGGCTGTGCTGCTCTCCCTGCCCAGAGCCCCTGGGGACATCCTGGGCACCCCTGGGACCTTCCAGGGCTCTGCCAGGACCCAGAACGACAGAATGGGCCAGCTGGGAAGGGGCCATGATGGCTCAATGTACCCCTGGTTCCATCCCTGAGGTGTTTTGGTTTTCTGAAATTCCTTTCCCAGGGAATTTTCTGTCAACAGGAGAAATGTTTTTGTAGCTGTACCTTTGTTATCCATCCCTTTCCCCAGGAGGGACTTCTCCTTGCTGTCCCTCTGCTCTGACCAATGGGAGTGAAGAGGTTTGTCTTTGTGTCACCAATCACATTGGTCTGTGTGAAATGGGATAAAAGGGAGACACATCCCAGAAATAAAGGAGTCATTTTCAGCCTTGTGAATCTCAGAGTCTGTGTTGTTGTGGTGTAAATCAGTGTCAGGTCAGCTGGTCCAAGCTCCCTGTTTGGACCCAGAGCACAGGGCACAGGACTGTGTCCAGGTGAATCCAGCACCCACTCCTGGCCTTTCCCTGGCATTGTCCCTGCCCTCACTCTGGGGGCTGTGACTGAGGAAAAGGATGGCACAGAAATGTCCCTGCACTCTCCTGGGTGTGACTCCCTGGCAGTGCAGGGTCCAAGGCTCCTCAGCCTGCCTGAGCACAGAGCAGCTCCACGAGCACCATTCTGCAGGGACAGGACCAAAAACCAGCTCCAACCCCCCCATCCCCTTCCCCACATCCAGCCTGTGCCCCATAGTGGGCTCAGCCCTGCTCTGGGCAGATCTCTGACAGGGCTGTCCTCACCAGCTCTGGGCAGATCTCTGACAGGGCTGTCCCCACCAGCTCTGGGCAGATCTCTGACAGGGCTGTCCTCACCAGCTCTGGGCAGATCCCTGGGCAGGGCTGTCCTCACCAGCTCTGGGCAGATCCCTGGGCAGGGCAGGGCTGTCCTCACCAGCTCTGGGCAGATCCCTGGGCAGGGCTGTCCTCACCAGCTCTGGGCTGGGCAGGCAGTTTTCCTGCCCCCCACACACCTGCCCTGCATTCCCAACAGAGCAGGTTATCCTGCCACAAACGTAACCATCCAAATTACCCTTCCCTCTGCTTCCTTCGGGATTCCAGCAGAGAGGAGACACTTGAGAGAGTCCTTGACCTTCATGGGTCTCTTATGAATCATTAACCTGGAAGATGGATGGGGGAGAGATCCTGCAGCCTGGCAGAGCAGCTCCTGCATTTCATTTCTGTCTATGGAACTGGGCTGCTGCTCTGCCCTTTGTCTGGCTCTGTAACATTCCTGCACATGGCAGCAGCACAGCAAAGGTCAGCATTCCCATAAATCTGCTCACTTTTACAACCTCTGCCCTTTATCCTCACACATTTACATAAAGTGAGTATAATGGAGATGCACAGTTCTGCCTCCTCGCTCCACAACCTGCAAGGGAATTTGTCACAGCGGCTGCTTCTTTAAAGCAATGATGTTGTACTAATGTGGAACCTCTGGGAATCCCTGACAACACCTCCCGGTACAGCAGTGTCGCGTTCCATCTTGTTTTCCCTTTTTTCAGGGTTACGACCTCTAAGTTTTGCTCTCAGGTTGAAGAAAACTCTTCCCTTCCTGCAGGGCTCTCACTGAGCCTCCCCCTGAGGGCACGGCTGCCTTAGACTGAAGGTTTCCTGTTTGTGGGGAATATTTCTGGGGGGCTTCAGTGCAGGTCAGCCCAGCAGTCCCCAAAGGTTCTCTCCCTGTGTGGGGCTCTGTAGAAATGCAGCTCCAGAGGAGCCTTTGGGTGGTTCCCTTGCTGCAGCTCCTGGGTCTTCAGGCAGGATTGGTGGTGACAAACCAAACTCCTGTCACTGCGTGGGAGTCAGAGAAAGTGCTCTGGGCTGTCACTGGGGACACGTCACCCTCAGCTGGACACAGAATCCTATCCCAGGATGGGTTGGGTTAAAGGGACCTTAAATCCCACCCAGAGCCATGGCAGGGACACCTCCCACTGTCCCAGGGACACCTCCCACTGTCCCAGTCTGCTCCAACCCCAATGTCCAGCCTGGCCTTGGGCCCTGCCAGGGCTCCAGGGGCAGCCACCACACCTGTGCCCTCATGAAACATTGAAATAAAGAGCAGCGTGAGCACCCTGAGTGTGGAATTGCTACACTCCCGAGAGGGGAGCTGAGCATAAATAGAAAAGGCTGTTTAGCATTTCCCTTTGTGTGGCTGAACATGGAGTGCTGCCTGGATGTGAGATCGTTTGGGATGGACGGAAAAGAGACAGAAGGAGAGACCGAGAAAAATGAGATAAGGAACACAGAGACAGGGATAGAAGTGTGGATCATTCCAGCAGCAAGATTAATAATGAACTCCCTGCTCCTGATGTGAAAATGGAACAGGGCTGCTGCTGACAGCAATATGTCTTGAAAAGAAAAAGCCCCATGATTTCCCATTTATTCCCTCCTTGACAATTTCACGTACCAAAGTGTATTACCCATGACTGCAGCCCTGGTTCCATCCCTGAGGTGTTTTGGTTTTCTGAAAATCTTTTCCCAGGGAATTTTCTGTAAACGAGAGAAATGTTTTTGTAACTGAAAACTTGGTTTACATTTTTTCCCTAGGAGGGACTTCTCCTTGCTGTCCCTCTGCTCTGACCAATGGGAGTGAAGAGGTTTGTCTTTGTGTCACCAATCAGATTGGTCTGTGTGAAATGGGATAAAAGGGAGACACCTCCCAGAAATAAAGGAGTCATTTTCAGCCTCCTGAATCTCAGAGTCTGTGTCCTTGCGGTGTAAAACAGTGTCACACGGTCAGAAACCAGCTCAGCTCAGGTGAGGATGTGGCCAAGATGGGGAAAGCCAGGATGGGCTGCCAACTCCCTGAAATGTGGTTCTCTGGGACACAACGGCAGCTTTCTCTGGGCTAGACCCGGAGTGCTGTGGGTGCTGTGGAGAAAGGGCACCCCCAGTTCGTCCCCCTGAGGGTGCTGGGTGTGAAGGAGAGTAATACAGGTTAGAACCTGGTCAGAGTTAATGAATCGTGTGTAAATGTATCAATCTCTGAGGGTCCAGCCCTTGCAGAGGAGTGGCTAAAATCAATTAGCGAGACTGCTGCTCGAAGGTGTTTTGTGAAGCAAAAGGTTTAATAAAGAAAAAATACCAAAATAACAAACGTTACAGAAAACAAAAGCAAAGCCGAGCACAGGTGTCTGAGAAACCTCTGACACCCTGCTAGAAACACTCCAAAAATCCCTGCACTTCCTTTGGGCTCCTTCCTAAACACTGAATGTTTTAGGAGGGACAATTTGGCTCTTGGCCCAATGAAATTACCAACAGGCTTTGAGTTACACCCCCGGAGCCCAATCCATGCTCTGGGCTGGCGGTGATCGAATTACATAAGAGAAAAATACAGAACTTTCTAGTTAAACTTCCTAAAAATGCCTAAAGGTGAACTGAAACTCTTTCCCTGTTTGGAAGCACCTGCTGGGGGTGTGGGGGATGCTTTAGCACAGGAGAGCTGGAGTCCAGCACAGGGTCCTGCTGGAGCAGGGGGTGTCACTGCCCTGTCCAGGTGTGGGTCCTGCTGGTTCCTGTGCAGGGTCACACACCTGGCACGGGGTGTGATCCAGTCTCACACATGGACAGAGGGGAACGAGCCCCCTGAAGATGTATCAGGTCTGAGGGCCTGACCTGCAACCTCACAGAGTGGCTTAATAACAGCATGACGACTTCTCTGGACGTGCTTTGTAAAGAAAAGGGTTTAGTAATGACAGAAATAATAAACATTATCAAACAAAAGAAGTGTGAGTGGAACGCAGTGTAGATAAGACTCGTACACTGCTAAGGCAGTCCAGAAAAGCAATTGTGCAGTCTTAAATACTGAATGGTCCAGGTGGGATTTTGGCACCTTGGCCAAATCTGGGCACCCTGTGCCCCTCCCAGGAAAACATTCCTGCCCTGTATCCAATTTAACCCATCATCCCTTTCCCTGTATCCCACTTAACCCTTTGTCCCCATCCCATTCCCTGTATCCCATTTAACCCACTGTCCTGTTCCCTGTATCCCATTTAACCCATTATCCCATTCCCTCTATCCCATTTAACCCATTATCCCACTCCCTGTATCCCACCCCTGCTCTCTGGCATGGGAAGCCGTGTCCATGTTCTCCCTTGTCCTGTCACTCCGTGCCTCAAATGTCCTATCACCGAATTGTCTCAGCCATTAATTACAGTCTGTACCATCTACAGTTTCTTTTTTCATTCTCTTCTACTTTTTTTTTTTTTTTTTTTTTTTTTTTTNTCTAGTTTCTGGAAATTGAAATCTGGTCCTTTCAGCCCTGTTCTGCTTTTCCTGGTGGGTCAGAGCATCCCCAAGGATCAGAAACCTCCTCCCTACCCATGGGGAGAACCCCCGTGCAGCCCACCACCCTCACTGATGGATCTGTGTGTGTTTATCTCACGAGGGATGTTAAATTCCACCCTGTCAGGTTGGGAAAACAGCAAAACTTGGAGAGGGGAAGATCCGCCCTGGGTTGCTGTCCTTGTTTTCCTGGAGAGTTCCCTTCCAGGGTCACGGTAGGAATGAGATCACCCATCAGCTACAGCCCAGGGCAGAGCACAGACTTCCATCCTCCTGGGCTGGAGAGGAGCACACAGGGCTGGGAATGTTGGGGTTTATTATTTGAAATATGCCCGTGAGTTTGTACAATGCAATGATTTGAAAATACCATTAATTTCCGAATGTGCCGCCTCCTTGGAACACAGGAAAAAATGAGAAACAAGGAAAAGAAGAAGATTTAACAAATGCAATTAATCTGGAATTGCTTGGCAGGGTAGAATCGCCATTGATGTATTTAACAAAGAACTAATTAAACCAAAAATGCGGGCTGAAATAAAACACGTTATGTAATGCAAATAGGGCTGATTAAAAACTGTAGCCTGGAGAACTCGGGCTGTGTAGATAAATCACAGACACGTGTACGTTGTGTAGAGATCAGGCTCTAACAGGATCCCAGTCCCAGAGGCGACGGCGCTTCTCAGAGGGGAAATGTCCTTTGCAAGGCACCCAGTGCCCAGTGAGTGCTGTGCACCAAAATCTGAGTGCTGTGCACCAGGATTTGAGTGCTGTGCACCAGTGTTTGAGCACTGAGCACCCAGTGTGTGAGTGCTGTGCACCAGTGTCTGAGTGTTGTTCACCGGTGTTTGAATGCTGTGCACCCAGGATGTGAGTGCTGAGCACCCAGTGTGTGAGTGCTGTGCACCCTGGATTTGAGGGCTGAGCACCCAGTGTTTGAGTGCTGAGCACCCAGTGCCCAGTGAGTGTTGTGCACCCTTGATTTGAGTGCTGTGCACCAGGATTTGAGTGCTGTGCACCAAAATTTGAGTGCTGTGCAGCCGGTGTTTGAGTGCTGTGCAGCCGGTGTTTGAGTGCTGTGCACCCTTGATTTGAGTGCTGTGCACCAGTGTTTGATTGCTGTGCACCCGGTGTTTCAGTGCTGTGCACCAGGATTTGAGTGCTGTGCACCAGTGTGTGAGTGCTGTGCGCCCTGGATTTGAGTGCTGTGCACCCAGTGTGTGAGTGCTGTGCGCCCTGGATTTGAGTGCTGTGCACCAAAAGTTGAGTGCTGTGCACCAGGATTTGAATGCTGTGCACCCTGGATTGGAGTGCTGTGCACCAAAATTCGAGTGCTGTGCACCAGTGTGTGAGTGCTGTGCACCAAAGTTTGAGTGCTGAGCACCCCGTGTGTGAGTGCAGTGCACCAGGATTTGAGTGCTGTGCATCAGGATTTCAGTGCTGTGCCCTGCAGAGGGTCCTGGCTGAGGGCTGGGTCCATCCCTGGGTGGGCAGTGGGCCACGGGCTCCTCGGGCTCATTCCCAGGGTCCTGTACCACCCACCCCAGTCTGGTCATTTTGGGGTGAAGGTGTTCCTGCAAAGGGGAAAGGGCCTGAAGGGAACCAGGAGAGCAGTAACTTGTCAGCAAGGCAGCTCTTGTGGGTTCTGGGGCTTGGTGTGGGGCACCCCCAGGGCAGTTTGCAGTGCCCCCTCTCACACCCTGCCCTGGGGCTGGGCTCATCCTGCAGCACTGCCATTGGCCCAGGCTGCCAGGATCAGGGGATCCATGTCCTGCTTCAGTCCCACCTCAGCCTCACCTGCCTTCAGGAGGATGGAGGGACACCAGGGGAAGGTGGAGCCTGGCTGGTGTCAGCCTGGAGCTTTCTGCCTGCTTGGGGTGCTCCTCACACGGCCCTGGGGACACTGTGGGGCTGCTCAGGGGGCTGATGGCCCATCCTTCCCCTTCCTCTCCTGTTCCTCCCTGCCTTCAGCATTCCTGTTTTATGTTCTGTCCTGTCCCCTGCAGAACACCCCTGTGGTCAAGCAGAACCTCCTCATGTCCCCTCAGCCCAGATCCTGCTCTCCCTGTGGCAGTGGTGGGCCAGGACACGCTGCCCTCTCTGCCCCACAGCTTCTTCCCAGAGTGCTCGTGTAAAAACCCCAAATACCAGGAACAACATCCCATCTGTGTTCACCACAGTGTTTGGGGCAGGCACTCCCTGCTAGACACACTCTGCCAGCATGGATGGTGTGAGAGGCCCCTCTCATCCCCTGTCCCGGGTCAGGGAGGGGTCCCTGGAACAGCTCTGGTAGAGAGGACATTGGGGAAATACTGAATTTCAAAGACAAAATTGTGGGGGTGGTGCAGCACAGCAGGAATGGACCAAGTTCCATCCCCAGCTCAGCTCAGCTCAGCTGTGTTTGTAATTCCAGCTCAGAGGAGCTCTGGATTTGATGTTTCGGCTCACTGCACCCAGGCCACAGAATCAATATGAATTATCAGTAATTTTCCAGGGGTGGATAAATGTCATTGTGATGTGGAGCTAATCCTTGCCCTGTCCTTGCTTGTTGGGCCAGCAGTGTTTGTTTTAGCACTCAGGGGTCCCCGTGACGTGCTGCTTCACAGGAACTCATCCAGGCCCTCCTCAGGAGGTGACACAGATGGTGGCACCTCAGCAAATGGGTTGTAGGGACCTGTCAGGGCAGGGCAAGGGCTCTGCAGTGTCGCTGGGCTCACAGAGCCTCCAAGCAGATGTTGTCACAGGGTGATGTTCAGTTTGTCCCACTGATGTCTCTGGTGTCCCCAGGGCAGCCCCTGTGCCAGCCCCTGCCCGGGACAGTGGGAGCCCCAAACCCCCCAGGGCTGGGGGTGCTCCAGCCTTTCCTTGCCACTGTAGGACATTAGAGAAAGATGAGAGACTCTAAATATTTCAGAAGGCAAAGAGCACAGAAAAAAAGGCTTTTATTGTCTAATTCTCACTGCCTTTTATAAGGTGTTCCCATCCAGACTGAACGTGGTTGGGGAATAGGAACGACACCTCTCTGATCCCAT
>VWZU01009380.1:18489-31560 GCA_013397095.1 Sterrhoptilus dennistouni | reverse complement strand
AAAAAAAAAAAAAGCCAATTAATTTTAAAGAAGCTCCAGCCACAGGTTTACCTCTGAGAGGCCGAGGCAGCGGAACCTGCTGAGTGTATTCCGGAGCAGAAATCCCTGATCCTCACACACTGATGGCAGCACCTGCCCGAGGCTCAGCCAACCTCAGGAGGCTTCAGTCCTTTGGCTGAGGGGATTTTCTGGGAAAATTGTGCATTAATTGAGGCACACCATGGTTGCAAACCAGGACACACGCCTGCACTAATCTTTTGAAATCCTCACAGCGTTGTTGAGCCCTCCATGCCCATGGCTGAGCTGCAGCACAGGCAAAATGTAAAAGATCCCTCAGGTTTATGGGAAGAATTTTCCATCGCTCCTGTGTCTGCTCTGAGAAAATTAATTCCAAGGCTAATGGCCAACCCAAACAAGCAGGTCTTTGATTCTTCTGCTGCTTCCACACAGCAAAAGAACAAACAAGTGGGTTTCTCTCTCCTTTTGTTTTCTCTGCCTTGTAAATCCTTGTGACTTTCGAGTAGGGTTTTTTTGTTTGTTTGTTTAGGGTTTTTGTGGGGTTTTTTTTTTGTTTGTTTGTTTTTGTTGGGGTTTTTGATGTGTTTTTTTGGGGGGGGTTGTTTGTTTGGTTTGGTTTTTTTATCATAAGAAAGCACTGTAAGATTTCCACATTTAATGGACAACTATTTAATGGACAACTAAGCACATTTCTCCTGGAGCACATTCCTTTCTCCTGGAGCACATTCCCTTTTCCTGGAGCTGGGGCAGCCCATGCCCACGGTGCCTCCTGAGCTGCTGCTGCTGCTGAGTTCCCTCCCCAGGGCAGGCAGATGAACACAGGGATATTTTTAGAGCCTGCTCATTTCTTTATATCCTGATTCTACATCAAGCACATTCTGAGGAGTTTTTGTTTCCCTCCTTACCTGAAACAAAATGCAAGTCCCAGGTGTGAGGCCACACCTGTCTCAGCAGAACAGGGATCACCATTGTCTGTGCAACAAAACACTGAAATAATTTCCATTTGCTGCTTTCCACGGTGGTGGCTGGTCCATGTTCTGTGCAGATGAGATCACAGCTCTCTGTTCACAGGCTCCTCAGGTTTTTGGAGTGCTCGTTTCAGGAGGATGCAGCACATCCTTCCCCTGCCCGTGGCCTGCTCACGCTCCTGTACGCAGAGAAAAACTAATTGCTGGCAGATTTAGAATAGCAAATGTGAAGATAAATTGAAAATTGGAGCTTCTTCGTCAGCAGAACACAATTATTTCAGAATGGATTATTTTCAGCC
The DNA here is from genome assembly GCA_013397095.1 of Sterrhoptilus dennistouni. Taxonomy (NCBI): domain Eukaryota; kingdom Metazoa; phylum Chordata; class Aves; order Passeriformes; family Zosteropidae; genus Sterrhoptilus; species Sterrhoptilus dennistouni. The sequence goes on along the minus strand of VWZU01009380.1, from coordinate 30,275 downwards.
TTTCTATTCATTCTGAGCTCCATGGAAGGTGTCACTGTGGTTGGTTACAAACGAGCACTGCGGTCACCTCACCGAGTGGAAGATGAATGGCGTCACAGGTATTTAAAATTCATCACTTTTATCCCGTCTCAGGCAGAGGGGTTTACAATATCTCAGAAAGAAAAATTAAAAATTACTCTCCAGAGCCTTGAATAAAACTCTCTAAATTATTTTCTCAGTGCAAAGAATTAATTTGTGTGGCTGAGGGTGGAGGGTGAATATCGACGTCCTGCCAGGGGCTGGAGCAGGAGGTGCCCCTTGAGCTTGGGGGTGTCCTGAGTAGGGGCACAAAGAATCGTTACCTATTCGTTCCACTGCTCCATTTGCCTGGAGGACAAAATCCCCTCTTCTCACTTGTGGCTGTTGTTAAAAACTCTGTCTGGTCCTGCAGAGCATTTGGAGGTTGGTTTTGCCCTCAGGGCCCATCAAGTGTGGTGTCTGGAGCAGGCTCTGAGCAGGGCTCTGTCCTGGCTGGGAGGAGCTCACCAAGTGCTGGGCTGGAGCTGAGCTCTGTACAGCCCCAGTCCTGCTCAGCCCAGGGCCAGCATCCATCCATCCCTCCGTCCATCCATCCATCCATCCATCCATCCATCCATCCATCCATCCCTCCATCCATCCATCCATCCATCCATCCATCCATCCACCCCTCCGTCCATCCATCCCTCCGTCCATCCATCCCTCCCTCCATCCATCCCTCCGTCCATCCATCCATCCATCCATCCCTCCATCCATCATCCATCCATCCATCCCTCCATCCCTCCATCCATCCATCCCTCCCTGAATCCTGGGCTGTTTCTCTCCAGGGTTTCTCCACTTCCCCCTGCCTGTGCCACCCACCCCAGTGCCCCGAGCTCTGCTGTCCCTGTTCCCAGTGCAGCCCTTTCCCCCCATGTCCTATTCTGGCTCCTTCCCCTGGGAAAGGCTCCAGACCCTCAGTTCAACCCTCGGGAGGCTCATTCCAGCTCCTCTTGGGAATCTGGGGCAGACTTGGTGGGATTTTCCATGGGGGAATGAAACTTATCTGAAGAGTGAACTTGAGGCAAAGAAACCCCTGGCTCTGTATAAAACTGTCTCAGGCTGGAATTCCTCAGGATCCTCCCACTGCCTTTTCAGCCTCTCCCGCCCTCCCTGGAGATCAGGCGATTATCCAGGAGCTGAGTTCAGTTTTGGGTACTTGAGAGACTCCACGGCCTGGATACAAAGGCGAATTTGTAAAACAAAGCTGCATTTAGTGAGCTCGAGCGAATGTTCCTCTCAGGTGTACACAGCTCGGTAATTTGTCTTTTTCAAGATACAATATAAAGGACAAGATGAAAGCACAAGTATTTAAAAACCTGCCTGAAAGCAGGGGGAGGAGCTGCCATTCGATGTGCCTTAATGAGCTCCTTCCAGAGGCAGAGCTGTGGTTACTCCCGGAGCCAGACCCGGAAAAGAGCCGGGGGCGGGGTGGGAGAGGAAGGATTCAAAGAGCCAGTACAATGTTTATTGACACAATTAACCCCATCACCAGGATGGTTTCATTACCTGTCCCTCTGGGCTGCTGTGCCAGTTCTTCTCATAGGAACAGGTCCCTCCTTTGGAGCTGTGCCTCTCCACCCTGGATTTCCCAGCAGCTGGCACCACTGTGTCTGCTCCACATCCCACTGGAGCCAAGGCTGGAGCTCCTGGGGGATCCCCACGTCACCCCTGGGCCCCCTGAGCCCTTCCTGCTGAGAATCCTGGGCTGTGCAGGGCCCAGGTTGTCCTCAGCACACCTGAGACAACATCCAAGTGCCAGCCCAGCTTTGCTGGAATGGTGGGGGCGGGGGGAAATGGGACAGGCTTAAAGACCAGATGGAGACTTTTTTTCTTAAGAAATATTAATTTTTAAAAATTAAGATTAAAATAATTAATAACATAAAATAATTCTAAAATATTATTAATTAAATAAAAACCCAAGCAAACCTGTTTTTGATTTTAGAAATATCCAGGGACTCCTGTAGTTGTTACATGTACTTGAATGTGTTTTAGCCACTTGAGCTCACAACTGGTGTTTATAGACACCTCTGAGGTGGAATGGCCACTCCTGACTCCTGCACATCCCACAGCTCCCTGACAGGGCGGTGGAGCCAAGTGTGAAAAACAGGACAGGAGGAAATGGCCTCAGGCTGCATCAGGGGACGTTCAGGGGCATATTGGGAATTGTTTTTCCCAGAAAAAGGTTTTAAAGCATGGACACATTTTAAAGGAGTGCTGGCGCTGAGAGGGACGTGGAGGAGTGTGTGTGGGCACTGACAGTGGTCAGCACACGGATTCTCAGGCTCCAGGCAGTGCCTTGAGGCCTGTGGGAAAGCCAAGGACAGAACTCTCTCAGTCTGCCCTGGGAAATCATAAGGAGGAACCCAAACCCACTCTGTAGATCCCGTCCTCCTGAGCCCTGGTGTTTTCCCACCTTGTTCACTGGCAGAGATGGTTACAAAAAGGTGGTGCCCTAAAGGGCCAGCCCTATTCATTGAACCCAAACTCTGTATAGAACAATCTGCCTTTCAATAAACTCTGCTCTGAGCCCTCTGAAGAGATCAGAGTTCTGTGTGTGGTTACATGAGCCCTCCTGAACCGTAATGATACCATGGACAGCTCAGTCAGGGAGTGCTGGTGCTCTGGGGATGCGGAGGGACTCAGGAGACCTCACGCAAGCAGCGATGGTGCTCTGAGGGATGTGGAGGACCCTGGACACCCCACACAAGGAGTGCTGGTGCTCTGAGGGTGTGCAGAGACCATGAACACCACAGCCAAGCAGTGCTGCTGCTGTCAGGGATGTGGAGGACCATGGAGAGCTCGCACAAGGAGTGTTGGTTCTCTGAGGTTGTGCAGAGACCATGGACAGCTCAGCCAAGGAGTGCTGGTGCTCCGAGGGATGTGTAGGACTATGGACACCCCAGCCAAGCAGTGCTGCTGCTGTCAGGGTATGCAGGGACCATGGACAGCGCACACAAGGAGTCATGGTACTCTGAGGGGTGTGAGGACCATGGACAGCCCACACAAGCAGGGCTGGTGCTCTGAGGTTGTGCAGAGACCACGGACAGCCCAGCCGAGGAGTGTTGGTGCTCTGAGGGATCTGTAGGACCATGGACAGTTCACACAAGGAGTGCGGGTGCTCTGAGGGATGTGGAGGACCATGGACAGCTCACACAAGGAGTGGTGGTGCTCTGAGGGATCTGTAGGACCATGGACAGTTCACACAAGGAGTGGTGGTGCTTTGGGTACGTGGAGGACCATGGACAGCCCAGCCAAGGAGTGCTGGTGCTCTGAGGGGTGTGTAGCACCATGGACACCCAACCCAAGCGGTGCTTGGCTGCCCCCAGCCCAGAATCTCAGCACAGGGAGTGACTCTGGGAGCCTTCCCTCTGCTCAGAGCTCTCTCATGGGCACAGCCAGGCCAGGCTCAGCCCCTGGGGCAGCTGTCAGTGCCCAGGCACCTGCAGGGTCCCTGCTGGCCAGGGGCTGCTGGCTGAGGACACGCAGCGCTGGCTGGCCCAGGAAAGGCAAAGCATTTTGCAAGAGCGAGGCTTTCAGGGCTAAATCAGCCATTTGATCATCCATGAAGAATCAAGGCTTGTTTCTTGGTTGCCGGCTGCTCTGCCAAGAGGGAAAAACAAACAAACAACAAACGAGCTCATTATTTTCTGCTGTGCTCTCGGAGATGAGCCATCGCTGGCTTCAGAGGGGATAAAACGCCCGCAGGGATGCAGAGCCTCTTCCAGGAGGGCTCTTCTCCCTAATCTTCTATTTGTGCTGGGTCCAAAAGTGTTGGTTACAATCAGTGCTGCCTGAGCAGTGCGACAAAGAAAGAGAATATGGCACTGGGAGAATCCAGGGGGAAAAGAGAAAAGGGAAATTATCTGCCTCCTGTTTGGCTGTGCGTTTGTCTCCATCCACAGGGCCAGGCAACCCTTTCCTTGCATTCCAGTTGGATTTAGAGAGGCAGTGGATTGTGTCTGGGTAAAGGACAGTTCCCTGGGTGGAACAGGATTAAAAAAGGGCTGAATGCGAGAGATGCTTAAAGAAGGATTTGCTGGACTCACGAGGAAGCTCTCATTAAGTTGTTCTCATAAACAGAAATACAGTTTCATTAATTAATACCAAACATATAAATACAAATAGGCATCAGAAAGTAAAAGTCGGTGTGTCCTGTTTCATTAACTTACACCTGTGTGCTCAGCACTGCCTCGGAGGTGTTAAATTTGAGTCTAATTAACATAAATTGAATGTTAGCACAGGCTTCAGTGGAGACACAATTTCACCTTCTGTGCACAACCCAATTAGTTTGTGGATCTTTTTGTCCTGAACGCCTGCAATTATTTGGAGTATATCTATATTTTTATTTTCCAAACCCTCCCATGGCTCTCAGCTCTGTGTTTAATTATGGATTATGTGGAAGAGCAGTTCTACTAATTAAACTCTGTTTTTATTTTAAATCCACTGTTAGACTATTTGTTCAGTGACCCCCAGTCCTTAGGATGGAGAAACAATAAACAGTTGCTCCCCAGTTATTTATTTTTTTTTTTGTGTCATCCATCTTGGCTTTTTGTATCAGATCTGAAAACACAGATATGGTTTATCTGGGTACTGATGCCTGAGGGGCTGCCTGGAACAGAGGCTGGGCAGAGTTAAGGGAATAAAAGAGAATTTATTAAAAGGCCTTTAAGGACACACTTTGGGCAGGACAAGAGCCTGGCCAGGGCTACACCCAAGATGAACGACTGGTCAGGAGTTTTCACACTTTTATCAGTTTTGGTCCGTTTGCACTTTGGGGTTAATTGTCCAGTTACAGCTTCAGGTGGTGCAGTCCCATCCTCCAGGTTTGCTCCCCTCAATTCACTGTTTGCATTTTTGGGCCTGAAGCTGCAGCAGTGCCCTTGGTTGTGGGGCTGGAAAAGGTTTTGTGTGACTGAGCTGTGGGGAGAGTTGGCTAATGCTTTGTAGGAACGTGTTTTGATTCAGTTGCTGTTGCTGGGGAATAGATTTAAGGTATATTGGAAAAGCTGCTTTATTCAACAGCAGTCACTACAGGAAGAGCTCCAGTGAAATAATTACTGTAGTATGGTTATATGGTAATTATGTTGGTATAATTGATGGACCTTCCCGGTGAGGAAAAACCTGTACTGCTAATAGCAAAGAGAAATTGGAGTTTTCCTGTCCTCAAAAAATGCTTTATTGCCCAGTCAAAATACACAGGCAACCAGTTAGGGAGAGAAAGTTGGGCCAGAGGGGGAGAGATCTCCACAACATAATTAATCTTGGTCTAGCTAGAGCCCCGTGTGAAGGGCAGAGTAAATTCTGGGATATAATTAAGCTCCAGTTCAAAAACCTGAACTGAAATTGCATTCCCTGCCCTGCTGTGCCCCTGTGCACATTCCACCAGCAGCACGGTGAGCAGGGGTGCTGCTGACTCCCATCACAGCCCGGCTCCAGGGGCTGTGGGGGGACACCTGTGCTCCCCCAGGGGGGCCTGATCCTCAAATTCCATCCCAGCAGCCAGGGGCAAGGGGTGAGAGGCCTTTCAGCCACCTCCTGAAGGAGGGACACGTTTAAACTCAGCTGCCCCAGCGGGCAGGGTTCATCCCCTGCTCACCCCCAGGGATTTGCTGTTGCTCAGGGAAGCCCAGGGCTGCAGGGGGGGAATCTCCTCCTCAGTGCTCTGGGGAGCACATCCCTCCTCTGGCAGCCCAGGACGGACCTGCAGAGCCAGGCACAGGCCAGACCCTGGGAGATAAAAACCGGATAAAATTCCCCCAAAGGAGGGATCTCAGGCCCTGGACTATGAGGCATTTTTGTTTGGGTTTGGGGCTTTTGTCAGTAACAACAGAGGCAGTTTAGGGGTTCCTTACAGCTTTCCAACAGGGTTTCCTATGTGTTGGCGGTATATCTGTGAGGAAGAGCATCCATAGAACCCCTTGGCACCACCCCTGCATTTCACACTCTGCTCTGCTCACAGCCAGGGCTCCCTGCACTGACCACTGCTCCTGGGGCTCCCCTCCCTGCACTGACCACTGCTCCTGGGGCTCCCCTCCCTGCACTGACCACTGCTCCTGGGGGTCCCCTGCCTGTCCCCTGTGCCAGCTCACCCCTGTGCCACCAGGCTGGGACACTGGGCTGGGGCAGCACTGTCCCCACATTGTCCCACTCTGCTGCCACCACTGTGGGTGGGTCTTATCTGCACCCCTGGCACATGATCTGTTGCCCTGCATTTTCTTGCTTTCCAGTGTTTGAATCTTTGCAGCCCGATTCTCACACTGTTTGATGTAAACCATATGCATTTTTAGAGATTATCTTGTGTTTTGCAGAGTTGTTCTCTGAGAGGAGAACTTGACTGATGGTCAGAGTGACCAATGGAGTCGTGAGGTTGTGACCTCCTTGGGCCAATCTTGGCATTCTGTAAAAAGTGTATATAAGTGATGGAGTCAGAGAAATAAAGAAGCTTTCCATGTCTGACCTGCTGCTGCCTGCTGTCCTCTGGGAGGGTCCACACCCACGTCACAACTTGTGGCCCCTCTGAGTGAGGGCATCACATTTGGTGACCCCTGAGGTGTGAGAACGGGGCCCTCCCTCACACTGATCCACAATTCCAGTGGCATCACTTTGCTGCTTTAAACCTGACTGACCTCAGGAATCCCTGAATGTTTCCTCCTGATGAATAAAAGCACAATTCTTCTAACACTGCCTCAACCCAGACCCATGAAGGCTCTGCCTTTTCCTCACCTTCCTGCTGTGTGTTTTTATACCCAAACCCCACAGTTCTGTCATTCCTGCCCAGGATGCTTAAAAGACACCACCCAATGACTCATTGACCTTTAAAATGTCCCTTCCAACACAAACTCCTCTGTGGTTCGTGCTCAGACCCCACCAGATCCTGCTGATATTTGAATGCAACATCAAACACAAAAACATTGAGTCTAAAGACTCCAAAGGCAGAATTGCCCCTTGTGAAGGAATTTTTGTCTCACTCTTTACAGCCACAGTAACTGGCAAGGTTAAAATGGTATTTTCTGCCCCATGTCTGGAAGGGCCAATCCCCCTGACAGGTGTGGCCTTGTGCCAGCCTGTCCCAACACCTGCAGTGGCTCCTGGAGCCTCGTGGGTCTGTTCCTGCCCTGGAAGAGATGGAGATGCTGCTTTCTGTACTCACCTGCCTTGGGCTGAACCAGTTCCAGGCCACTCCTTTAGTCCAACGCAGTAAAGCCTCCCCCACACCCCAGTCAACGTGTCTGTATAAAGAGTTTCAGTTCACCTTTAGACATTTTAGGATGTTTACCTAGGATTTTTCCATGCCCTGCTGGCAGGGATTGGCTCAGGGCCAGGGGAGAAGAGCCGGTTGGACCTTGTCACTGTCCTTCAAATCCTGCCCTTCTCCCTGTTGGCAGCAGGGCAGATTGCCCCTCCTAAAACATTCAGCGTTTAGGAAGGAGCCCAAAGGAAGTGAAGGGATTTTTGGAGTGTTTCTAGCAGGGTGTCAGAGGTTTGCTCAGACACCTGTGCTCGGCTTTGCTTTTGTTTTCTGTAACGTTTGTTATTTTGGTATTTTTCACTTATTGAACCTTTTGCTTCACAAAACACCTCTGAAGAGCAGTCTCCCTAAAATGATTTTAATCCAATCTGCAAGGGCTGGACCCTCAGGGATTGATACATTTACAGGTGGTTTATAAAATCTGGCCACGTGTTGAGCTGTATCAGTCCAAAGCTCCCTGCCCTGGGCTGGGTGCAGGCAGGAGGAGGTGCTGCTCCCCTGGGATACCCCCTGCAGGGCAGAGGTGACACTGAGGCCCCCCCTGAGCCCACCCCCGGGGCCAGGGGCTGGCAGGGCTGCACTAGAGAACAGGCATGTTCAGGGGGAGGTGGTGTCACACCCAGGGCACGAGGGGTGACAGAGTGGGGACATTCTGTGTGCTGGTGCCCCTGAGCTGAAGGAGGCAGCTCCAGGAAGGCAAAGGGCAGAAATCCCTGCCATGCCATCCTATGCCATGGTGATTTCCCTCCATTAAATCCTCAGAAATCCCTGCCATGCCATGCCATGGTGATTTCCTTCCCTTAAATCCTCAGAAATCCCTGCCATGCCATGCCATGGTGATTTCCTTCCCTTAAATCCTCAGAAATCCCTGCCATGCCATGGTGATTTCCTTCCCTTAAATCCTCAGAAATCTCTGCCATGCCATGCCATGGTGATTTCCCTCCATTAAATCCTCAGAAATCCCTGCCATGCCATGCCATGGTGATTTCCTTCCCTTAAATCCTCAGAAATCCCTGCCATGCCATGCCATGGTGATTTCCTTCCCTTAAATCCTCAGAAATCCCTGCCATGCCATGCCATGGTGATTTCCTTCCCTTAAATCCTCAGAAATCCCTGCCATGCCATGCCATGGTGATTTCCTTCCCTTAAATCCTCAGAAATCCCTGCCATGCCATGCCATGGTGATTTCCTTCCCTTAAATCCTCAGAAATCCCTGCCATGCCATGCCATGGTGATTTCCTTCCCTTAAATCCTCAGAAATCCCTGCCATGCCATGCCATGGTGATTTCCTTCCCTTAAATCCTCAGAAATCCCTGCCATGCCATGCCATGGTGATTTCCTTCCCTTAAATCCTCAGAAATCCCTGCCATGCCATGCCATGGTGATTTCCTTCCCTTAAATCCTCAGAAATCCCTGCCATGCCATGCCATGGTGATTTCCTTCCCTTAAATCCTCAGAAATCCCTGCCATGCCATGGTGATTTCCTTCCCTTAAATCCTCAGAAATCCCTGCCATGCCATGCCATGGTGATTTCCTTCCATTAAATCCTCAGAAATCCCTGCCATGCCATGCCATGGTGATTTCCTTCCCTTAAATCCTCAGAAATCCCTGCCATGCCATGCCATGGTGATTTCCTTCCCTTAAATCCTCAGAAATCCCTGCCATGCCATGGTGATTTCCTTCCCTTAAATCCTCTTCTGGGCTGAGGATGGCAGGGGCAGCCTGCTGCACTGCAAAACCAACCCTCAGCTTTTGTAATCTCAGCCACCATATGGTTCATGTTTGAAATGTGGGCTCCCCCACTGCTTTCAAAGACTTCAAAACCAATGGAAAGTTCAGGAACGTCCTTTTCAGCGATTCCACTTTGCCGTGATTTTAATAATGTAAATGTTCCCTGAGGTTTGCATCACCACTGACTCAGTCCAGAATCAGAGAGCAGGAANATCCTCAGAAATCTCTGCCATGCCATGCCATGGTGATTTTCCTCCATTAAATCCTCAGAAATCTCTGCCATGCCATGCCATGGTGATTTCCTTCCCTTAAATCCTCAGAAATCCCTGCCATGCCATGGTGATTTCCTTCCCTTAAATCCTCTTCTGGGCTGAGGATGGCAGGGGCAGCCTGCTGCACTGCAAAACCAACCCTCAGCTTTTGTAATCTCAGCCACCATATGGTTCATGTTTGAAATGTGGGCTCCCCCACTGCTTTCAAAGACTTCAAAACCAATGGAAAGTTCAGGAACGTCCTTTTCAGCGATTCCACTTTGCCGTGATTTTAATAATGTAAATGTTCCCTGAGGTTTGCATCACCACTGACTCAGTCCAGAATCAGAGAGCAGGAACACAGAACCCTTCAGGATGGAAAAGTCCTCTCAGACCACTGAGCCCAGCCTTTCCCCAGCCCTGCCAAGGCCACACTGACCATGTCCCCAAATGCCACATCCACAGGGATTTCAATCCCTGCAGGGATGGAGACTCCAGCCCTGCCTGGGCAGCTGTGCCGGGGCTGGACAAACCTTTCCAGGAAGGGATTTCTCCAATGTCCAACCCAAACCTCCACTGAGGTGCAGGCTGAGGCTGCCTCCTGTCACCCTGTCCCTCAGAGAGCTGTCCCAGGGCCCCTGGGAGGTGACCACGGACACACCAGTGCTGGCCAGGCAGGCACAGGCCACCCCTGCTCCCACCCCAGCTGGGGGTGCTGGGGCTGCCTCACTGCTGGGGTAAGGAACAGAATTCACATTTTCAAGGCAACCTCCCAGAATTAGGTTAAATATTGATGCCGTTTGCCGGAAAGCTCTGAAATTGAATCAATTTGTCATGGCAGAAGGAGCACGGAGACAGGAGAAAGGTCAGTGCTGTTTTATTGTCTCCTTGCCCCCAACCCTGAATCCCCCCAGCACACACAGGGTGCTGCTGCTGCCATTCCCAGGGCAATTCATTGCAAATCCAACATCAGACACACCTTTTGTGCAGTCAATAACATTCTGCGTGTGTGTTGTGCAGGCCTGAATTATTGCCATCATTTTGATGCAATTAAACCCATTTATTGTGGAGTTTCTCGATGTGGAGCTGCTGTAATGGATGCTCATATCGTGCTAGAGAAATTCTGATAGAAGGCAGTGATTAAAAGAGAATAAATTGTCATCGCTGCCCACAGAAATGGACAAATTATATTATTTTTCCCACTATTGTAAGTGAAGCCTCAAGGGTTTCAGCCTGGCTCCATTTCACTGTCACTGGGGGCAACTGGCCAGTGCCTTCCACAGGATTTGTCTCCGTTCAGTTCTGTGAGGTGAGAATAAACAATTATTTAATCAAATATAAAGAAAATATTTCATTAATTTCCCTCCCCTTCTCTCTCTTTTTATGTATGAATAGAGCTAAGCAATTCCATCAGAATCTTGAAATCCACCTGATCTCGCTTAAGTTGTCCCTGTTTTAAGCAAAACCTTTCTGTTCCTATGAAACCTTCCATGAGTCAAACGAATTCCTACAAATTCACTATTTTTTCACTTTAATAACTATTTCCAAGGTCACAATGGATCCTACTCAAGATTCCTGTTGGCCTTTCAGCCAGACACAGTGAAGGAAAACCATCCTCTGGAAAACCACCAGCCCCAGGAGAGCTCAGAGCCCCTGGCAGGGCCTGAAGGGGCTCCAGGAGAGCTGGAGAGGGACTGGGGACAAGGGATGGAGGGACAGGACACAGGGAATGGCTTCAGATTGGGAAAGGGCAGGGATGGATGGGAGATTGGGAATTGGGAATGGGAATTCCTGGCTGGGCTGGAATTCCCAGATTTGCTGTGGCTGCCCCTGGATCCCTGGCAGTGCCCAAGGCCAGGTTGGACATTGGGCTTGGAGCAGCCTGGGACAGTGGGAGGTGTCCCTGGGACAGTGGGAGGTGTCCCTGCCATGGCAGGGGTGGCTCTGGGTGGGATTTAATGTCCCCTCCCACCCAAAGCAGCCCTGGGTCCTCTGATCCTCTCTGTCCTGGCTGCAGATCTGTGCCAGTCCCCTCTTGTGCTCTTTCTGGAGGAAAGCCCAGTAAAAAGGCAGTTCCTGGGAGAGGCAGGGACAGCCCCGGGTGTTTGTGTTGAAGCCCCAGGTTGTGTCCCCGTGCGGTCCCTGCTGGTGCTGGCCCGGCCCGGCAGGGCCGTGTTTGGAGCCTGTTTATCCCGGGAAGGTCAATCCCTCAGGGGCCCTCCCTGTGTCCCAATAATGGCACAGGCTGGGGATTTCTCCCTTTTCTGTTCACAGCCAGTTTCAGTTCCTGTGGTGTTTGTGACCAGAGGTGACAGTGAAGCCCCTGAAACGCCTGTGAAGCAACAACCTTGTGATGCAGCTTTTCCTTTAGTCACACACAGAATGTGTGAATTACTAATGAGGGATGGCACTGGAAGGGGCACAGCCCGTGGGTTCATCTCCTGAGGTCACCCCCTGCCAGGGGCTCCCCTGGGGACAGGGTCACACCTGGGCAAGAG
>VWZU01009371.1:83532-135092 GCA_013397095.1 Sterrhoptilus dennistouni | reverse complement strand
TCTGTGATTCTGTGATTCCTCTATCACCTGAACAAGCAGAGTTGAGGAATCTTCTAAAAAGTCAGTGACATATAAATAGGTAGATCAGTAGGCAGCTATACAACAGAGACTTCAAGGCAATTGTTCAAATATTAACTACAGCTTCAGTTGGTGAAATAAATCTCTACCCCTTTTGTCTTACAACAGTATTTGTAGGCACTATTTTTCTGCTATGACTAATACCTATAGTGAAAAGTAGCTTGCAGACTATAACTAGTACAGATCACCTTAATTTTTTTACCTTAACCCTATTGCTGAATTTGATAGTATAATTTTGATTTATTTTACAGTGCTGTTTTTTCTTTTCTTTTATCTTTGTGGAGCTTCAAAGTTTTTCGCAAATATTTAACCTTTTTTATAGTATAAGATGTCCCAGTAAGTTGTTGTCCTAAAATTATGTATTCAAAAAGAATTTTTATTAAAATGAAATACTAAATGGTCATATTGATTATATGTCATTGTACCATAGGCTTAAAAGCTCATGGTTTCTGGGTTTGAATTTTTTAAAATAATGATTAAGGTTCTTGGCTTAACTAAGGACGTAGGTTGTCATTACAGAGATCCTTAATTTAATGCAAGGTATTGGGAAAGGTTTCCTGATATTGTCAAGATTTTTTTTTTTTTGTCTATTTCTGTAGTTGCTCGTCAGACATGTTCTTACCTATCTCTGCTTATTGCCTATATAATAATTTAAATCCTGCCTTACATTTCCTATAAAATCCCATTCTCTTCTCTTTACCATGGGATTATCAAAATATCATAGCCTTGGCATTGGACTCACATAATTTCAATCAGTTCAACTGATTATGGAAGTGGAGTCCAAACAGGTTTAATAGTTTAAAAAATCCCATGTAAATATTTTAATTTGATTTCTGATAAAGATTTAGAGCTTACCAGACTCATTAAAGGCTGAAACATGCACCATTCCTTTTATGATATGTTTGTAAATTTCCAGTTAAATGAAATGTAAATTTTGTCACGAAAATAAATAAACAAGAGAAAGCAGGAAATTAGTTGAGATTGGCTTGTCTGGAGATCCATGGTCAAACTGTTAAAGCTGTACTGAAACCTCTTAAGAATGGAAGAGTGATTTTATCTGCACAATAATAATTATGGCATTTATTTTAGCTAACAATATAAAGAAATCTTTAAATAAAAATCTGCTAATTTTATATTAGCACTATATAATAATTCTGTATATATGTCAATATTTAAATAAAACAGGACTTTTAAACAAATTTCCAATCATTTTAGATTTTGACAGGTTTTTTTTCTTTTGCTTCTTTTGAAATTACAGGTGATTTCTTAAATTCTTGCAGTTTAAAGTCACTCAAGTAATTCTCTTCTCTCTTCATTTTGATTGTGTTGCAAGCTTCCAATTCAATACCTTTTCATAAAGTTTGCTTTCTAAAATAATTTTTAAATGCATCATTTGCTTGTAAAGTGGCTTTGTAAATGCTAGTAGATCAATAATCCATGGAAGCAGGAAAATGTTTTGTCATCCTAGATTGTTTCAGGGAAGGTAAAAATGAGCAATGTTTCTGCACCACGTTACACTCCCTCTCAGTGAGGAATCATCTCCCTTACATACATCTGCTATGGCGTACATAAGATAGACTATCCAGCACACATCCTACTCAGGAATTTAGATGCATATGGGATGTGCCTACATTGTCTTCCTCTGCCAGCACTCAGAGCTCTGTGACTGAAGTTACTGCAAGCCAAATTTTATCCTGAAATTAGAACATAACCAAATTTCACAAGAGTTTGGCTCAAGATGAAATTTTCAGTTTTAACATCACCAAACAATTTTTATGTCCAGATATTGTTAAAAAGTGATGCAGAAAAAAACCTGTTTCTGGATATTTTCTTCACCTAATAAAAACTGATAGCTCTTACGTCTCCCTTTTAACCCCATATAGAACTTGATGCCTTATATTTTTTATTTACAGGATTATCAACAAGATTATAAAAGACTTAGTTCCATGTGCATAATTGTGAAACATGTTAGTAACACTGCTTCTCACTAACCTTTTTCCAAAATAATTATTTCAAGTGCTATGTATTTTTTTTAATATTGCAGTGCAAAATATTTTGCCTGAACACAAGTTAATCTGAAAGATAATAAATCTTTTCAAAATGCCAAAGTGGTTCCTTATGTATGAAATCCCATAATAAACTAATATAAGAAAAAGAGGACATATTTTGTGCTATTTATCAGGCAGAAATTTTGTGAGGAATGTGTGATACCTTGCTAGATGTTCTGCTGATAATTTAGTAAGGGCAATTAGCAAAGCAGATCACAGCAGAGTACGTATGCAGTCAAAAAAAATCACTGTTCATTGGTGGTTCACTATTTGGACTAAATTAATCATTTACAGTGCTTCACTAGAATATTAAAAGAGTTGAAGATACTAGGCTCTGTACTAGGAGCTGAAAAGCAGAAATAAATGCAACGATATATTAAATGCATCTCAAAGTTCAAAACACATGACTACATCCATAGTTCAAGAAGTAAGACATAGAAGGAGTTTCAGCTTTTGAAAGAATGTGCTGCCATTTTGACTGCACCAACAGGACTACTGGGAAGGGATAAGCAACAGATGTGACATTATCTTCTAAAAATTAGTTAAATTAAGTTGAAGATGTCAGTAGAGAAAGGCCCCCATGGATTTCAGACATGAGCACATGATGCTGCAAAAAGGTTATTATTGGTGGTTAGCCTAAAAAAAATCATCAAAATTATAGTTTTCTATGTTACAGAACTGGTGAATGTCTGACATTTGTATTCTTAAATAGCAGAAAATGGAGGGAGGTAGTCTGTAGCAACAGAGGTGAGGAGTTTTGTTTGCTTGCTTTATTTTTGCATTTGCACACAATAAGGCAACATTAGCAAAATGAACATCTATCTTCAATGCTAAGTAGCATAATGTTCCCATATCCAAAAATAAGGTGGGTAAAAGCATCAGAATTATAAACTCAAGTTCACACTCAAGTTAACACTCAAGTTCAAACAAATTTTTATAATTCTTGATAAACTCTTAAGGAAAGCGGAGGAAGTTCCTGAATTTTCACAAAAACAAGCAGAGGAGTACATAAGCTAAAAGCCTGTGAATCATCAAGGGATATCAGAGACATTGCTAAAGATGAACCTTATTAAAAGCCACTGGAATTCAGTATATGACAAAAATCATATGCTCTCACACTACAACCTGTTAGGAGACAGTACTCTCAACCAAGAGGAGATCTTCTTCAAAGATATCAGCATGGCAATTCCTCAGCTTGACATGAAAGAAACATTTTTAATGCACATGAAAATCATCAGTGATCCAAAAAGTTAATAACTAAATAAATTTTTCCCTAGGTTCAAATGAATAGAGGCACTGAAAATGCATACAGCCAAAAATAAGCCAGGCAAGTAAAAGAGATTATATTCCCAACACTGTTAAAAATAGTCCTTGGAAGAAGAAGCAGTTTATTGTTGCCAGAAAAAAAAATCTATTAACTTCCCTGAGACAGTCTTACCAAACACAAGTAAATAGGAGATTATGCTTATCAAGTGTTTCCTTTTTAGATGAATCTAATAATCTATCTGTTATGAAATTACCTTGGAGACACATTTTACAACAAAATGCGGTGAAATCCTATTTCCCATTGTTCCCATACAAAATGTCTTAGTGGAAAATAGCAGGAAAATAATAAAATACCTCCTACTAGAATGATGCAGACAGCCTTTGATGCTTATTCAGTTAAAAAGCAGAATAGCACTTGTGAAATACAACTTATCACCACTGACTTTTTAAGACCTGCATTAGAAATTAACATCAGGATATCTATTGACCTGCTGCTGTGTATTGACAAAGAAGGAAAAATAATATACTCAAAATATGCCATTCCAGGAATTATCAATATTTTTTGGAAACCAGATTGTATGGTTTATGTATTTCTCTGGTGGGAAACAGCTGTCACTAACAGCAAAAGCAGGCATAGATGGGCACCTACAGCACCTAAGCGATGTCTGCAGATCCCAGCAGGCAGAGAATTTAGCTGTCAAGATGTTTGCTCAAGAAATCCTCATAGACACAAGTATTACTTTAGGCTGTAATAAAGAAGTCCCAGAGCATACCACAGCTAAAAGAAATAGATTAAGCAAAGGTAAATAGTGTGCTGACATCCACAACGCACTTCATATAAAAGCACTTCAGGCTTGCTCTCTGGCTATTTATAAGATTTATTATACAGTATTGATGTTTATTAGCTGTTTGTTACTTTTGGCTGGGAGGAAAGCAACAAAGAATGGTAATTTTTAAGAGCATGCAACCTAAGCCAGATTGATTAATAAAAATTTCTTGATCAGCAAGACAGCTAATGATCCAGGTGTGTTTTGAATTCCCAGATTTAGAGTGGCTTTTCATGCTGAGACAACCTTTACACTGTAAAGACATGACTTTCCCAAACTTTCTCTTTTCTTCCAGAAATGTGCACAGATTTCTGTGGGTTTTGTACCACTACAGGGAAATCAGAAGGTCTCCCTCTTCTCAACTTCACTGCTTTTGAAGTTTAATAGACTGTTGAAGGGATGGAGGAGAAGACAATAAAGTGGAGAAAGGTGTACCTCACTCTCTTGAGTTCAATGCCAGTGTATGTTCACCAAAAGGCACATACTGGAAGATTCCTTAGTTGTAGTCAGAACATACTGTACAAAATACATATAGGTTTCATGCCATATATGCCTTATTTATATTTTGACACTGGGCTTCAGTCAGAGTCCTCTGAGAACAGGAATATTTTGTTATCAGCCCACAACATAACAGTGAGTCACACTGCTTTTCTTTAACACAGTAGCACAAAACTTGTCAGATTCAGTGAAGCATCTGACCAACTGTTCTCATAACTCTGCTCTATCTTCATGTTCTTGGAGTAAGTAAATTCTCTGCTTTTGCATGTTTCCCTGTCAGAGTCCTTCATTACTCTGACAGAAATTTACCTGTGCCAAAATAAGTGGAGACAACTGAAACCAAACTTAATTGTCACAACAGATTTGCCTCAATGCTATTTCCTCCTCCACTTCACAAGCTCCACTATGGACAAAGGAACAAGGGCAAGACCCAGAATTCCACAGCATTCAGGGTTTTCTGCAGGTGAACCTAATATATTTCCCGTTGCAATTAAAAAATAAAAAAATAGGGATTGTGACCTATGACCTTTCCATGTCCCGTCAGTAGCAATTCATACACCATGATAGGCTATATTTCTGCTTTTATAATTGGAATATTAATAAAGCCATAGAGTATCTGAAGAATTCTCACAAGAGTTATTACACTGCACACTTACCTTCCTGTCTTTTACATAGTATTCTGATTCCATGTCACATTAGAAACACTGTTGTAAATACGTGTGGTAAGTGTAAAGGGAATTGATTTAAGATGATTGATATTACATTGGACATGAAGAAAAATTTCTTCAACAATAGAATTACCAAACATCAGGCTTACAAGGGATGTAGATAAGTCACCATCCCTGGAGATATTTAAAAGACCTGCAGATATGGCACTTCAGGATCCCATAGTGGTGGATGGTTTAGTGATGGACTTGGAACTACTCCATGTTGGTAAGCATGTTTCAGAGCACAACCACATTGATTTTATCTTCTACTGACCTTTTTTCCTGGACAAACTTTCTTTTAAATCACTCCCACAGATTAATCCGATATAGGATCATGCATTTTGTATTTAGAACTGTAAGACAGCTGTGAGATATGGCAAGGAAGAAAAAATTCTGCTGTAGAATAATAATTTATAGTATCATATTGACAAAAAGCCTCTCATGCTCATGCACCATCTCTTTTAGTACCTCAAGGACTAAATCTGATTGTTGTCCTCTTGCTTTGCTTTTAGGCTTGCTGACTCAAGTGCATATTTGAGGAAGAAAAAACTCAACTCTAGAGAATTAATTTCAGCAGCATAGGCTACTGAAGTTTCTTTCTCTCTCTCTCTTTTTCTCTTTTTTTCTTTCTCTCTCTCTCACTCTTTCTCTCTTTCTTTCTCTCTCTCTCTTTCTCTTTCTCTTTCTCTTTCTCTTTCTCTTTCTCTTTCTCTTTCTATCTCTCTCTCTCTTTCTCTCTCTTCTGAGCAAACTCCACTTCCATTACATAGTCCATTCCATTACATAGACTTCTTGTATTGTAAGGGCTGGCAAAAGGAACATATTCTTTCTGAAGGAAAAGTAGAGCAGACCAAGCAGGAGTAAGAGACTCTATATCATGCCAATCTCCTCTATCCAGGTTTTCCCTTTCCTTAGATGACCCGCACCATGTTACCCATTGCTCATTTTGAAACCATTGCTCACTTTGTTCTACCCTTGAAACAGCTGTTTTCCAAAGAAACAAACTCAGCTGTTTTCTGTATGTCCCATTGAAAAATCTATGGCCAGAGAGATTATTAAGGCACATAAAAATAAGAAGTCTGAAGCAGCAAAGCCATCTGGGTATTTGTCCATAGAATAGGTATAATAGAATAGGAAATGTGGAGTAGTAAGTGTTATTCAACTAAAATCAAAAGCCACTCTGGAAGCACTTAAAAATCCAATTCACATTCCACACCCAGTGTCAGACGTTAATGGTGCAGACCAGCGCAACTTTGGGGCATCCACCCCAGGGCATGACCATTTATAAGCTCAAACTGGTTTTCTCTGGGTGGATGTTGAATCTATGCCATGGGATGCAGATCTTCCGACCCATGTCATGGTGGACCCCTCAGACCTCTATCTCAGGCCCAACTCCTGCTTTGCCATTGCCTAACAGCAATGTGAAAGCTGCAGACCCCAGCTCTGACGGCTGCTAAGACCCAAAAAGGTGGACATGATCTGTGTGGGGCAGCCTATGTCTCACCCCCTTATGGGGGGGTTCTTGATGCTCCCTAATGCTGACTTACCATGCCAGGATTCTTGGCATTAATACCAGGGATTCAATTGTAAGCATGGCTTGAGATTCATAGAAACATTTTAAAATTTTAGCCAGTACTCCAAATTTGGGATTATCATATATCCAGTGGCAATAATTAAACCCCCTTTTTATAAATCATAATTAAAGTTGAGCCTCCAAGTGGTTCCTCATTGCCTCAAGCCTTTTATGCCTTCCCCAACAATACAATAGTTCTTAGAATCTTTCCTAGTTGATGAAAATGTGATTATTATTAACATTGTAACACTTCTTTAAAATATCTTTTTAACTAAATGATATCTTAACACTGATGTATTTCTTTACATCCTCATGCACATTGAGGGCTCCTTTAATAATTTTGCTTACTTGTCTCAAAAATTGAGAGAGTCTTTAGTAATAACCTTTAGTACTTTGATTGCTCAGCAAAAGATACATTTAGATCTAGTGAGCACCATACACAGCCAACCCAGTTAGAAAGAAAATGTTGGCAATGTGAAATGGTTATTTCTTCCCTGTGGGTGCATAACTAATAAACATACAGTTGTAGTCGATGACAACACCGAGACTTCATTGGCAGGGGCACGAACACAGGAAAAGAAACGGCAATGAGCCAATATATTTATATTGAAAACTGTGATATCCCAAACCTGGATTCAGGAAATAAATATTGAAATAATTAAATTCAAATAAATGTATTTACAGCAAAGAAATTTATGGTCAAAGGATTGCATGACTTTTCAGTCTCATTTAGGATTCCTAGTCATAGGCAAGAAAGCCATTTTATGTTGAGATCTCCTTTGCACAAAGACTAGATTATGCTCTTCCAGTTAAATTTAAGTTGACCCATCAACAGACAAAGAAAGCCTACACAGAACTTATGAGTTCCCAACTGTAGTCTTAAGGTGAGCTGCTTCTGGCACATGTGATCTAAATATCAAATCAGAGGCCAACAAGATGCCCTAGAAATCATTGGGCTATATTACTGAGATGGGAAGACAGCTTTCATTGTGTCAGTAGAGAGAAGTGTCTGAGGAGGGCACTATAAATAGTTGATTTGAATTTACTGGCTTCATAGAATCACTCTTTTTAAATTACTGCTGGACATTTTCAGACATTTCACATTTCTGCTTTTTTCCTATGATTATACTTACTTTTGCACCATTCACAACTATTTCTGTTCCACAAATCTCTGTATCTGCATAGGTTCTGACTTACTAAAGCCAGTTCACCTTTCTGAGATACTAGCATTTTGGTTTTCCTCACAATTTAATTGTTTTAATTATATATTCTGACACATAGTAATATTATGCAACAAAGCCCCAAAGAGAATAATTAATATTAAAACATAAAATACTGTATTTTCAACAAAACATTCTCATTTGACTTTACAATGCATATCCAACACTGCTTTCTAGGAAGAGAAAAGTGTTTCCTTATGAACTATGCAAATCCTAGCCTGCCTTTCTTTCAAGAAGAAGAGTACAGTTTTCTATTTCTATGACTAAATCATCCTTTCTGTTTTGTGATTAAGTTCATTGCTCATATGAATGGCTTTGATAGAAGAGCATCACTGCAGTAATTTCCTGAATAGGTACAGAAAAAGTGTTTGTTATCACATTTTTGTACCCATGTTTCTCAAACAGAGTGATATTGTAGGGTATCAAGTCCTTATGAGATAGTAAATAAATAGTGGCAATAGAAAATAACTATTAGTTATTTACTACTAAAAATATCTGCAGTTAAGTTGGAGTTCTGTTTGTTGGCAAGTATACTCGATGCCACCTTAATCCTCTACTCTGTTGCAGGGTGACAGTGGGGGGAGCTCTGTTTGCAGAGATAACCATGCAGACATCTTCTGACAAGCTGTCATGACCACCTGGAGAAAAGGCTGTCCAGAGCCAAACTGCCTGGTGACCCCACCTTCACTAAGTACTTCTACAACTGGATCCTGGTCCAGATGACCTGAGGCTAGCACTCTCTACAATGCCAATGCCCGACTACACCTTGACTATTGTTATAAGTTAGCCTAGACTCCATTCTTTCCATGCAAGAAAAGCCAATTCTTTATTTTCACAACTTATTTTATACAGTTCTCACAGACTTCGTGTGCAGCACCTATTGGTAGTTTTCTTACTATTTCGTTTATTGGTCGGAAGGTGATTTGTGTATGTGCTAAAATTCAGGTTTTCTTTATGGGTTCTCATGAACAGATCATATTGTTTACATAGATGCCTTTATTTTTCAACCCTAGAATTGGTTATTATGCTAATGAATTTTCATACCAAGACTGTTTTCACATGAGAATTTGCGAATTATTTAGAAGAAATGACAGGCTACCTTTGGCAATTTAGCAGAGCAGGCCTGACTTTATGAGGTCTTTCTTTTGTAATTCCTGTCAGAACACTCAACTGTCGCGGTCTGGTCTGGTGGTGAAGGTGCCATGATCTTCCTCACTAGAGGCGTTTTTAAAAAGACACCCAGATCCACAGAGGCACAGGTNGGCAATTTAGCAGAGCAGGCCTGACTTTATGAGGTCTTTCTTTTGTAATTCCTGTCAGAACACTCAACTGTCGCGGTCTGGTCTGGTGGTGAAGGTGCCATGATCTTCCTCACTAGAGGCGTTTTTAAAAAGACACCCAGATCCACAGAGGCACAGGTACTCTCAGGTGCAGAGTGATTTTCTCTTTGTGAGGCTGCCTGAGCAGCAGAGCCATCTTTGCCACCCCAGGCAATGCAGGAATAAAAGCAGCAAGATGGGGTCTTTCCAACCTCCAGGAGAGCTTCTTTATTCCAGGTCTGGAGGGAAAACAATTATATAGGGTAGGCAGGGGCAGGGTTTCACAACTTGGCCAGTGGGGAAAGGAATTGGGAAAGAGACCAATCAGGGGAAGAATCCAAAAAGAACCAATCAGGAGGGGTAAAACCAACCAGGAACAAAGAGAATAACCAATGGGGTATGAAACATTAACATAGCACTGCAAAGGCTCATGGGTCAAAGTATATTTTCTCACCTTGAGCCACAAGGAGAACTGTCTAAGAGACTTCCCAAAGGAGAGTGCTTGCAAACTGAGGCAGCCTAGGGGCTGCACATGGATTGAAGCACTTTTGCTCATCCTGAACTCTAAGGAAATCTCCCAAGGTTACTTCCCAAAGGGGAGGCAATGCTAACTGGGGACACTTAGGGGCTGCACACTCTCCAAGAGCGTGAGCTGGTGTCTGTGGATGGTCCAGCAACCACCTCACTCAACCATCATGGCAACACTGTGTACAAGACTAATGCAAGCCTGTCCATTTCCAGGTGAGAAGTTGCTGCAGTTCTTCCATCTGCTGCAGGAGCTCTTGCAGTTCCTAAGGCAAAAGATGTCTTGAGCAGCACAATGGATCAGCTCTGGTGCATCCTTCAGTGTGGACCACAACCCTTTCCTTCTGGGGTAATGCATACTGATCCAAAACTAGTCTCAGTCCCAAAACCTCCTCTATACTGTCCACACCCCTCTCTGCATCCATGTAAATGCTTAGTTGTTGTAACAAAGTTGCCTGTTCTCACAGCTAACTACCTATGCAATCCTACTCAGTCTCATGACAGTTTTTAAGTGTTGTTTTGTATGATCGATCTGCATATAACCATGCACTATATATTTTAGCAAATAGTTCCTTTGAAAAGATATGAGGTTTCATGTCTCACATGAAATAGATCATGAATGGATAGGAGAAAAAAACAAAAAACATTTTAGCTTTACAGTTACAGCATGCCTCTGTATGTAAATTATTCAACAACATGTTTTAAAGAAAATAACAACATTTTTCTTTTTCTGCACTGCACCATCATCTTTTTTATTCACGATCAGCATTATAGTAGTTTTTAGAAAACTGAGAAGTAAAATCACAGGCCATAAAGCTGCCTTTGGAAAGGGTAATATGAAAATCAAACTGTTCCAGATATTGCTCCCAGAATTTATCATTAGGAGACATATACTCATGTATTCTTCATGCAGTGGTTGTGACAGTTAACATTCTTCTTAGAAGAATGTGCTTTTAATCAAGTTAGATAATGATTTGGTAGCTATTTACTCACTCTAAAATTTGTAGAGATATTCTTCCGAAGAATCATACTGTTTCATGAGATGCATATGCTTTTAGCAGTCTTAAACCACTCTAGTAAAAACTATGTTTTCACATGAAATACAGAAAAAATATCCTCTGATCTGTTGCTTCAAAACATGTTATCTAAAGCAATTTTTATTTCTCCTATATTTCTTATTTTAGACTTTTGTATCAACGCACAAATAAACAGTTTAAAAGAAAAAGCACTTCCAGAGCTTGAGACTTTTACGGTTATCCATTCGCTAACATAATAGCAAAATCATGTCCAGAAACAACAGACAGGAAAAAGATTTGACTATGGAAAAGAACGATGGCAATAGACCACTCATGAAAAGAAGTTTACATTTATGCTTTTCAGATTTCATAGTTTTATATGTACTTGTCATTGTTACAAGCTTGGTCCCTTCTGACCACAGTATTATCTAAATTAAAACTGACTTTTAATTCAGAAATTTAGATTGTTTTTCAGTAGGAAGAGCCTCAAAACCTTATGCCACATACTCTGCACATTTCCACTGACTTTATCTCACTGCCTTCAGTTCTGCACCTCGTTACAGCCCTTGTAAAGAATCTCTCAAATGTCAGAGATTGCGATCTCAAAAGAATTCCTTACACAAGGATGTGTAAAAGGGAGAATGTGTGTGTGAAAGGGAGAGAAGAATAAGACTTTAAGACTCCTGAAAGAACTGCAGTCTTACAAGATATTGAATTTTCTAACACTTGCAGAAAGTGTTATGCTGGTTTTAAACTGAATCATAAAAACATGAATGGAGAACCACCTAAAGGCACAGAAAACCGAAAACCAAGTAAATACAGTTATTTTCATTTATTTGTTTAATTACTACTTATTCCATGCTTGAATATAGGGAACTGTCTCAAGAAAGACTAACTATTTACTTTTAGAATTTGATAAATTGTATTAACACTGCATCTGAATCCAAAATCTTCCTGTAAACTGACATGATGTGTCTTCCACTATATTTGATTTTGTTCCTGTGGTGGGGAAGACATGACCACAGAGGTGAGAGGCACAAGAGGCATACAGCCATTAGAAAATATACTTCTTATACCACACAGCTTAGACACAGTGTAGTCCTCAAAAAAATTTAGCCAGTTATAGAATAATGTTATCAACCATTTTATGAATGATCTTGAGGTTACAACACTGTTTTCCCAGCATAAATTACCTTTGTATTTTCCTCTGCTTTGAAATAGTATTTATGCCATTTTTGGACTGATAATGGCATTTTCCATAATTCTGGTATGTGTATTCTTCATTCCCATGCTTAACTTTTCATCACATACTAACAATTCACCATTGATCATATTTACTTTCCTTGGGGTGGTCCAACAACAGCCACACATTTTGTTTGCAAAATCTAAGGGCTGAAATACAATCAGTCCTGCAATTATAGCTGAAAAATTCTCAGGGGAAAATGAAGTCTCTTTGGATTTTTTCACTAAATCTTCTGACCAAAAGTATACACTACATTTATTGAAGATAATGTTTCAAATAACTTTATTGTTCACTGGGACACAGAAAAGATAAGAAGCTGTTGTAAAACCCCTCTACAGAGGGATTCACCACAGTGGAGGTGGTGAATCAAAGGTAAAAAGACTAGAGAAGCATGGAGACGAACCTCTGTGGCAGTGCAATTCTTCAGAGTATGCCTCCACTCCCTGACAGCACACAGAGCTTTTTGTAAACAGCACATACTGCAGAATTCCTCCTTCACACTACACAGACAAACTGTACAATTTATCCAAGCCAACCAGGACAAATGTTGTTTTTTCCATGAATTGAGTCCGTATTCAAAAAATCTTTCTGGATGAATTAACCTAGTTTTGGAAGCCTTATTCCAGTCTAGCAAACACCTCTTTCATAAAATCGCTTTATAAATCTTGGCTAAAATTATGTAATAATGAGTTTAGGTCCAGCAGCTAAAAGGGCTAGTTTTAACAATGAAGTCAGTAAGAGGGAGAAGATGATGACGTATGGTTTGGTGGCCCAAATCCAGTCCAAATAGTCAGTAAAGTAAAGTAAATACTTCTAGTCTGGCTTTGGTCTGCTCTTCCTTTGGTCTGCACCTGCTGAAAGACTTATTGATGTACAGTGTATGAAATTATTATGTCCAGTGTGCACTATTAACATGTTCAGCAGTCACAAGCAGTCACAGGATTGCAACATTTAATCTGTTTATTAAGAAACTAGCCACCTACTCTTGCTACAGGAGATATTTAGGATTCGTTTCCACTGTGCAGGTTGCACTTCAATACTGTCTTAAATAATAAAAAGTATAGTCTTTAAATGTTATGACAGAACCGTGCAGAAAAAAAATCCAACATTTACATTTATTGAACTATAGCCCTATTGTACTTCAAGTTCCTAAAGAGAGAAAGAGGTTAAGGAAAGAGAACTAATGCTCCCACCGAGTTTCCCTGAATTTCATGTATCTTTGCTGCTATAGTCAAATCATTCAGTTCATGGTCTTTAAGAAAACTTAAGGAAGTTGCTACTTTGAAGCAGTCTTTCCTGAAAACATAATAACTAACCCACACAAATATATAGTTGATATTCTTTAAGTACTTAGGAGATAAAGCACTGGTGTTTGCACTGAGTAGTTCCTTCAATTCATAACTTTCCTTTCCTAAATACAATAATTCTGAGTGGCAGATGACATCATCAGGGCACCATGGAAGAAAAAGGATTTAATTACAAGTAGGGCTAAAATTCCAGAGTAAGCAGCCATTATCAGAGACTATTTTGCATACTGAAAATAAATTAGAAGAGTTGGTTTCCTTCTGAAATATCTCTTGGAACACTCCAATAAAGCTGTGGCTTTACAACTTTGGCTACACCTAAATATGCTCTATCATGCAATGAAGTAAAAATAAACCAGAAATAGTGGTCTCATAGTAGTCTACACTGAAAGAGAGCATTATCTTTTCCTGTGAAGTTGATTTTCCACTAACATTACCATTTGAGTGCATCTTTGCCACCATAAAAAGTGATTGCAAGTTTGCAGAGGTAGGCAAGAACTTGGGTATTTCTCCAAATCTACTGCAAATTCCAATTTTGCAAAGAAACGCTGAAAGATCACCATGTTTGTCTTTTTCACATGTTCTGATTGATGGCTGCCATGACAGGACTACTGACTTCACATCACCAGACATTTCTTTTCAAGTGAGAAAGTGTGGGGAGTGGTCAAATGCCCCTTTGAAATGTTCAGGATTAATTTTCATAAAGTGTGAAAAGGGGATTTTTAAAGAAAACAACAACTTCAAGGTTCTATTTGAAATTATTCCCGACATTTAAGGACTGTAGTACTTCCCACTAAATTCAGTGCTGGGAATCAGTTGCTGTCTCTGCATTTCTATGATTAATGTCTCATAACTAATAAAATGGGCCTTGAGGGGCCACTGAAACTTTCAGCAACTAAGGTGACCTGGACACTGGAGAAATGTTAAGATATTTGCATGCAATTCCCCATAACTGTATTACACATAAGGTTGGGGAGGAACTATTCTCTTAAAGAGTCTGTTATAAAAACCTCTTAAATATCTCTCAGTAAATAATTCCCTGTAGGCTACAACTGTAACTTTAATATATAGCAGAGTTGCTGGACTGTTTCCCTCCATGATACAATGGACTAAACACTGCATAATTCCTGTGTAAAAGGTGACCTGTCTCTTGATTTCCATGCTGTATGCAAGATTTTGGCTAAGTTATATTTAAAGCAAGGACCACAGACGCTGTACCATCTCACTCCTTAGTTACATAGTTATTAATAAAAAAATGCTCATCATGTCTTCAGTCTCTAGCTACAGATGTGTATCTTGAATATAATTTCATAAGACGTTGTCATGAATTATCAATGTTTTCCAAGACTACTGCACTCCTTAAGGGAACTGTTCTTTTATTCACTAAACAGGAATTTTGTCCTTCAAAGTGTTAAATGCAAATCTAACTAAAGACCTCAGTTGTTCCAACATGAATGAAATTGAGCCATTATGTGATTCTCTATCTGACCAGACAAGAGAGAAGGAGGATAGAACACAGTTATTGATAGTTTATATTTAATCTTAGGATCTTTGGGTTCATCTCTTTCTATTTGCAATCTGCTGCACTACCTAGCACCACAGACTTGGTCCAAATAAAGATTCCTAGGTATAGTGAATTTTAGTATTGAACAGATTATTTTTCCTAGTATTGTTTGCTTCCAATACCTCACTGAATAGGATGCTTTAGAGGAAGCAATGCAAAAAAAATATAAAATTGTCCAAGTCTTGTTGGGGTTTGTAGTAAATTAAAAAATGAGGCACGAGGCATGTCTAAGTGGAGCTGGTCTTTACATTACTTTATGTGGGTCATCCCTATGACATCTGAATAGCCTTTCAGGATCCAGAAAATGCTTGGTCACAAGCTTTGGATGTTGTGAAATAAAGTCCACTATTAGGACAATTGTAATAGAAAGATAAGAATAAAATTGGTCACATGGTGTTTACTCTCTAAGTCAGACTGATCATCACAATGATTCAGAATCATACAGTGGTGATTCTGACCCCAGCAAAGAAATTCTTGTGATAGAAGACCAGAACAAGCCCAGTCAGATATTCCACCACAAAGTAAATCGATCAAAAGTTAAACAACTGACAAATTCAGAAGCTACAATGGACCTGTAGCCATGCAGCACTAGCAAATGTATCAGTATTCCTTCTTTATAAAGGAAGTAATATTTACATCTAATTCTAACAAGCAAATACTCTGTCAGCATCCAGAGACAGACATCACCACTGAGATGATATGGGTCTTGGAAGATTATTTTTGATTCACAAAGCTATCAATCTCTGAGTACAAAGGTCTCTAAAATGAACAGTCACTACACTAAATCTCATTAGTTCACAGACAAGAATGAAAATCAGACCATGCTGGACATCCCACAGAGTAAGTCTGATAAATTTCAAGCTATCTGATCTGGCAAGACATCTTACAATAGCTTTTTATCTTTGAATCCTCTTTGATTTGCACTGTTAGGCTGAACAAAATGACTAGGAAGAATGAGTGGATGAGGCCTCACACAGATGTGGGTCCACAGGCTCCAAGGGACTTCAACTACCTAATGTGTAGTACACAGAGAATACGAGCAGTACATAAGCAATCCAGATGGTTCAAGGAGAACATCAAAGTCAAATTCCTGACCCATCTGTAAAGAAACCAACCATGACAGGTGCAGGACTGGTTCTCGTATCCAAAACCAGGAAGGTCTCTTTGGGAATTTAATGGCTGAAGGTAGCCTTTTCTGTAGGGACTATGACAGGGTGGGGTTCAGAACCAGGAGACAAGAGAAAGTAAGATCACACCCCTGAACTGCAGCAGAGCAGAATCTGATGTCTTAAAAATTGTCCTTGGAAGAGTGCAACAGGGTGACATCCTGGAGGGAATAGAAGTCCAGGAAATCTAGTCAATATTCAAGGATCATAATCTGCAGGCTCAAATGCAAGCCCTCTTATAGAGCAGGTAACCAGGCAGAAGTGTCAGAAACCCTGTGTGAATGTATGATATGCTCTAGGCCCATGAAGGAACACAAGGTGATAAGGAGTACTCAGCATGGAATCACCAAGGAGGAATCTTGCTTCACCAACCCAACCCTTCACCAACCTTCTATGAGCCTTCATCTTACGAGGAAAGCCTGGAGCAAGCAGGGCTTGGGGAAATCTTAGCAATGATTGTATATACCCAGAGAGGATACAAAGAGGATGGAGCCAGACCCTACCCTGTTGTGCCTCGTGACAGGACAAGGGCAATGGGCACAAACTGAAAAACAAGAAGCTCTATAGAGCAATTGTGAAATCCATTTCTACTGAGAGGATGACTGAGCACTGACACAGGTTGCCCAGAGACACAATGGAGTCCTCCTTCTTGGAGATCTTCAGAAGTCATCTGATCATGATCCTGTGTGAGCCATTCTAGGTCCATCTGATTCAACACCCCTGCTCAGTTCAAGCAAGTTGGACCAGATGAGCTCCAAAATTCTCTATTAATCTTAGCCCTTCTGAGTTTATGCACACATGTGAATTTAACAAATGGGCTTCTGTAGATGTTACAATAAAAATAAAAGGTAGGCATATATTTAATTCTGATGAAATTACATTCTTTTTTTGCAGGTCAGGTGTTCCATAGGAGGGTGTGCAGATGTCCACTGATACTTTTTCTAGGTGTATTACTACCTCCGTGCTCTTGTGTTCTTGCATATTAGTCCTCTGCATGAGTTTTGCTGGCTACACTCATGCTTTAGGGTGAGTATGTAGCAATATGGGCTGAACACAAAATAGGTGTGTAGAACTTGGGAACATCAGGAAACACTTCTACCGTGAGCATGAAAAAGCACCAACACTTCCATAAGCAAGTAATATTTGAAAACTATCCCTACGAGGTAATATTTTAAAAATTGGATTCTGTTTACTAGTGGATAAAGGAAGATCACCAATAAAGCAAAGAAGCAGAAAAGAAAAAAACAAGATGCAAAAAAAAAACTTTTAAATATTTACGTGACTGGAAATAAAATCTAAAATCTTTCAGGTGACAGCTCACAGCTGGAATGGAGAAAGCACAAGTCTCTTGTGTTTTCAGCACCGTACATATTTATAAGCAAAACAAAAGAAGCGTTGTTAGACAGTCTGATGATGTAGGAGATTGTCACTGAGGCAGCAGAGCATACTTTTAGTGACTTCTTGCTGTGCTAGTGAAAAATACCTTTACCTAAGACTGGAAATTAAGCTGCCCCAACAGAGAAAAGAAGTAGAAAAGGGGAAAAGGACCTTTTGTCAGTTGTCTGATATAGATTCCCTTACATGATCTCACTTCCCATGAATACTGGGAGTGCTCGTGCAGAATGGCAGCTAGTGCTCCTCAAGGTTGGCAGCAACAATGTTTTGAAGTAGGAGATGGGCCTCTTTAAACCGTTCAAACTTTCCTCGCAATTCTGTTTTCATAACCTAGATAACATTATGAACTGCAATGAGTCTGTAGGAATGGTAATGCTTCATTCAAGGATATGAGATATGATTTCAAAGCGAGACCTGACATCTGTGTGCTCTGAACAAATACAAGATTCCAACTCTCTGTGTCATCAAACTGACACTAAGAAACAGTACATTCACCTACAGAAGGCAGGGTGAAAAATCAGCTTTGAGTAATAATGACTTTTTCACATTGGTCTAGCCTTCTAAATTTGCAATATGTTTTTCAAAAATCTAACCAGGGAAAAATATTACAGTTTTCAGTGATACAGTGTTTTATAAACTTGGACTACAGTAGGAAAACCATCTACATATCAGTGTATTTTCCCTTATGCTCTTAACTGAGCAAGATATTAAAAAAAATATTTTCTACAGGGAGAAAATGCAGCATATTATACAAAGAATGTAGAGCTCAAACAACAGTTCTTTAAAAGAAGAATTAAAATTAGTTATTTAATGAGTCACGTATTTACTATGATGGATAAAATTGTTGCATTTTCCAGGATGAAGAGAAAGATTCCTAAGAAAAATACCTAATACCTAATACTAAGGAAATACCTAAAATTGTTAGAAAGAACCTGTGCTTGGTGTTCCAGTCCCATTCTCCAATAAGTACATTCTTTCAATATATGCACAATATTCTTGTTTGCCTTTTAGTTACCACTTTTGTCTCTTGCCTGTGCACTAATATGAAGTGACAACAGCGTATTAATGGAGGATCCATCTACCATTCATTTAGAAGAGGCTTTTTTTGTTGTTTTTAAATGATGGAATTTTTGACGAAAAGCTTGTTTTTTTCCTTCTTTGTTCTGCAGAGAAGCATGCAAAATACACTCATGGGGTCCTCTTTTAGAAGTCCCTTACACTGGTCTTTACCATTATCTGTTCTGCACTTGTGCAGAAGAGGACAGGAATACTTGTAAGACCTGATGCCATAAATACAACAACCACCACACAGACACGGAGTATGAATGAAGACAGACAGAGAGGAGGGAGAAGGTTCTTTTGATTTTGTTAACTATTTTTTGCCATTCTAATGCTCAAAATGCAACAGAGAATGTTTAAATTTGGCCTGTGTTTAGACTGGGGTAAAGAGATAGGAGGAAAACTGGAGACATGTTCTTTGCACATCGGTTGTTAAGTTCCTAAAAAATTAATTTTAAATCCAAAGTTTTAAATAAGCTCACTATGGAGTTTGATATAGAGGTATAGAAAAATGGATGAAAGCTCTGATCTTTGATCTAGAATGTGAATACTGAGTTTTATTTGGACTAGTTGGTGTCAAAGCAGTTGCCTTTCATTCTCATTCAGAATACACTTTTTGGTCTGCATATATTCATATTTAGTGCACTAACCATTGCCAGAGTTCATAAATTAAAATCTGAGCTTATCCTTTTAGTTTTCACCACTACATCGTCAATTCTAGAATAGGACACCTAACATAATTAAATAAAAGATCATGATTTGTTGCTTGGGTGTTTTATGAGGATACTGCAGGATGTGTAATAATAAGGATATTCTTATTATAAACCACTTCAGTTTTTATCTTAATACTTTCCCATTATTACCTCTAGCAAGAGTAAAAGCATATTACAGACAGCCAGACAGACAAGCTGTAATAGAAGACTGTTTCACTAGTTTGTAAGTTGTACAACAGTGAGCATTCTGGCTGATATTTTCCATAAGCCTGTTAGTGTTGAAACACATAATCACAGAATGATTTTATGTAGGTGCTTTTATTGAAGAGCTCTGGGAATCAGGGGTACAGGGTACAAACCCAAATCTGACTCCAACATGGATTTGAGATGGACATGTTTTTATACCCTTTTGTTATGTAACTACATACTAATTATTAAATCCATATTGTTCTATTGTATGAATTCTTGTAGTTTTCATCAGGCCCCCCAAACATTGCTTCTCATGATTCTTGTTAAGAATAAACAATAATCATATTCAATTACCAAACAATCATTGCAATTAACAATCAAATCACTGATCATATGATGATTATGCAGGTGCAGTTTCACACGATCTAGTAAAGACAAAGCCCAACCTTCGTTTCCAGGGCCTACATAGTTTTGGTTCCCTTTCCCAGGCCTATCCAGGCCCAATCTTTCTTTCTACCTCCCCAGCATCTATTCTATACAATTCCCATGATTTTTAGAAACATTTTAACCCTATGCTATCAAGCCTAACATTCTGTCATTTTCCTGTTAAATTTTAAACTTTATAAAGAGAAAATGCCACTTCTGTTACTGTTGCACATTCTTTTCTTTGGGTTTAAGAGTAGAGACACTCTATGTTAAAGAATGTTTTTTTCATATTGGTGGTGTTTATTTTGTTAGAGGCATTGACTATATATAACTAAGTTAAGAGCTATATTAAGACAGGTGAAACTTCATAAAATTTGAATGTCATGATAAAAAGAAATTCTAGATTTTGTGGGCAGCAGGTATATCAGAACTGGACATACTCCAGGAATAGACCTCACCTCTTCCCTTTATTGTTCTCACATTTGTAAGTAGCTTTTGGAACCTCTTTGCCATAACTTTCAAAATAAAGTCATGCTACATGTTATTAAACTTTTTGTTTCATTGTTTTATTTTTTGCAAAATACTCTGCCTGGAAGATCGATTTGCATTTCAGTTTTTTGGGTGTGCATCCTCAATTATGTTACAGGATATGTTGGTCAAATTATAGTGGGCTACCTAAGACATCTAGGTCGTACTTCAAAACAACTTGATTTAATAATTACTTTACTGTTTCTTTGTAAGCTACACGTCCAGCCCAGATGAACCAGTGACTTGAATGTGAAATAACAGATATCTAGAAGAAACTTTATTGAGAAGTTTGCAAATGAAGATCCATCTATACAATTTTTTTTCACGAAATAGTTCCAATAATGACATATATTATAAAAGTTATAAACAATCCCTGGGAAAACAGAATTAGAGGCTGAATGTCACTGTAGAAGTTATTTACTGGAAATATGCAGTGTAACTGCAGGAATAATATTAAAATCAAATATATGTTCATCAGCCCTCACTGATACTTCATATGCAGACATGCACATTAGTTCTCCTAATCAAGAACTGCACAGTGCTAGTTTGAAAACAACTGGCAAAATGTCTTTTCTTCCATTCCTTTTGGACAATAGGACTTCACTGGTAAATGTTCAGGTGAACAATTTGTGCAGCTTACAGTGTGAGTCCTTATAATTAGAATGATTTTGTGATACTGTTGACAGCATCATATCTGTTCTTTGTCAAAGAGATTCCATTAATCTCTGAAATAAATACCTTAAATAAATTATTAGATTCAAATGTATGTCAGAGAAGTTATTTATCTGTCCTGAAATGCATGACTATATATTCTACTAATTTAGTTCCATGGCCCCGTTGATTTTAGGGCAGCCAATTATATATTGTATCTTGTGGACATGGTTCCTTCGGATATCTCTTTTTAACCATAATGGACTCACTCTTCCCTGAGAGTTAATTTCCAGAATTAAACTAATTGACAAAAACAGTCCTCTCTGGCTGTAATGGGAATAAAGTTGTCAAATGGTACAGGCTGAAACCTAAATTATGTAGGGACAGAAGAATTAAAGCTGTTTTGCTTGTTTTTAAAGAGCTTTTTTTTAATGTTCTATATTTCTGAACTACTGACACAATAACCAGCAAGTGATCTAGCAATGTACAATGATTAATTATTTTTAACAGCTCTTGGTAACAGACAGAAATCTCCTTTAGTAGGTCACAGATTGCTATGAATGGAGCTTAAAGATATTAACACCAATCTTATTGTGAAAGCTGTGAAGAACTATGCACCTAAAGAAAAACTTTCTTCCACATCTTTTTCCATTTACATGAGATAACTTAATATTAAAAAAACTCAGGAAAATTTATTAAATTATTTCCTGCATGTACAACAAGAAGAATGTATGAATCTTTCAACTCAGGTCATACCTATTATGTTGAATTTAAGACTGCAGAATTAATTAGCCTTTCTTATGATCAGTTCAAATGAATTATTTTGAAACTTTTAAGAGAATTCATCCACATTTCAGTATATATGTAAACGAAAGTTGGATGAATCAACAAATCAAATGAGTAAGATGTGAGTGACAGCAGTTCTGGAAAATTTCAATCAGTTCTTGATTTCAGTCAAGAACTGACTGAAATCAAGAAATCTCTCTGCCTCTGTCATCATGTTTGTTACAGAATTTGGTTATTTGGATTTTATTATGCCTTATAATATAGTATTTCAATATTTTCTGTGGCACAGAGTGTCATCACATTTTCTTTTGGAGGTTTTATTCTACTCTTAATTGAATTTAAGTAGGTGTATTTGAGACAAGCAGTGGTACTTTTGGAGAGCTGCAGATGTGATGGCTTGGATCCAGCATCCTTTGAAGTAAATGGAAACACTTCAGATGATTTAATGGGTCTTGGATTTGATCCAAGGTGTACTTCGACTTAATTGGACTATTCCTGGGAGTAAGTGCAGTATCTACTTGAGAACTCATATACAATGAGCACTTGTGAGATCTAATCCTTAGAAATGAGCATCTGAGAGGCAAGAAGAGTTGCTTTCATGATAAAAATAGTTAAAAAAGCAAAAAAAAAAAAAAAAAACTGTGAAAATTTTGCAAAAGTGAAAATAGCTTTCTGTAAATATAGCAGAACAACACAATAAGAATGTACCTTTTCACAAGTTAATACAAGCTAAACTCCCAAGGGATTGGAAAAAAAAAAGATGCAAAACTCAGTTGTATGATGTAACTAATGACAGTAACTGATCTTATCATCAGGGTATATAAAATACTGAAAATGTGCCTTTGTATAATCTCAATCATAATGTGTTAGACACTATTAATCTGAAGGGGTCTCTACAAAATTATAATGCAATGCTTTTCCCAATTCTCTATCCACTGCAAACGTGAAATGCCCTCAAAGGGATTCACTATAAGCCATCTTCATTTGGCCTTGAAACAAAAGACTTTTAAACAGTCCCTGTACTAATCGCATAAATAAATGTATATCTATTTTTTTCGTTTTGAAACAATGGTGTCCTGCCCTCAAATCTTAACTTGATTTCACACACACACAAAAAACCAAAAAAAACCAAAACCAAAAACAAACAACAAAACAAAACAAACAAACAAACAAAACAAAAAAAAAACCAAAGACCCCCCAAAAACTACAAAACAATAAACCCACAAAAATCACCAAAACCCAAAAAAACACCAAATCAACCAACCAAAATCCCCCAACAAGATTGTAAGGTGTTCATAGTTAGTAAGATAATCAGAGTCTTCTACTTTCTCCTTCAAGGTATCACACATATTAATCAGTGTTTCCAAAAGCTCTGAAAGTGCCACATTCTGTCCTATGACACAACAAAGAAATTCAGTTCCTATGTATAGTTTTTGAGAGCTAGTACTGAACGTTGACGCCATTGCGTTTCCAAATAATGAATCTGCCTGAGCCACAGTGCACACTTCATCCCAATAGGTACCTCGCCTGGCTGAGCTTTTGGAGCTGGTTTACAGTGGTGACTTCTGTGACACTCTGACACAGCCAATCCCTGTCAGCTCCAAGACAAACTCAAAGGCTGAGGCCATTATCCACAGTGGTAGCATCCCTGGAGTAACACATTCAAGAAGGAAAACAGTTATTGCACAGGAGTATTTGCATCCAAGGAACACATGAAAGCAAGAGCCCTGCAAACACCAAGGGCAGTGAAGAAGGGGCAGGACGTGCTCCAGGTGCTGGATGACTAGAGGTTCTCCTGCAGACTATGTTGAAGACCATGGCCAGGCAGCTGTGCCCTTGCAGCCTATGAGGTGCACAGCAGAGTGACATCCATCTGCAGCCCACAGTGGGACCCCGCACTGCCGAAAGTGGACATCTGAAGGAGGTTTTGAGCCTGCAGGCAGTTTATAGTGAAGCAGGCTTCTGTCAGGATCCGTGAAACTGTGGAGAAGAGCTTGCACTGGTGAAGGACTAGTGACCTCATAGGGGACACATGCTAGAACACTCTGTTGCTGAAGAACTGCATCCTGTCAGAGGGACCCACACTGGAGCAGTTCATGAAGCACTGCAGTCCAAGGAAAAAATGTATGTTGGAAAAGTTCATGTAGGCCTGCATCCCATGGGCAGGACTCCATGCTGGAACAGGGAAGGGATGAGGAATCCTGCCTCTGAGGAGAAAGGAGAAGCAGAGACAACGTGTGATAGAATGATATTAGTCCCCATTCCCTATCCTGTCCTTATCTCAACCCTAGAGCCTTTCATTGTATTTTCCCTCCTCTGTGCAGTTGAAGAGATGAGTAGCTTTGGTGGCCATTTGGCTTTTGGACAGGGTCAACTCACCAAATTTGTACAACGCAGAGGGCTCTAGAAAGCCACCATTTAAAAGCCACCCTCCTCTGTGACATACTCTTATAGCATGATTGTAACAGGTTGGTATGTGAAAATCCACTGCATGAGACACAGAGACATCTTTTGGCCCCAGATATATTCAGCCAACTGTCTGGACAAGTTACACATGAACACATCAATTGCCACAAAACAGCAGAATTAGCACTACAAATGTGTGTATGTTTGAGCAAAAAGGTGGGGGCTCTGGGGGTGGGGCAAAGGAAGTGCCAGAAATTGCATCTATTTGAACTGCAAAGAAAGAAGTTCAGTTCAGAGCAAAATTACTCCAAACTTAAGGTTTATTTTTTTTCCTATTTTTCTTGTCTTCTCCTGCCTAATTCCTTCTTCCATGTCTTTCCTTCAGTCTTTTTAACATTTCCTAATTTGATACGGTCTCCCAATTCCCTTTTATTAATGCAACTTTATATACATATTTTTCACAGTCTGTCTGTGGCTCTTCATTTATTTTACCTTGTCTATTCTATCTGTTTGGACTTTCAAAGAAGTATGGTAAAATAAATTACTGAAGAGACATGTTAAGTTGTTGTTCTCAAGTAACTCAGCTCTGTGCAGCACTGAATCAAAGTAGTTCGGTTAGGAGAAATCTGCATGTGTTACCTACACAGCCAGTCATCCCTGCAGCACCCCCTGGCTCCAAAACTGCTGTACAAGCATGTTTTTTGGGTACATTTTCCCAAATATGCAAATTCAGAAGGAAATTTTTCTTACCAAAATCAAAGTTACAATATAATCTAACAATGTTTTTCCATCCCTTTTCAAGACATGTGTTTCAAGTGTTTTTTACAAGTCATATAACTAAAAATTAATTGGTGTCCAGCCATCCTCTGCCAAAGATGCCAGTAATGTATAATTCTAAGTTACGATTTATACATCTTAGCAAACGAAGGAATTAATGCTCACTGTCTCCACAGTTCTCTTTAACGTTAAATAATTCCCTCTCTTACACTAATTAGTGTACATACCTGGTCTTTCTCTTTTCATTTAGTGGGTTTGTTGAGTCAGTGGTCATGATCTCCCCTCGACAGAATTACTTGTTACACTGTTGGAGCTGATTTTAGCACAGTTGGCTTTCCTTGTGGTGCATTCTTTTGTGTCTATCATCAGTGAACCATTCTTCCCCAGAAGCTTTGTTAATCTCCTCCTAAGTCTGGGATAACACCTGGACAATAGTACCACCTTTATCTTATCTCAAGTTCCAGGCATGGTGGCTTATTCTACAGTCCAAGTTCCAGGTATCCATGGAAGCATATTTAGGGGAGGGGGCAAGGGAGAGGGGTCATTGATGGTCACAGAGGGCATCTGTCCCATATGTTGGAGTGATCTTTGTTTGATCAGTGGTATGCCTGTGTGTGAGCAACTGCTTCTTTACACAGTTTGCCAAGATGGAAATTTTTGTCTAGATTAATAACTCAGGAGTTACTATCCTGATCTTGCCTCCATCAGGCCTGGACATAGCACCATGCTGTCACTCCCTTCTGTGCTTATCTCATGGCAAAGTCCTCCTGTGGTCTTAACCACAGAAGTGGTTAACTGTTTGAAAGAAGCAACTGCGCTCTTTACATCCTAACAAGGCCCTGATGCACAAAATAGTAGGTAATATGACAAGGGTTAAATGACAAAATCACTGAGCTCCTAATACATATCTTTTAGTGCAATTCAGTTATATACATGACAGGCTGAGTGCTAGCTTATCTCTGCAGTTCTTTATGTGGCTAGACGATAGAAGTTGGTTGTATAGCAGCAACCAGCCATCTAAGTTTTTTACCCTGATTTACATATTGACCTTGCACACATTAAGAATTAAAAGAAATCCCTTGTACGAGATTATTTAATATCTCTGGAAACCTTGCCTCTCTTCTTACTCTTCTTCCTATAGAAAGAAATACATGAAATTTATGTAATTTTATCTTTGGGAATGTGTAACACCCACAATCTCTTCTCTGCTTTAGAAGTATCATGTGAAAAGTGAGTACTATAGCTATGGCCATAAAACATACAGACAAAAAAGTCTGATCAGACCACCAGGCTTGAGCTCCTGGATAGATCAGGCCAACAAACATACCCAGACAGAGTACTGCAGTGCTGTGCTGTAGCAGAGGGAGGAGCATATGCATACATGTATGTATATATCTCAAACAATTTGGTGACTGAAAAATGCAAGTTGGAAGGAAAAAACAGGCGATATCAAGTGTCACAAATGCACAGCTATGAAGGAGCCTATTGGCAATGTCTGTACCCACAAGACCAGCAGCTGAGCTTCACTCAGAGCTGTAATGGGAGCATAACTCCTGTCAGATCTCTGTCACTCTACATGGAAAGAAAGTCATTCCACATCTAGAGTACATCCACCCGCTTTACTCAAATAAGGCACACAGCCATGTAGTTATAAAAGCAAGGTGCCTGTAGTGTCACTAACTTCTTCTTTTAGTTCTGTAGCAGATAAACATTATAAATTTGCAAATCTCTATGTAAGCAACATACAGAATGTATATAAATATCAAAATTTAGTAAGAAAAATACATGCAGGTTCTGCAGCTCTGGAGCAATATTACTGCTTCTTTTTGGACCTAGAAAAATATATCACAGGCCCATGCATCACCTAAAAAGAGAGTGATCTTGAACGTACTCTGGCTCACCACAAGGACACAAGAGAACACAGGTATTATTTAATTCCACCATTTCCCCAGGAGCCATGATTTCTCTGTGGACATAGAGTAAACTAGCTCGTAAAATGCTAAATTGAGTGACTCAAAGGAATTGCAAGTCAATTCAAGTATCTTATTTTCTAATTATCCTTATCCTCTTATTTCTCTGTTGAATTTGACTAAGCTCTAGAATTTTGAGTTGCCATGAAAGAGGACAGAAATAGCCCTTGCAAGTATTTTCCATACCCAAGCATACTTGGCTGTAATAAACATTTGTACCAGCTTGTAATAAAAATCTGTAATTTGATACAGTATCATCAGCATCTAGTAACTGCTGATACTTAAGCTCTGATCTTGCAAATAGTTATGTCTATTAAGATAGTGCTGTAAATTTTAGAAACACCAAGCTTATTAAATTAAATTATACTATCCATATGACTGATTACAGAATTTGCATATCAGCAACAGAAAGCCAATACAGCAAAACTGCATTAAGGAAAATTCATAATCCCTAAGTCCTTGTTAGAGCAATCTGTCTTTAACAAACAAGATTTTAGTTGTATATTTCTTGGAGTTTATGGGTAAGTTTAAGTAGATGATCATCTTACCTTCTGAAGTACTATGGTGGCAGTGATACTTTGCCACACATATTTTTGTGATGCAAGTAAAATCTTTAGTGAGCTAGGTGAACAATTACCTGAATTAGCTTCCAAAGATACACAGCATTTTCCTTAAAGTTGTAAAATACTAACTAATGACAAAAACATTTTCTATTCCAACAGCTGGACAGCCTGATTAAAGGCTCACTTGTACTTTGTTCTTGATATGAAAAAAGTGCAATCAATTATTTTTTTTTTTTTAAGAACTGGAAAAAGGTAAATAAATTCTTTCAGACCAGATGATTAATCACTCAAAACACTAGAGAAAAAAGAGTGTTATTATCAGATAAGACTGGGGAGCCTACTACTGAGAAAACAGTACTTTTCTAAGAAAAAGTAGTTAAAAGCAATCCAAAGGCAATGTAGTCCACTAAACTAGTATCCTGGGCTCCATCTAAAAAGGTATGGACCCAGTAGGTCTAGGGAGGTGATTCTCTTCCTCTAGTCTGCTCCAATGAATTTCACTTGGAGTATTCCACACAGCTCTGAGGTCTTGACACAAGAAAAGCTTGCCCCTACTAGGATGAGTCTGAAAGAGACCACAAAGGCAATCCAAAGGCTGGATCTCCTCTGCTGTGATGGCAGGTTGAGACATTTTGGCTTCTTCAGCCTGGAGTGTGAAGGCTGAAGGGAGACCTTAGCCCAGCCTCGGTCTGAATGGGGCTTACAGAAAAGAGCAAGAGCAAATCTTTTCATGGAAACTGATAAGCCAGGGGGAAACACCTTAAAGTAAAAGAGGAGAGATTTAGATTAGATGTCAGAAGAAATTCTTTCCTCATGGCATGGTGAGGCACTGGAACAGGTTGCCAGAGAAGCTATGGTGCCCCATCCCTGGAAGTATTCAAGGCCAGGTTGGATGGGGACTCTGAGCAACCTGGTATACTGAGAGGTCTCCCAGCATGAGAAGGGGCTGGAACTAGGTGATCTTTAAAGCCCCTTTCAACCTAAGGCTGAGTATTCAAGAAAGAAGAAGTATCAACATCTTAAAACGTGCATAATATTTAGTCTGAGCTAATACAGTCTGAAGTCAACACTGAACTCTGCAGCTTTTTTTTTCCTATTTTGTTTCCTTTTTCCTCTCTTAGGTGGCAATTTGTATTCACTACACAAGGCTTTGTAAGAGCAGCTCACTGTTAATAGTTGCTGCACTGGTCAAGAGACTTGCTAGTATAACATGGTGTTCCGCTTTCATTTTGGCTATTTCTTTATTATTTGTATCCATCCAGCTCTATTTGATAAAGAAAAGTCTTCTTATGGTTCCTCTGCAGTTAAAGAAAGTTGAGACTAAACCTCTCAACTGTTTTGAGAAAGAGCATGTAATTTGACAATTTACATATCCATTTTCCCTTACCTTACCAAGGCAGTCCACGATCTTATAGTTAAGTAGATACAGCAAAATCTGGCTTAAGTTTTTGTAAATAAAGTGGTCAATGCTTCATATAGAGGTCAAACGTAGGTTTTTTTTTTTTTTAGCCTCTTTACAACAGAACACTTATTTTAGCATTTTATTCTTGAGTTAAGAATACTTAAACACTGAAAGATGAGAAACACGAGAGGGGCCAATTTAATGCAATTCCTTAAGTGGAGTTCTAACCTGGATAATACATTTCATTCTTTGTGCTTTAAATTCTTAGGAGTGAATTATATCAAACTTACTGGAATAGCTTGTTTTACCCTGCCATTCAGCTGTTGTCACTTTCAACAATGGACTGGAAATTTACCAAGTCTTTTAAAGGCTGCAGAGATTCAAGATTCATTTAAAGACAAACAACCAACCAAGAAATCCCCTCCAAACCCCACAAAAGCACACAAGAAGTCTCAAACCCAGCTGCACCTTTGTTCCTTACCACAGGCAGTACTGAATTCATTTCAGCAAGCCTTTTGCATTTACAACATTTCAGCATTTACTTTTACTAATTTTTTTTCCTGGCAGGAAGCCATGATGCCACTCCTTTATATTTCTAGTCACTGCTAACTCAACCATAAAATAAATTATGTGAGCTATTTTAGAAACACTGAAGTGGTAGAATGTTACAGTAAAAAAATGTAGTAAAATGTCCCCTTTTTAATCATCCAAACCAGCCTTGCCAGAAAATGGAGCTGGAGGAAAATTACTGCTGCATATAAAAGCCATTTTCAGGAAAAGAAGAGACAATATTTGGATTCTGAAGTGCTAAATAAGCTATAAAACTTTATTATTCTTTATTTAAACTTTTCATTCTCTCTAAGCAAATGTACTTGCTCTCTGAAAGAACAGAAAAACCTTTCAGAGGCACAAGTTTCTGTAAGATAAAGGCAATTGCAGTTCACCAAAACTTTTCAGAACACAAAAGGTAATGTTCCTTTTTCTGCTCTCCTTCCCTACTCTCTGCTTCCAGAACAGAAAAATACTGCCTCTGCAATAAACCAAGGAACTTCCCCATAATAGATTTCAACTCTCAAACCTTCATTTCACCATAAGACACTATCAAGTAACGTACAGCCCAGCGTAGTGGAAAAATTGTTTTCTTTCTGGAGCTTCCAACCTACCTGCATCATGCAGCAATCCCTGTAAAAAGACAGTAAGATAGAAAAGAGGTTTATTTTCATTGCCGTGGTGAATTCAAAGCTATTACTTTCCAGCCATCTGAACCACATATCACAGGTAATGTGAAACAGAAAAAAAACCCCAAAGAAGTCACTACTTCGTACATCATCACTACATGTATTTATTTTGAAGTTATATATGAGCAGAATTTACTCTGTAAACATAAAATTCAGTAAACATGGCGACAATTGCAAGAGTTATTTTAACATACTAAATTCACCATAGTCATGTATATCACCTTATTACTGGTGAAAAATTGACAGAATAAGAAAGCCTTTCTCCTCAGATAATGAAAATTTCTAGAGTGCCAAAAAAAAAAGAAAAAAAAAGAAAATAAAAAAAGTAAGAAATGTAGATGGCCCATTCCATTCTTAATAACTGAGAATTTCACAACTTAAAAAATATCCAGTCACGCATCCTCAGATTTCCTACTTTTTTAAACATTCCTTTTGTCCTGAAAAGAGTCTAAGCAAACATACACCCAACAAGAATTTTAGCAGTTCTATTTACAATTTGCTCTTACATTTCATAAGTTAATGATTTTGCTCTGTCTTTATCAGACAGTAAAGTCAACTAACAAAAGAACATTGGAAAACAAAAGACCAGACTGCTCATTCAACACAAAGGAATGCTTTGATCACTGATTTATCATCTAGCAGCGTACATTAAGTATCTTACGGCACCACTGTTTACAAGATATCAAGGCAAGCAGACATCTTCTCCTCCTTTTCTAACTGCTGAGAAAAAGCAGAGAAAGTAAAGCAGACTTTGATTTTGTGCCTGGCAACAGAACGACAATAGATATCTAACACTCCTTTTCCTAGGGAAAGTTCTTTCATTTTTACTAGTTGCCAGCAAGAAACATATCACAGGTGACTGCTCTCTTGTACATATGCTGTTTGCTCTGGTTGTTTGTATATTCACTAGGATGAATGACATACCTGAATGAACTCATGAGAACATTCAGAAAATTAGTGGCATCAGCCTAAAGAAATCACACATCTGGCTAGAAAAGCCACTGCACTGATAGGAGATCCTATGCATCTGTTCATGGCACACTCATCTGTGTGCTGACCAATTTGTATTTCTGTAACTGGTGTGACATTCCAGCTGACTCAAAAATCTGAATATATTACTTCACTAGGCTACCAAGCTACAAGAACCAATAAATTAGAAACAATTTTCACTTTTTTAGCCATTCTATAAAGGACAGCACTGCAGGATAAAAATTTATGTTCCAGGGAACAGAAACATACCACTATTTTGAGTCAAAGTGCCTCAAGGTAATTTAGAAAACACATTGCAATATTATGTTGAAGAAGCATAAAAATTCCACAGGGAGGCATTATATAATGCTACGCTTTTCACCCTAAGACAAAATACTATACAGAAACAACAGATTGTCAAGGCTAAGTAAGTAGAAACAAAACTAAGCTAGAAACTGAAACAAAATTATATTTAAGTCTTGTGAAAGGAAAAAGCAAAGGTGACCTTCTTTATACAGACTTTGTAGCTTTGAGTAAGGGGTGAAGCACAGCTCTGCCTTTGTGTGATTAGATCTTTGTTTTGCAATTAAGATTACAATTGTAATATTGTAGTAGTAATGGAATGGAGGGGAAGAAATTGTCTTTAGCATGGAGTAACCTAGTTCCTAGGGTAGGTTTGGTAAAACATAGTGGAGGAACAATTTAAGCTACCTTGGTGACATCAGCATCCAGACTCAGAAGACAAGAAAAACTCTGGGATGACATTTCTGGTAAAGTACTTCTAGTGTTTCACACGGAAAATAAAATCTCAGGCATAAATGAGGAACTTGCTTGGGCTGTCACGCAGCAGGTTTGCAGGTTTCCAGATCTGCTAGAAAATCTAGTGAGCTGTATTACGCTTTCAGACACAAGCAGTGTAGGCTGCTTTGTAACACTTCCATCCCACACTTGGAAGCTCTTGGGAACCAGGCCTACAATGCAGTTAATCAACAGTCTAGTTCTTTCAAAATGAGAAATGTCTGATATTCTAGTTTCAGATGCAGCTAAGTCTTACCTCCAATGCCATCTTTGCAGAACTAA
This sequence comes from Sterrhoptilus dennistouni, assembly GCA_013397095.1. Classification (NCBI taxonomy): domain Eukaryota; kingdom Metazoa; phylum Chordata; class Aves; order Passeriformes; family Zosteropidae; genus Sterrhoptilus; species Sterrhoptilus dennistouni. The sequence continues at coordinate 102,586 of VWZU01009371.1, read as the reverse complement.
AATTCTGCATTCTAGATTATTTATCGGTATGAAGCAGAAACCAAACATAATTTCAGAATTTACCCAGCAGTCCCTCCTGACTTTGACTTCAACTTAGCTGTAATGATATTTGCACATTTCAGGCTTAGTTTTGCTGTCCTTCCCAATCCCTGTCTTAAATTCATTTACTCACATTTATTGACTCACTGTCCTACCACAAGATGCTTCAATCATTATCATTATAGAGGGTACACATAGAGGACACATTTCTACAAACTGTTTAATCTAAAGCTAGTATCTTCTGTTGATCTGAACCCTAACTCCATCCTAGATTTTACTTTTAATAGCAAACAAATAGCTTAGATATACTACGAGGCTTGTGTTGAAGCTTTGTTTAATCTAGCAGCATTGAGAATACAGCTGTCTTGTAACTAACAGAAGATCATAAACCAAAGCCATCACCTCAGCATCAGGCCAGGCATCTCTGTGGTCCTAGCCTGGTATTTATATATAAAAGATACATAAATAAGAGGATAATCTTTGTAGCATAATCTGTAAAAACTGACTTATTTACTCCTTGCTGGACTGTAGAGAGGTCATTTACAGTTGTGTTCCTTTTTGAAATTTGGTACCAACAGAAATATGCTGTTGTTGATGAGCTGACATCCAGCTTGTTAACTATGCAGTCATCTGTTGTAAGCACTGTGGAATAAAAAGGACCTTTAAAGAAAATATGGGAAAATAATTCCTCTTATTATAGGATACTTGTGTCTGTTGCATAAAACAGAAAAAGAATGGAGCTATTTTCTATTTGGCTTTAATCAGGTGATGCAGTGCCAAGAAGAAAGGAACATGAACTGAAATGGCCTTAAAGAAAACCGGAAGGGGAGCTTCATGTACAACTTTCTCTTTTTGACTGCCTATGTGTAGATTTCTCCTTGGGATGTGAGCTACCCTTCTAAGGACTCAACTGCCCCAGTTGTGTAGTACCAGAAGCTTATCTATCATACATAAGGATTTGGATATGACCACATTAAATGTCACTCCCTTTTGCTTTTTTGCATGGTAAGATTTTAATTCCTTTATGCTAAGAACATAAGATGAGCTGTGTTGTGCATAATGACTAACTATACCATGTACAGCTGATATGTCTATAAGAGACTATGATCAAACATTCTAATGGTTGTGGGAGAATGTAGGTAGGTTGATCCTGGCTGGATTTCAGGTGCCCACCAAGCCACTTTATCATGTTAACTCTCTCCCTCAGCTGGACAGGACAGAGAAAATAAGATGGAAAACAAGTTGTAACTTGAGATATTGCAATTTACTAAAGCAAAAGGTACACATGCACAAGGAAAGGGAAAATAAATTATTCTCTGCTTCTCACCATCATGCGATGTCCAGCCACTTTCTGGGAAGGAGGGCTTCAGCATGGGTAGTGGCTGCTCCAGAATGCCACTGTTGGAAATAATGAATGCCACTCCTTCTTTCTTCTCTTCTTATCACTTATATCCAAGTCAGCATCATCTGCTATGGAGCACCCCTTTGTCAGTTTGGGTCAGCTGTCCTGGTTGTTTCCCCTCCCAAGGTCTTGCCCAACTCCAGACAACTGACTGGGGTAGAATGTTAGAGAAACAGTGTTTATGCTGTGCCAGTAGTTTTCAGCAGTAATGAAAATTCTGGTGCATTATCAATACCCGTCTAGCTACCAGTGCAAAGCACAGCTCTGTGAGGCTGGCCATGCACAAAATTAACTTGATCCCAGCTAGACTCAGTACAATGACTACAGAAATATGTCCCTGGAATAAACAAATGAAAAGGTATTTGTGCAACAAAATCTATTGAATTTTCTGGGTTTCTGAGACAATTCAGAAGGTGAAAATAGGACTGCAGTATCTCAACAGCTGTTGCAGCTGTGTTATTTCTGGAATAGCAGTAAGGAGGCTCCTCTGGCATATGAACTTCAGGCAGGAATTTTTTCTCTTAATCTGATCAAATCTCTATATATGCACTGGAAAAATTCTGTCCCAGTTACACTTAGGCAACTCTTCTGACCTACTTATTCTAGACACTGATCATCCAATGAATCTAGTCAAATTGTCTGGCCAGCAGCTGGCAAACATGGCCCAGTTGCTATACTTTGCTGGGGTGCAGCCAGGGGAACATTGGAAGGATGTTCCTACACCCTGACAGGTGCCCGTTTTTCTGCACTTTTCTTCAGTCTATTCTATATATATTAGTTTTTATGCCTCCATGAAGTGAAGTGCCCAAGTTAAATTGTATGAAGCAAAGTGACAGAGAGTCCCCAGGCAGGTGCAAAGGAGAGCAGCTTTATTGCAAAAACCTGGCCTTTTAAAGCAGTTAGCTGGCTATCAGTTTCCATAGTTCTAAGGCACAACAAGCCCAAGTCAACCAACCACCACACACCCTGATGTGGACATGCGGCAGTCACACAGCACGTCTCTCACATTTCTCACATCTCTCTACCCCTATCCCAGCTGAGTCACTCTCCATAGTTCCCTTCTACTTAGCCTAAGAAGATCAGGCCTGAGCCATGATCTCACAAGGGTAAAAAAAGTCCTTATTTTATAAGGCTTTACCTATATGCAATGCAGAACCATATTTCTTCATGTTGTAGCAAATAACATTTAAAAACTGTTTTTCAGGATGTAGTGGTCTTTTGTACAAACCCAAACATCTGCTCAATTTTTCACATCAATTGAGTAGACCATAGCAGAAGTCGCCCTACTAAGCTCCAAAGAGTCCTGCAAATTTCAGCAGGAAAAATTTCGTTCAGGAAATAGCAGTTTTGTTTGGATATGTTGATTCCATTCAAAGTCTCACATTACAAAATGGTATATATTTGGGGTGATTTCAGAGATAATTATACAACAGCAAAACTGTAGACATTTTTCTAATCCATGAAAATAATAATGCAGGCTTTTTGGCAAACAACTGAGAAGCAGCTGTTTTCCACCTGTGGAATTATCAGCTGTGGCTAATAGGTTTACCTATTTCTGTTTGGTTTCATATATTGTTATTCCATAGCCTTTTCAGTAGCTACTATGTGAAGAAAGAACACAACACTATTTCTTGCATCCAGATAAAAGGTGATGTACCAGGTTCTCCAAGATGGGAAAGCACAGCTGAAAATCCCTACTGTTTAATTTCCCTGTCCTTACAGAATTCTTCTGCCTCCCTGCCCCCATCCTCCAAATCATCTGACTTCTCAGCAGTTTGGTTTCTGGAAGTTGTGGATATTTTGCTGATACCTGCTGCATCTGATAGTTTCTTCCTGACTTCTTCAATCAATCAAAGTCAAACCTGAAAGCACAACAACGTGTGCTCTCTTTGGGCATCCAATCAGTCTGAAACAAGCAAAGTTTTTCAGCATGAGGCTTGAGAAGATAGGTACATGTACTGGGTGTCATCAATCAATGAATTTTCCTGCAGGTCATTTGTCAGAACATCCATTTTCCTGAAGGCAGTTCCGGGGTTTAAAAATTAAACTAAATGCATTCTGAAAACAAGATTACTTATGACAATGTGTCTCTCTTGTATGATATTAATTTTTAAGATCTGCACCACTATTTAAATAGAATAAATTAACCAAAGTGGGGAAAAGGCTACACAGCTAAACTATGCAAAGGCCTATTTTATTTCCAGAGTCCCACAGCATGTATCAATGAAGAGAAAAGCTAATATCATTGCTGCTTTTAAGAAGTCTTCTCCACTCTACATACAATTTGTCAAAGATCTGCTGTTTAAAGGAGATTGTCAGTTATGAATATAGTATGAAGAAAATCCTGACCATTTAAGAGAGCCTCACCAGATTAATTCTTGCTACTATTCAGGTCTGCTTTGACTTACTTCAGGAGGAAACACATATGGATTGAAGGAAAGCCAGTCAGCAGTGATCTGCATTGTCTGGAAATCTCTAACTCTGAATCATTCCAGTGAGTGCATGTACTCCAGTGAGTACATGCGTACAGAGAAGGAACAAATTCTTTCATGGGTCTCAAATTTTCTAGCAAAGTGTCACTGAGATCAGTTCAACCAAAAAGAAAATTAAGAATTCCTACTCTTTTACACAAAGGACCAATATTTTTTCTTATGAAACTTTCCTAGCTCCTGTTTTTCATCCTCTGGGTAAGAAGTGAAGCACAGATTTTACTTCTCGACTGCCCACAGTGTTACTCTGAAGTAGAGCAAGAAGAGAACAGCAATTAGATAGATCATGTCTATACAAAAACTTTTAATTTAACTGAAACTGGGTCAAAACCAATAGCTTCACTCTGCAGCAGTTCTCCAATTTCAAAGCTGAATTTGTAAATCGGAGTTATCTATTCCTCCCATGCTGCAAAATCAAATTTTAAAAAATTGCATGGGTTATGAGGTAAACCTGTGCACTGAAAAGACACTTTACAGTGAATGCCATAGGTCAGCTGAGGAGAAAAAGATAATGTATCTATTTAATGTGTGCATTTCTGAATTTCAAAATCAGAGGTAATGAGAAAGAAAAAGAAGTCTTTTTCCTAGGGGAACTGCAGAATCTGGGGCTTGGCCTGGGATGTGGATATAGCAGACAGACTTGTTTCCAGATGCCTTGTTTTGCTTCAACCACAAGATGAATACTGCTTTACTGCAGAAGTTTACAGGTTTAGTTTTGGCTCCTAACACATCTGATCAACTGCAATCTCTTTCTACAGCTTGGTGTGCTGACAGCGATAAGCCTGTCCAGGCTTTCACTGAGATGCACCCTCAGAACCCTAGCTCAGACAACCCCATTCTGCTTTATTTATCACCAGAGGTTTTCTATATTGCTTTTGCTTGCAAGTTTAGTTAAATGTATTTATTTTCTACATTAAAACATGTGGATCAGTGTGGACAAAATTTTAGTGAAACATTTCAGATGTCAAAGAACAAGTCCTGAGCACAGGTCAGGCTGCTCTCTGTCACAACAGCAATTAGGAAAAAGCTTTATTCAGGGTTGATTAAGACCAAACATTGATGCCAATAGAATTATTGTTCTCTTGTGAGGATGAAACAAGAAGAAACTTTGCTTTTAGATCAAATGAGAGAGTAGCCTTCAGTGGGTTTTGAGCTGGGTGCATAGACTTTGGTTTTTGGGGCCTGGGACAACCAGAGAAAATCTAGTTGTCCAAAGGGACAATCTTTTTTTGTTGTTTATTCCTTGTAAAATGTCCAAGGTGTGTTGAGTCCTGCCAGCTTGAAAAATAAATTCTAACATGTAGGAATGATTGAAATGTAAAAATGTTCTAATTTGGAGGATAAATGCAGCATTGCTTCAGGTCTTTTATTATCTGTCACTTATGTAGGCATCTAATTTCCGTCTTCTGTTCATTAATGCCACAGTTCTCATCCAGTCAGGCTCAGCTTCCTACCCTCCATACAAAACCAGGGCAAGGAAGGGCCTTATTCTGAGCAATGACTTAGCAAATCGTGACATTTAGCATCTCCACTGCTGCCCTTGAACTACAGTCTCTCAGATAGTCAGCAAGAAAATAATAGCATTTCAGTCATATGAAAAAAGAAAAGAACTATGCTTTAATTAGGTGAGACGTTTATGAATTTAACTCATTCATTAATGTCTCACTGCACATGATTCATTGTGGCTCTGATTCTTTAGTTATTTCTCTGAGGCAAAGGATTTTCATATCTAGTCGTATGGTTCAGAAAAACACAGATAAACAGAAAAGCTACCACAAACATTCCTGTATAGATTTCACTCACCTCACTCATACACACGAAATAGGTGACCCTTTTTTCTGACATAATTTACTCTATGCCACTGATTACATTTTTTCTGAATTTGTGGGTCCCGTGCTTTTGTGTTCTTCTCTCCTGAATATTGCCAGGTCAGGATAATTGGAGAACTATAAATCTCAGCCATCCACAGTATTACACTGCTCTCTAACAAAGAAAACCAGAAACTAGTCAGTTATGCCAATTCCCCTACAGACATGGAGATTTACTATAGCCCACCTCCTGTGGTACTACACAGTTGGAGGCTGAAATACTCTTTTAAAAATGGATCTTATTAGGCACAACTGCTATTACTTTCAGGTCCACCAAATTCCAGAGCAAGCTTACTTGCACACCAAAGGAACCTGGATAACAGAGTGTCCTTAGCTTGAGAAGAATACAAGGTTCAAGAGCAAAGCAGCCCAATGAGCGAGAAATCAGGCAAAGGGAGCAAGAGACCTGCATAGATGAAAAAAACCCCCTGTCATTATGCAGCATAAGTGATAAAGAGATAAAAGCAGATAAGAGATAAAGAGATAAAAGCAGGGTCAGGCCACTTGGAATGGATACAGAAAAGTTTTCAGAGTAAGTGGAAATGAGGCAAGGAAGGCCAAGGCTCATCTGGAATTAAATCTGTCCAAAGATGTCAAGGACAATGAGCTTCTCCAAATACATCAATAACAAAAGAAAAACAGATAATATGGAACCATTACTAAACAAAGGGTGAACCCTGGTAACAGGAGGCAGAGAAGGCAAAGTTACTGAATGCCTTCTTTGCACTGGTCTTAACTGACAGGATCAGCCCTCAGGAATCTCTGACAGAAGAGACAAGTTAATAAAAAGCTGGAAGGAAAAATTTCCCTTTCCCCAAGCCAAACGAAGATTGGACTAGGGAACAGCAAGGCAAACCTGACATCCATAAGTGTATGGGCTTTAATGAGATGCATTCCCAAATGCCGGGAAAGCTTGTAAACACCATGGCAGAGGTTGCCTTAATCATCCCTGAAAAGTCATGGCAATTCAGAGAGGTTTCTGAGGACTGGAAAAAAGAAAATTTAAAAAAAAAAAGTCTACCCAGACACAAATCTGCACTGTGTGCTCCGGGATGGCCCTGCTTGACCAGGGAGGTTGGACCAGATGGTTCACTGTAGTGCCTTAGAACCTGACCTGTTCTGTGATTCTGTGAAAATGTGACTTGGAGATAGCTAGAACAATGCTCTTGCTTCAAGTCCCAGAGTGATCATTCTAAAATGTAAGCATGGGTATTAAAATTAAAGAGATAAATCTCGTTTATCTGACATACGTAATTTGTTACTCTAATAGAACAATAACTATATAGAAATTTATTGTAGTTTTTTTTTTTTAATCTTAACTCACCTGCCAGTCAGGTTTGCACTTTGACTGTTGTTTGTTTTATAAAAATAAAGTTAGATTGCTATGATTCAGTTTTTGCAGCATTTAAAAGACAGTTCCTAGGAAACAGTGAAAACAAAATGCTGCATGTGATAGAAAAAATACAGCAATATCTGAAAAAAATCTGGCTAGGTAAGAAAGTAAATGTAGCATAAATGAAACTGAATTTTTTTTTACTTAGTTACAATTATTTCACCAACACCTACATGGCTCTGATTTATAAAAGGAATTTTCTGTCAAGTTCAGAAGAATAGTGAACATCTGGTAGTGAACATCTGGATGTTTCAAACACAATCACTATGCTCTTGTATATATTACTGAGTGCTATATAGTTGTATAGGGCTCAACAATATATCCAAGAGTGAAGTAATTTCTCTCCTACAAAGTATTTGCAATACTAATGCATTTAATGAATACATAGATGCTTGAACCATTTTTTGCAGTACCAGGAATAACTGATTTTGGAAATATTTTTTAAATACAGCATTCCAATGTTAACTTTTTTGTGATTTCATTTAGTCAGTTTTGCAGTACAGACTTCTAACTTGGAACATGCATTAGCACCTGCAAATTTCTTCTGAACTCTAGTTGTGGGTTTACTTGTTATTCTATTAATACTGAATGCCTTAAAAACTAATTTCATTAATTAAATATATTGCACCATTTTTTTTTGCTGCAGAGATGTCAGAATAGTGACAGTGTCTGATTTTCTTAAGCAACACTGATGTGGTGATTCATTGAGTGACAGGAATAAATTAACAAGCTGAACAAATGTGATACAGAAGTTGGGAGGAATATTCCTGTATGCAAAACCAGAAATTTCAGTTTATAATTATGCTGTTTTATTTTACCCATTACTGGCACTTTCAACGTCATCTGTTTTAATGGTCTCTTTTTCTGAAAGGTTTTTGAAGGGCACTGTGGTAGATGAAAGAAATGAAGTTTAAAAGACTCCTGGTTATATGTTAAAAGTTTAAAGTATTAAAATCCTCTTAATTGTTGTGTAATAAATCATGTTCTAAATGGTTTGTAATTGTAAGTCCCTGCGGTGTAGCAGTGAAGAGCCACCTCCATGGTCTCCCTGCAAAGGCAGGGAGCAAATTTGAAACCGATGGCCCCGCGCTCCTGACAGTGGGGGTCTGCCCCAGCCACTGTGCGCCCTGCCGCCACGCCAGCTCTCCAGCACTGCCAGTGCCACATGCGCACCCTCGGCATTCCTGCCCGCGTGCGCCCCACCGGCATTTCCTGCTGGCATGGAAATTAGTAGAACACCCATGAAACCCCGCTGTAAACCAGAACATAATCGGCACCAAAAATCTCCAGCCGAGACAAACCGATGCAAAATCCGGACCCACAAAGGACAGCACCAAACTGGCTATGCCCTAAAGTGTTGGTAAACAGTTTTTTGTATCTCGCTGTAACTTTAAGAGTGTCCAAGAAGGGGAAGATACCTGCGGAGCAAGCCAACCTGTGTGACTTCTGGGAACACCTGCGAGGGCGGGCCTCCCGGCTCTGCAGTGCTGAATAGTACCTCCTCCTCAAGGGTGAACCGGGAAGAGCAGCGAAAGGTCAAACCATCCCTCGAGCTACCCCTTTGAGAGCTGATCAATAAAGGCATTTTAAGGAGAAAAACATTGCCTCCTGCCCATTTTTAACAGTAGACATGACATTTGATTTAAAATTTGTTTTCTGTATGTGACTCAAAAACTGTAGGGGATTCAGATGAATCTCTGAACAAAGACTGTTGCTGGATTTTATCATAATGATAATGACACTGACAGGAAGTAAATATTAGCTAGATAACGAAGAAATGAAGCTTGTAAGAATTTATAGCTTGCCTCCTGAAGAAAACTGCACATTGCCTCTAAACAGATTCATATAAGTCCACGGCTACAAACTCTGTCCTGAAAAAAAAAGACCAAAACAAAAAGGACTTTAGCACTATAAAAGAGTAAAGGGCTACTATTAGAAAAAGAAATAGAAAAGCAATTGAAAAGGCAGCAAAGCAACAGCAGAGAAAAAAGAGCTTGGAAAAGAGATGGAAATACAAACACACCACAAACAGTGATGCAGCTTTGGTAAGGAGACACTGAGACACTGGGAAGTGAGCAGATGCGAAAGCAAGGATTAAAATCATGTTATGTAAGGAAATAAAGAATGGTCATGAAGAATATAAATAGAACAATGGAGAAAGTGATGAAACTACACACGATAGTAAACAGTTCTATCCTAGAGATATAACAGTTATTTCATGCAAGTACTTAACAATTTTGTAGAGTGATTTTAATCATCTATTGAAAGAGAATAAGCTACAGGTAGACAGACAAAAAAAGACATGAAAGAGCCAAATTAATATCAAACTTAAGTTGATTACTGTCTCACATAAAATGCACCTGAAACTAAATGCAAGCACATCTCCTTGGAAACTAGAATCAGAAAGAACATCTCTCTACTCACTAATATAATATATTTTTTATTATTATTATATAAGAATTGCATTTGTTTACACCTCTGAATCTTCCAAGAATATTTAGGTAAAATAGAGTTCCTCTAAGTGGAGGTAGTCTGTGCTTCACAGATTTTTGAATTATCACAGGTAGGAATGGAATGCAGACAGACTTCTATTTCTTCCATTTCTTAGGGGAGAAGGGGATACGCTGGTTACCAATTCGTAAAAGATTCAGGCAAACTACCAACATCCAACAGATCAAGTTTAAAAGGCCACAGCCTGGTACCCAGCTTGTTTCCTAGAATAAAACTAAATGCCCTGTTCATAAGATAATTCTTGGAGCATTCCAGCAAATAGGCAGAAACTGGCTGGTAGTTCTCCTGTAGGACATTGGCTGAACTACTTCCACTGGATTTATCTTCTCATTCATTCTCATTCATTGAGTCCTTCATTTATTCAGCAAATCATTTATTTGTTAGAGCTCCTATTTTCTGGTGATTGTCTTTTCTATTACCTGTTTGTGTCTCCTTAACATCTCTTTATTATAACAGGAAAAGAAACATTCATTCCTTTTAAGTTCAGTGCTCTGCCATATGACTATAAAAACTCTGTGAAGAAAGACAGCAAATGCAAAGCTTTTGTACGTAACTCAAAATAGATTCTATTAGTCTCAAAAACAAGTTGCCTAAAGGAGGCCAGAATTATTTACCTTATTGTATATTGAAGAAATTGGAAGTCCTAAAGGAGAAAGAATACTAGCTTTCCTAATCCATAATAAGATCACAAGAAGGTAATAAAGGACTTACAACTGTTGTTCGTATTTGTAGGAATTTTATGTAATCTTCTAAGGGAATTAAAGAAATCCTCTTGACGATAAATACAGAAATGATTTTAAGTACCAAAGTCCTACTAAATAAATTTAAAAAAACACTAACAAACCCCTTAAATTTCAATTGTCACAGATTATTTTCAGAAGTGAGCTCTGCTCCAGGGTGCCTCAAAATTTTGGACACCAAAAACCAGGCATTCTGAAACACCTTATTCCTTTAAATATGGATGTCAAACACACTTTTATGGAAGAGACAGAATTTTTAAAATAATTTATCTTCTTTGAAAATTATGATCTATGCAAAATTAAGTATTAGATGTGTCTAAAAATGGTTAAATGTATCCTCAGAAAAGAGATTTGTAATGACATATAAGGTGGCTTTCTGTGCTGATAAAGTGTGAAGGAAACAACAGAAGTAAATAGTTATTCCTAAATTAAGGCATGTGTCTTCAAGAAATTATGGATTTGACTAGTGATCAAAAGGAGCCTTAATATGTTGGGCAAAAAAGAGTGAAGTGAAGAAGGCTCTTGTTTCTGTTTCACAGTAGTTCTGTGTCATCACATAAACCTACAGATAAAAAAATCCAAGGTGACATATATGATCGACAAGATTCAGTTCACTTCTTTTAAAAAACAACTGGATTCTCTGCAGTTTCTATTTTTCTGATCCTGTTTACAAAAAGATGGTAAGTGAACAACCCTATTCTTGAATGGAAGGAGAGGAAAATCTTATTATAAACAGCTAAAACCTTTGAGAGACAATCACACACAATCATTATGTCTGGGATTAAGTTATCGCAATTTGATTGATTAACCACTGAACCAATTCCTTAGAACCAGTAATGTAAAAAATTCGTATCAATGAAACATGCCTGTATTCACAGTCCGAAAAGCAGGAAGTCTAATAACCATTCTAACTAGACTCAATCTTGATGCAGTGTCTCACTGCTGTGGTAGGGGAGCTCCAGCTGTGTAGCAGAGCTGCAAAACCTCATAACAGAGAGCCAACATATACCTTTGGTTGCCAAAGTATCTCTGACATTCATAGCCTGAGGGGACCTCAACAGAAAATTTTGTAGTACATGTGTGTCACATGTATGAATAATTATTATTAAATATTTTGTGAAGCAAAAATACCAGAGTGCAGTGGTTGCCTTTGTGCTGCTAGCTCCGGCCAGCCCTGGCAGCACTGCAACACTTGGGGTCTTGTAGCTCGACGAGCAGAACCAAAGCGACGGCGCCGGAAGAAAGGAGATGGGACCCTCTGAGGTGAACCAACTGGGGTTTATTAGCACTCAGGGCCGTGCCTCGAGAGAGACCCCAAGCACCTGTGTGCAGCAGCTTTTAAGGAGGGGAGGATCTCAGGGGAGGGCAGAGCAGGGTACCAATAGGGAAGGATCAGGGAGTAGCTCGGAGAGTGGCAAGCAAACACAGCAGCCAAACAAGTAAAATCAGGAAGGGGAACCCCTGATCCTGACTAATCACCCAAAGCCTCTCCTGGAACTTTCCAGGCATGGGGTGAGGCCCCAGGGTGACTGGCAGGACCAGGTGGTTATATAACAAATGACTGACATTTGACAACTTTGGGGTAAACAACTTAGGGATGAACCAAAGGGAAAGCAGGAGAGGGGTACAAGGAATGAACCAAATAACAATCTATATAATAAAACATGCCAAACCAATGTAGAACAACAATGAGGACTCATCGATGCACCGCCACACCAGAGGGTTTTCATTTTCAAGATAGCGAGGTGAAAAATATTAGTTGTCACATGTAGGCAATTAAAATTTTCCTTTGACTTACGAAGATTTTTGGACATGCCTCCTCTGTGTATTTTGTCATGTCAGCTCATATTGTCATGTATCTACATCTGAGCATGGGAATAGCCAGCCATTCCCATGTAGAGGGCTATTATGCAGGTACAAAACATCCATGGAGACAATAATATACACAAATACTGCTTAGAAAAATCACCAATGAACACCTGCCTCCTTTCATATGGAGTGCCGGACCTAAAATAAAATACAATTTCATCAGAATCCATTACAGAATATATTCCTACCTATCATCTTTCTGTTAGGATCTACAGAACTATCTGTATCTTATCAATCAAAGATTGGACTCAATCATCTTGGAGGTCTTTTCTAATATAAATGACTCTGTGATTCTGTGAACCTATTTGTTAAATTCACATGTGTGCATAAACTCAGAAGGGCTAAGATTAATAGAGAATTTTGGAGCTCATCTGGTCCAACTTGCTTGAACTGAGCAGGGGTGTTGAATCAGATGGACCTAGAATGGCTCACACAGGATCATGATCAGATGACTTCTGAAGATCTCCAAGAAGGAGGACTACATTGTGTCTCTGGGCAACCTGTGTCAGTGCTCAGTCATCCTCTCAGTAGAAATGGATTTCACAATTGCTCTATAGAGCTTCTTGTTTTTCAGTTTGTGCCCACTGCCCTTGTCCTGTCATGAGGCCCGACAGGGTAGGGTCTGGCTCCATCCTTTTTGTATCCTCTCTGGGTATATACAAACATTGCTAAGATTTCCCCAAGCCCTGCTTGCTCCAGGCTTTCCTCGTAAGATGAAGGCTCATAGAAGGTTGGTGAAGGGTTGGGTTGGTGAAGCAAGATTCCTCCTTGGTGATTCCATGCTGAGTACTCCTTATCATCTTCTCTTTCCTTCACAGACTGGAAATGGGCACTCTTCTAAGGATATTTCTGAAGAGGTAAAATTCTGTTCTGTGGCAGTACAGGGTAATGACATTACCTTTTGTACTGTTCCTTCTCTTGTCTCCTGGTTCTGAACCCCACTATGTCATGGTCCCTACAGCCAAGGCTACATTTGGCCTTTACATTCCCAAAGAGACCCTCCCAGTTTCTGAGTATGAAATCCAGCACTGCACCTGTCATGGATGGTTTCTCTACAGGTGGGTCAGGAAATTGTCATGAATGCCTTTCATGGCAATCCTCTTTGTTTGCTTATGTCCTCCTAGTTTTTCTTTCTAGTAGACATAAAGTTAGTTGAAACCTCCAGTAAGGATCTGATCCTGAGAATGTTTGTTTTCTGTCTGTATAGGCTTCATCTTCTTTTTCTTTCCCAGAAGTTGGCCTACAGGAGAGACACTCCACAGTGTGACTCTTACCTGCCTTCTCTTTAATTTTCATCCATAAATTCTGCTGACTCTGTTGAACTTCAAGCAGTGTTCCATTCACCCCAGATGCCTTCTCACATAAAGGGTAACTCCCCCATCCTTATCCTGCTGATCTGTCTTTCCTATAGTGTGTGACCCTCCACTGAAACAATTCATTTAGGGAAAGTCATCCCATCTCTGTTAGCCCAGCAAGATCAAAGCCCTGCAAATGCCTCCAGATCTGCAGGTCATTTGTTTCTTACTCTTGCTCCATGCTTGAGCATAGAGGTTCTTCAGAGAGGCACTCCAGAAAACTGATTTCCCAGAAATTTTTAAGATTTCTCCATAATGGTACCTTATAGGCATTTCCTTGCTTACTAGCAAAGTGGTGGAGGTGACCCACTTAATCCTCATTTTGTTGATTTTGTGATTCGTTCTTATTACATGACTCTGTGATCCTTACTCATTAAGCCTGTCCATCATTCCTTCTCACAGTTGTTAGTAACTCTTTTGCATCCCTATCGTTCATAGTTTTAAGCTCTCCTTGCCAGCTCAGGCATCCTGCTGGCAAAGATAATTCTGATCTTCTTAGTGAGGTGAAGTCCATTTCTCTCAAGAAGGTCATGGTCTGCATAAAGTGCCCAGTGCCTGTAGAACCTAAATCCCTGTCACCAGCAATAGATCACAGTCAGTTATCAACTTGAATTATCAGTGCCCTCTTCCTCACTACTTTACCCTCACTGTCAGGATTGAGGACAACACCACTTGGGCCCCATGCCCTTAACCTCCAGAACTCTGAAATAACTTTTCATACTGTCCAGGTTCTTCCTGGCAGCATCAGTGGTACCCACACTGAAGAATGAAGGGGATAATATTTTGAGGGTCAGAAAGTATTTGTCAGTCCCTCCAGAATATCTCAGATCTGAGCTCCCAACAGAGAGCAAACCTGTAGATGGTAGGTTAGTTTGGCAGATTGGTCAGTTCCTCCCCTGCAGCATGAAATCAGCCATTTCAATGACTTGCTACTTTTTCATGACGGTCATGAATGGCTTAGTGTCAGGAAGGTCAGTTCATGGGCACATCTGGATCCTCTTCAACTCCAAAGGCAGTGAATCTACTTTGTAGCTATAAACCCTTAAACAGGGCAGAAGTGTTCCTCTTTGTGCCTGAAGTCACCAACTTCATCCTTTACCTTCCCACAAAGTTTGACTTATGCTAGAGATGGACAGTGCCTGTACCTCAACAGCAGTAGGAGCCCAGTTATTCTTGTAAAACATCATTGTCTATCACCTTTTCACCTCCTGTGATGCTGTGCAGACTGCTCACTGTCCCCTACAGCTCCTCCATTTGGAGGCACAGTTCCTGCAAGATGGCACACCTCCCACAGGACAAGAGCCATCCTTTCCAGTCAGAGATAGGCTCTAGGCACTCCCTGGGGCATGAGGCATGAAAGGAATGCTTCCACCATCTGAAGATCTGCCAGCACCTAAGCCTCTGTCCTGACAGAGCTTTTCTAACGTTTGCAAGGGAAACTGCCCTGTAGCGTGTAACCTGTGCACCTGACAGTTTACACAGGTAGAAATTCAGCTGAGGTTCCCTTCTTTATGCCTCTCTGCACCAATGCTGTATCAGCTGGCTGTTTTCATCTTCCATGCTCTAGGGCTGATTGCAATACAGGCTTCTCCTCAGCTTTGGCTAAAAGTTTCTTGATTCTCCCTAATCAGGGGCTCACGTGACAAAGGCTGTAGGGACCCTTGCTCAAAGGCAGCTGACTGTATTAAGTAAAATCTGCTAGAACTGCTTCAGTCCCACACATAACTGATGTGATTTTGGGGGATAAAATTATGGGCCTGGTGGAGAATGAGATTCCCATTAACTTCCCAGAGATCAAAATTTTAAATCTTGATAATATTCTTCATAGGCTCACAGGAAAGCAAGTATTGCATAATTTCTTTTTTGTGGAAACTGGTGCTCCTTAGGCTCCTTGGTTTGAGGCAATGAATAGGGATATGAATACTTGAGGAATAGCAAGACATTCATGCTGTCTCTTCGCTATGAATTCTCAGCATGTTTATCAGACTTCTTAGCAAGGATTAAAGAAAGTAAGGAAACATACTGAACTAAGCCATAGCTATGTATTTAAATGGTAATTTATAGAATTACCTGAGAAATCAAGAGCATTTGAGTCAGCGGCAGAGATTGTGACAGTAAGAAGTACATGGGAGATGCAGAAAAGTGATGTGCATACAGATGAATGATTCCTAAATTTCCCAGTAGCAGAAAAAACCCAGACCCAGACTAAGACATACCAGTCACAGTTGCTTGGAGTTAATGGTAAATACAGTGAAAATATGTCTAACTGCAGATCCTTAGGTCTATGGACCACATGTAAATAAAATAACTCCTGCTTGCAGAGGAGAAAATTTAATGGTAGGGAGAAACCTCTGAATATGTGTTTCAAGAAATATCTTATCTCCATTCTGTAGAACTCTCTATTCAGCTAGTTCTGTATTTATTTATAACATCCAAACATAGGCAGTCTCAGTGAAAAGGGCTGAATAGAAGTCTCTTTATAGAAAAGTAGACACCTTTCCATTTATAGGGCAGCTGCAGAAATTTGTCACACTAGTTATTCTATATAAAATGGAGCTAAAATATTGAGGGAAAAGTCTGTACCATGAGGAGCATTAATAAACCTAGAACATCCATGATAATTTCAGGTAGACTAAGGAATACTTAAATCCTATGAAGATCACTGATTTCCTTTTTTGCTGTGCATTCTTTCAGTTATAGATACATCAGCTTCAAGCTAATGTAAAAGAAAAGAAAGCAAACATTCTTTTTAGAAATCAAAAAGATCTCTAGGATCTGAGGTGTATTAAGTAAGGATACACAAGACATTGGAGTACATAAATTTGAATGAAAACATCATGCAGAATTATATGCTGTGCTAACAGCCTTTAAATGGTGCAAATTATCTTGTTATTATACAGAAAAAAATTTTGATTAGCCCACAGAGTATTCACTAATTTGGCCTGATTAGGAGGCTTTGCACTCTGCTGAATGCAAAGCAATTAGTAAAAACATTCCATACGCTGTTTGTTTTCTACAACCAACAAGGAAATTGATGTTATTAATCCTTTCAAATACAGTTGCATTTATTATAAACAATTATAGTTTTTAAAGAAATCTACTACATTTTTATATATACTCATCACATACCTTGCATACTACAATCCATAGGACATATCTAGGCATTTTTGACAGCTAATGTTTTTGTGAATTGGAGTTCTGCAATGTATTGCAGGTCTTCATAGAGAAAATGCTAACTGAGCTCAAATACTACCTTTAGTTCAGAAAAAAAAGTTCATTTTTTATGTTTGCCTCATTTCTTTGTTCAAGTGCAAGAAACACCAGAGTAAAATACAGTGAAAGCACCGGTATATTTTAAGGAGTAGCTCCTTACAGGGGCTGTCCATCTCAAAAGTATTAGTAAAAACGGATAATTACATTATAAAATAAGCTCAATGGAAGAATTATTTTGACTGGTGTTTAATCTGAATGAGAATTCTAGCATCAACACAGTCTTGCGCTATGCTAATTTAAAGTTCCATCAGCTTTAAAACAAGATGCACATTTTGGTTTTTAAACTTGATATTTAATATTAATTTAATCCAAAATTGTTCTGTGTCATGTATTACGTAAGATTTAGAATTAACCAGTTTTGTTAAATATGCTAGAATTTCTTGAAAAAATATAGGTTTGATTCACGTATCAATGAAGGAGAATGCAGATTAGCAGTACAGCAAGGAGGTGAGCAGTGAAGCCCTAAAGTGCTGTGAAATGTGTTTAAATAACTGGATACTCGCAAGTAAATAGCTGAGATTAAGCTAAATGCTCATTTTAGACTTGCCATTTGAACTCCAGATTACAAGGGTAACCTTTCTTTCCTCAAAGGATTCTCTTTTTTTAAGCCATCCCTCCTGGGAAACACTGAAATTACAACAAAGATTTTGCCGACTGCATTTCACTCCAGATTTTGTTTTTGAGAGGTGTGGAAAACGTATTTAATTAAGGGAGATCAAATTATCAAATTATGTAAATTAGTGAAATTCCTATATCAAACTATAAAGAAAATAGGGGAATTTACACAACTCAAGAATCTTTTCTTTCCACTGAGCTGTATGACTATTTCAAGTGCTTTAATTCACCATATCGCTAAAGCATATCTTCAGGCATATACAATATAAATTCCCAAGCCACAAATTTGCTAGTCTGCTAAATTAAATTTAAAAAACCTCTCTAAATGTTTCAATGAATTATGTAAACATCAAATTTTTGGATTGTCAATGAAGCTTTTATTAATATTACTGAAAAAATTCTCATGTAAGAAGTAGAAACTTTGCTTGAAGATGTACTCAGATGTTCAAAATTGTTACCTACTATTCAAGGAAAAAGTTAATTATGGACTGTGTCTCCAAGAAGAGACTCTGGGTTGACGCTGCTTTTTTATTCAGCTGTGGTGTTTAATTTTAACTGTGTTTACCTTACTCTTATTGCTGCCCACTTGCTAAAACTTCACCACAAAATAGTAAGAAAATGTGGTCAGTTTATCTACAATATTTTCCCATTCTCAGTCTTTCATTTTAGCTTGTGTTGGTTTTGCACTGATTGACATTTGGTGAAGAAAAGAGGCCACTCATGGAAGTGATGTGTCTAAGAAAAGCTGTGGCAAAACCAAGCAGTGACTAATTTTGAATATTGACACCGTGTTAGGCCACTGGAATGTTGATACGCCTCTGTGAATACCCATGTTAAAAACTGAGAAACCTCGGGAAAATTCTTTTTCCTTCCAGGAAAGAGGTAAGAGGGTGCCCCAGTGGGGTTGGCTCCACTCTGCTGGGGTTGGCTGCACTCTACCATGGCTGGACCCCTGGCAGGGCTGGGCCCAGTGGCTGCCGGGCAGGGGGAGGGGAGGAGAGAAGGCCCCATCCCAGTTGGATTGGGCCTCAGCAGCTGTTAACATCCTGCTGCTTAGCTGTTCCCCCTCCCAGTGCCAGCAGCTGCTGGGCAGAGGAAGGGAGGAAGCCCCAGCCATTGCTACCAAGGCACCTTGCCGAGGGAGTGGGTCCAGCTGTGTGAGAGATGATGCGGCCAAGACAAGGATGGCTCTGCAGCTGTGCAGAGTGGCCCTGCAGCTGGAATTGAATTGAACTGCAGCCAGAGCCCCCGAGATCCTGGCACAGCCCAGGGTGGACACTGCCCAGAAAAAAATCATGATGACACTCTGCAGGCCCCAGGTGAGAAATTAACTCTATCCTTGCACAGATGAAAACTGCAAAACATTGAATCCTCTCTGAGTGAGAGAAAAGTGTTAAAAATGGGCGGAGATAATATTTTTCTCCTTAAAATGCCTTTATTAATCAGCTCTTACAATGGTTGCTCGAGGGGTTTTGGCTGCCCGGTGCGCCGTGGAGGAGG
>VWZU01009371.1:54544-82717 GCA_013397095.1 Sterrhoptilus dennistouni | reverse complement strand
CCGGCGTCGGGGGTGGGGGTGGGTGCCACGGAGGTGGCTTTTTACTGTTACATTACAAAATAAACATTCAAGATATTAATACACTTATTACATAACAATCAAGGGTTTCAATTCTCCACATTTCATTCTTTTCAAAAGGACAGAGTGAAGACATCACTCTGACAATTGAGTGATGAGAGAGAGAGACAATACGAAGACATCAATGTCAGTGAAGAAGTCACATCCTAGATGGAAGCAGAACAAGAAGATGCCTTGGTTTTAGACTGAAATTCTTTTGTAAAGCCATGGTGATCGACTGTGATATACTATATATCCCTTTAAGTCATGGAAAACATGTACTGGGGAAATGAAGATGTGTTCAAACTATAGATATGAGCAAAGGCATTTGTGGTGAACTAAGTAAATATTAAAGTAGCTGTGATCTTATGAGAAGCTTGAAGAGAGAGATGAGATGAGATGGAGATGAAGATACGCCTCCAGGAAGAGAAGAAGAAAACCTCTGTTCCTAGAGATAAAATTATCTCAGAGACAGATAGAGAGAACTTTTGCTTTTGAACTGTTCATCCTTAAAATGGTACCCCATGAGTTTACATGGCCCATAACATAGCTGTGGGAAGGCTGCATGACATGGGAGGGACTTCACAAATGCAGATTCCTGAGTGGCTGCTATTTGTGAGAATTAAAAGCCACAAGAGAGCTGTTTTTCTTGTGGGGGAGTTTCCATGGCAGACCAAAAGAGACTTCTCTCTCTGAGAGAATTTTCAAAAGACTATTTTTAGAGGTGGTAAACTGACCTAAGTTCCAAATTTTGCCTCTGCACATTGTCAGTGAGAAAGAAAAGAAGCTATTGGGGAAGAGGGTTTTGAAGGTTTTATTCTGATTCTGATTTTCTGTCTTGTAGTTTTTTTAGTAAAGCTTTCTTTACACCTTTGAAATTTTGAACCTGCTTTGCTTTTCTCCTAATCCTATGTCACAGTAGAAAAGGAGTAAATAGTTCTAGTGGGCACTCATGCCATCACATTTAATTTGGTGCATTGGCTGGGAATCAAAAATATGCAAACTGACACCACTACATAGCTCTAGGTATTTCCATTGCTTTTATAATCATTTTTTAAATTAATTTTCCTTAAAAAAAAAAGGGAATCGAACCATAAATATGTAACAATTGCTTCTTAGCTGTCTGTTATCACTGTATGACTCAAAAAATATCTAGACCTAAAGGCCTTTGGAAATATCTACTTATTTCGTTATAGTAACCATAGAAAAATGAACTTGGAGGAAAAGACACAAAACAAAATAATTATACCATACACTTTCCCCTTACACTTGCATTTTAAATTCTGCATGTGAATCTATCAAAAGGATACAAGTACAATAAAATGAAAAGGTGCCAAGATTTTTTAGAGTTGTAGAAAAATTTCCATATAACTAAACTAAGTTTTCTTGTCCTAAGAAAAAGCAATTGAGGAAGATTTTGCCAGATGTGTACCAATTCCTGAAGGAGAGAAGAAAGAATGATTGAAGTTCTTCAGAATGCATATATTGTAATCTTGTGAACTCACTGTTGCAAGATGCTTAAGATACCAGAATATAAGAAGGTTAATCATCAGTTAGGTGAGTGAATGGTAGAAAATCACAGAGATATTGTCTGAGTATTGCTCCAACTCCTAGCTCACAGAGAGCTAAAAAATTGCTGGAAACTAGAATTTAGGTCTAGAAATAGAGTGAAGCCTCTCATTTTACAGTTTCTTGTCTGTAACCAGTGAGAAGCACAGCTTTCAGGTACAGATGCTCCTGTGGATTGATGGCACATGGTCTTGGTTCGGCTTTGTTAACAAAAACAACCAAACTCCTTTGATAAACCTGCTCCTCCCAGTATGAAATCTAGACTGCTATGCCATGTGTTTATAATAAAAATATATGATCTTGTGTTAGAGGGTAGTTTTGTTCAGCAGAGTTCAGCAGAGTTCACTATTCTAAACCTTGCTTTGTAATTTTTTTTTTCATAGTGAAGCCAAGGTAAAAAAAAATTAAATTACTGGAGTTTGATTAGTCTGCATGAGGACAGAACACAGAAACCCCTTTGGATCTCAAATAGAGAAATATTTTCTATATTCTGGTCAACAATTTAGAAAATTACTTAGAAAATAAATATTGTCAGTTTATGTTGGTTGCTCAAAATTAAAGAAAAATAATTAAATTTGTAGAGAAGGTACCTAATGTCTTCATAAGCAGTCAAATCTTGTTACAGGGTACAATGGAAATCTCAAGTGCTACTTACAACATTCACAATGGTGCATGTTGAATACAGCATCATGCTAGACTCAGAATCTTGTTTTTCAGGTCACCCACATCCCTACTGGTCTCATAATGACAAGAAGCTACAAAATTATGTATCACAGGATAGAATCACAGAGTATCCTGAATTGGAAGTGACCCACTAGGACCGTCAAGTCCAACTCCTGGCGCTGCACAGGGCAAATCCAAGAATCACACCCTGTGCCTGAGACAAACACTTGTCCAAACACTTCTCAGACTCTGTCAGGCTTGGTGCTGTCACCACTTCCGTGGGGAGCCTGTTCAGTGCCCAGCCACTCTGGGTGAAGAACTTTAATATCTAGCCTAAGTCTCCCCTCACTCAGCTTCATGCTGTTTCCTTGAATCCTCCTCCAGAAAAAACAGACCAAATGACCTCAGCCACTCCTAATAAGACTTCTCCACCAGACCCTTCACCATCCTTGTAGGCCTCCTCTGGTCACTTACTAAGAACCTATTGTCTATTTTATATTGTGGTGCTCAAAACTGCACACATTACTCAAGTCGAGGCTGCACGAGTGCAGAGCAGAGCAAGACAATCACTTCCTTTGACCATTTGGTGATGCTATGAAATCATTTAGCTAGGAAATGGAAGGTTTTTATTTTACTTCCTTATCAAAACCAGCACTTAGAATTAAATTCTTTCTTGTCTTATTGTAGCTATCCAAAAGTGTAGAGAGAATAAAACAGGAAGACTCTTGAATTTTGTTTTCCTCTGTAGGTAAGTCCTTCAGTGACAAACGACATGTCAGATGAGATTGGTAGAGATACAATTTTTGCAGTGATTGCTTCAATCCTCTGAGAGACCTCTGAAAGTTCTTATTAACAAACTGACTACATTCTGGAAATTAATAAGGGGTTGCAAAGCAGTTAGATAATTACAGCTATTTCAGCTCTCTGACTCACAGGAAGATCAAGTAACAAGCTGGCACTTCTTAAATTATGCCTTTACATAAGGGCAAGTAGACTGGCTAATAAGCAATATGCAAGAACGGTACAACTGTCCCTTATTTTCATATAATTTGAAAATTGGAATGAAAAGTATGACTTTAAAGAAGCTGTTTCTGTGCAACAGAAAGTGAAAATAAAATTTTAAAAACTGGTCAGCAGAAACAAAAAGAAGCCCAAATAAGGGGAAAAAAAACCCCACAAAAACAACAAATAAACCAAAAAAACCCTCCAAAATCCCAAAAAACAAAACAAAACAAAAAACCCAAACAAACAACAACCAAAAAAAATCCACACAAAACAGCCGAACCTAACCAAAACCAAAAAAAAGATAAAAGAAATGAACTGTAAGGCAGGCTTGTACACCCATGTGCCCTGTTTTTACATATGGAAAACTTGTGTAATTTGTTCTGCTTGGTTCCCCACCCCCAGCCTCTGCAGTCTTCTTATGTTCTTTCAGATTCATCTTGATCATATACCACCTTTGTGTAGTATTACTTGAAAACAAATTAAAATCTGCAGTCTAAAACTTAGATGCTCTAAAGCCTCTAAGTGTCTCTGCAGAACCCCTACTTTGGCACTCTATGAAACACTACTTTTCCTAGCCAAAAAAAAAAAACCCAAACCCAAAAATGCTTAGACCAGAGCAATAACTGTATTTATTGCAACAATCATAAATATCCAGCAACTGCAAAGCTTTTTCATCTCTTTGGAAAGAAAGGCAGCTACACTGCAATATGACAAACCTCATAGACTTGGGCAATGTCTGTGCCAAGTGACAATTATTTAAGAGTATTTTTTAGAATTAAAGTTCTGAACTATTTTATAGCAACTTGCAACTGAACCTATAAATTTCATATTCCACTTTTTTTACTTTTTTTTTTAATTGCTACTAAAGATACAGCAATAAAAAGTCATTCAAAAGCTGGAGAAGCAAACCACTGAATGCTTTAACAACAAAATTATTATTACTGTGATGTATTTGGTACTGTCAGTAAGAGGCTGATTTCTTTTGAAAACCATACCTTTCATTGCAGCACTATGGCTTTGAGGATTTTTGAAGATTATGCTTATCAGCCACTTTCCACACATGAAGAATTGTACATTGAAAACAGATTATAGTTAGTTTTTTATCAGAAGTTATTTTTGTGGTACAGTTTTAAGCTGGTGTATTAATTCCCTTTCTTATGTCAAAGAGGAAGAAGTACCATTCCTGGAGGTCTTGAGTTTTGAGAGGGTTTGAACACTTACATGGGGATAATGAAAAAATCCTAACTGTAATTCACATGAAGAAGAGGAATCATGATGTCTCTGGTGCAACAGAACAATGTCCACAGTTTCTGTCTTTAGAAATATTTCTGTTTTAGAGGGAAAAGAAGGAAAAAGCTTTGCTGGTGACTTAAGGGTGGTTTTGGGTGATAATTCTAAAGCCATGTTAATAACTCTCTGACTTCTTCAGCAGTGTGATTTCTACAGGTACTCTGCCAAGAAAGCTATTTGATTGCTATGTTCTCCTAATATTGAAAATCCTCTCAAGAGCTTATGGAAAGTTTTTTCTTTAATTATTCTAGCCTTCTGTTTGAAGCTTCTATGAACTCCCTACAAAAGCTGTTATCCAAACTTCTGAATGTGGAAACACTGAACACTTCTATGAGTCAGTAAGTCAGTCCTCTCCAAGGCTTGCTCTTTTCTGGAAAGGAAAGGCCAGCCAGCCTGTTCACACTACTCTCAGCAGAAAAAAGTCTTTTTCCTTACCATATTGAATACCTTTTAGAGAAAGCGCAAGCACAATTCACCATCCACTCCAAAGGTGCTGTTAATATGCATCTTTTGGGCATAACTAATTAATTTCTCTGCTGTGCTTCTCTGCCTGAATTATTTTTAGTCTCCCAAGCATTTATAATTTGTGATTTCAGGCTTTAAGAAAATGAAATCCTGTGACAGTTTAGATCTTATAATTTGGGATAAATGTCTCAATATTCTAACATCCAGAGAAGTGAGACAGAACTTTGCAGGCAAAGCCCAGGAGAGAAATTCACATACTCCAATGGTACTGGCATCTGGTAGATAAAACATTTATGTCTCAGCTCTCCTGCCCTAAACTTGCCTAGGTCAGAGATGGGTCACTACATTCACTTGAAAAATAAAATGTTTCAGTATTTGATAATATCCCACTTGCTAAATCTTTCCTGGTTTCCAATGTAGCAACCCACATTTTTAGCCTTCAGATGCGAAAAACACCTTGTATAGTAAGAAAGCAATGGTAAGACTTAAGAGCATTCCAACAACTTGGCACTGTCATATTCATTAAGGATTTTGAATGAGAATCTTGATTCTCTCATTTTCTGTTATTTAGCCTTCATGGTAGGTGAAAACTTAAATGATTGTAATAAGTAAGAGCACAGTATTAATTTAGTGTGCTGTATTCAATGAAGATTATTAGATAAAAAGAACTAAGATTTTAATTTTTCTAAAAATTTCCTGAACATCTTGAGGAAATCTACTTTGTCCAGTGGTTTATCCAAGAAGTGTTATTTTTTTTATATTTCTTTCATCTGAACATGTGAAATCCTGTACTAAGACATAGTACAGGATGCAGTACAGAAATAGTACAGGATGCAGTCTAAAAGCCCCTGCTTTGAGGATTGATAGTTAATAGGTGAAGATATACAGGATGTGAGTTTACTAAGTTTTCTGAACATATTTCTACTTTGTCATCCTTTTAGTTTTGTTTGAGGCTAAAAATGGGCGATAGCTGTTCAAAGGGATACCTTGATGGGAAGCTGAAATGAAAATAAAAAGTCCATTCGTGTCACACTTTGTATTTTTCCTTAAATATGATGAGACAAGGACTTAGAAATCCACGATGCAGGCGTATTTTGCTTCTTTGCAAAAACAGTGAGAATGTAATGTTTAAGATGGTAGTTTAAGTGGAGCAAATGGAAGGCTTTCAGAGGTTATTGCAGTTTCTGATCTCTAACCAGATATTGACATTTCACATGATCTGCACATTGATTTGAAATGGAGAGTAATTTAAGCAGTTCAGTTTTAGTTTTCTTTTATTTCTGGTTTGTTTTGTTTGTTTGCTTGGTTTTCTGGTGGAAAGCAATTTTTACTGATCTTTGCAGCGCAAAGTCAGCCAGGTTGCAATCACTTCCAATGGACTGGACTTAGACAAGAATTTTTAAAAAGGTGTATTCTTGCAGCCTCTGGCTCTGCCTTCTCCTGCTGCTCAAATTCCACACAAAAGGAGAAGTTTATAAATCTTTTTTTTTTCCAATCTGGGATCTGAATTCACTTCTGTCTGTATCAGTACAGAACATACTGTGTGAGCCTTTACATTATGTTTCGGCTTGTTAAAATAGGAGAGGATAACTCAGAATAACTCTTTTTTAAATTTGGTCTAGTAGTTCCAATAATCAATTTCATTGTACGCACATTCTAGATGAAGAAATGATATCTGGAACTTGTGCTTTGCAATGTTTTCTATTTTTTCTTGTATAGGTACTTATTTTGTTACTGACTTTGTTTACATTAGTCTTGATACTATTTGAGTATTTCTTTATCATAACTTTTAAATTCAGCATAATAAAGAGTATTTCTTAAATGTATATAAGTAATGAAAGCATTGTTTAGAAAGTACTGCGCTTGCTTTTAAAAAGACATCCAAAAATATTTTAATATCTGGGTTATATAGCCAGATACAGGGGAAATTTTTATTCTCATCCCAAACAAATCTAACTGCTGACAAGCTCAGACTAAACATTACTTCTGTACATACATTAATGACGAGACAATAAAGGTAATTTCTGAACTGCTCATTATTTCATTAATATTCCATTCTTCATCTTATCTACTGCAATTGTTTTAGGTTTTTAAAACCACATTCAGATAGATGGATAGAAGATTCCTATTGAAACATAAAATCTTTAAATAAGCTCAGAAAGAGTTTAAAGTCCATCTATTTTAGGAATAAATTCAATAGTCAAATCAAGCAACACAGAATTTAATTACTATTACTAAAATTGTTGGAAAAACATAACATAAATCAAAAACTAACCAACCATAGCTATAATAATTATTTCCAAGTGAATTGCAATCATTTGGAGATTTGATGTTTTTGTTATACATATAATTTGCACTGCCTGTTTTTCCAAGTGCTTTGTCTGTAAAAATGACCACAGCAATGACCTCTCACAGTAATTTAATGAGGAAAAAAGAGGTTCTCATGCAAATTGCTGCCACGTATATAAAATTATGAAGTCTCCTGGCTTGAGACATATGGTTTTCTGACTATCTGAAATAATGATGAGTCATCTGTTTATAGTAATAAGCATCTGTTGCTGCTTACACAACATTGAGTGGTAATCAAAATTCTCCTATTGCTCCATTAATGTTAACTGATTAAATGCCAGGCTCCCCTCTGAAGAAGCACTATTTGATACATTATGGTAGCAGGCTTGATCAGAAAACAGTTTAAAGATACTAAACAAATACAATTTCTGGTATGTGCAGAAAAAGCCCCTCAGGTACATCCTGATTAGCCTGCACCCTTCAGCTAGGAAAGCAGATGGACCATTAGGATCTGATGAACCTCACAAAAATGGATACCATGTCCCAGTATAAAACAGATTGTTATAGTTATTTTGGTGACTATAGGTTATCCATTCTTACCTAGAAACCATGATTATTCAAATGAAGGGTAAAATCTCCCCTAACATACTAGGAGAACAAGAGCTTTGAGAAGAAAACTGAAAGAAACTGTAAGAACCAGAATTTCTAGGGTGGAGAACCAATTTGTTTTAAGGGAATCTGGGATCAGATCCCATGCATCAGTCTTTCCTGCCATTACGAACTAGATAGATTTATTTATATACATTTATTACTGTAATGTTAGTTGTTGACTTTAGAGGACTTTTAGTTGTTTTGACTTCAGAGGTGCTTGTAGAGGAAACAAGAATGTTTCTCTCACATATTCAGATACCACTTTGGACAGACATGCAGGTTAATTAGCTGGATCGAACACCCACCTCAGCATTTGAAGAAGAAATCAACTTTGCATAAATGCTAAAGAGGTAGATTAAATCAGAAAACTTTAAATGGGTATTACTAAAACCAAATTTAAGACTCTGAGAACAATTTCCCTCCAATAGCAGTTCAGCAATACAGAATGAAAATGCAAAGGGGTCCATATCACAAAGAGATACTTCCAACAAAAAGTGGTTATGTTTTTATATCTGATTTTTCAGGGTTTAGTTGAAATACCAATAAATTTTCAAGTGATAAGAATTTGAGTGTATGCATGCAGGTACTAAAACAAAAATAAAACTAAATGTTAACTCTAACTGAGCCACTAGGCTGCTCTTCTGAAGATCAAACTTTATTAAAACTACTGAAAATTAAAAATGCCTACCCCCAGGACATGGTCATGGACCCAAGTCTTCCTCTGTTCAAGAAGCATTTCTATAGTGGACTTAGGTGTGAAGTAGGTTGCCTTGCATAGAATCAGAAGTTGGACTCAGCAATCTCCACAAGTCCCTTCCGTTTCAGGATATTGTGATTCTAAGTGGAAATATTCTGCTTTTTAGTATAAAGTATAACTTTTTATTAATCAAGTTTTCTTTCATATTCAAACATAACTCCATTTTGTCTCTCTGTGACTTCTAAATTTTATTAATTACAATAGATGATACCTTCTTGAATGTATCTTTAAACTGCTTTGTGAACTTATGTTTAACATCTTTAAATAAATTTTAAAAATAAAGATGATTATAAATAAAATACTGTGATATTTAAAAGCAAACTATCCTAGGAGACAGACTTGTCCAGTATTTCCCTGTACTTATTTCCCAGAAGTATTTCATATCGAAATAAATACGAAATGTCTCCTTTGGTACCTTTTAATATATTTAAAAAGAAAACAACTAAGCTTTCAGTTTAAAAGCTGTAGTGAACTGATATTTATAGAAACAGAGATGTTATACCTTAGAAATATTGTTTCCTTGAATTTCTTTTGATATCAGTAGCAACTAGTTATTTCTCTAGTCATCAGCAAGTGCCTGACAAGTGTTAGCAAATCAGATGCTGACAACAGAAGAAGAAGCTCTAGGAATGGATCTCCCCTATTACTGGATTATTCATATCTCAGTTAAGCTTCCTGTGAAGTAATTAAATGCTAAGGTATTCATCTAGAGGATAAATCATTTCTGCAAAACAGTAAGATGAGAGCAGAAGGAGAGAAAGGACAGGGTGAATGCTAGATAAATAGTTTGAATTTTTTTTTTATTATTATGCATTAGGTGTTAAAAAGGATTATGGAAATGAGATGGAATAGAGATGAATGCTCTGTTCTTGTGTTGAATGACTTTCAAGACAGGTCTTTCAGCAGTTAATGGAGCTGTTTATCACACTGGAAGGTCACATGAAACATGGCTTTCAGAAGACTTCAGAATAAAGTGCACTATATATGCTAAAAATAAAAACAGACCCCCATTATGTTTTTTTAAATTCCAATGTTGTCATTTAATGTCAAAGGGGAAGTAATCATCATGATCATGGCAGCACTACTGAAATCAGAAAGTCAAATCTGCAACATTTCTCTGCAACTTAATGAGATTTTTATATAAAAATAGTCTTGGGGTAAAAATTAGGTTGAGTGATTTTTGTGAGGGAGAAGAACATGTGGCAAAATAACAGTATATTTCAAGTAAATTGTCAAGGTTATTTTTACACTGTGACAATTAATATCAGTAGTACTTATTCAAAAGCATTCACCATAAGACTTCTAAGCACACAAAGATGGACTGCTTGGTAACATGTGAGGCAGAACAAAGTGAAATTCCTCTGTTGTTGCCATGAGCAGGCACCACACACTTACAAAAAGTGTTATAAAAGTATAGCTTCTCTATACTGCACAAGTACAATTTCCCTGCTCAGACAGATCTAAAGGTTAGAACTTGTGCTCATTCTGATTTCAGTGCTGAAGCATCCAACAGGGGCAACCCTGAAGCAGACAGGCTCTTACTGATAGGGTCACCTGGTCAGGAATAACAGGGCAAAATCCATTTCACACATCACCAAAAGTAACTTTGTACTGCGTGAATCATGCTATGTCAATACAACAGAGCTCCTAGAAACTTCAAGAGAGGTGACAGGGTCTTACACCAAGTGCACTGAGCTGATTACCAGCACCCAAGGTGGAAGGCTGTCAATAAAGGAGGTATACCCTTTTATTTTCTCAGCATTTTCTTAATGCTCTGCCAATGCCTGCCAATGCTAATGCCATGGCAAACATCTTGCAGGCAGGACATGCTGATTAAGAAGAAGAAATAATTACCTTAGGGTTTTGCCTTTCCCTCATACTACTGATTTCTAACTGCAGTGTCTGCAGGTAAATTGTGTAAATTAAGATTCTTCTGCAGTTTTCTCTGGGATTGACAATACTGTGAGAAACTTAGAGTGGGATTTGTTGGAAAGGAAATATTTTGACAAACATCCCAGGCTGAACATTTTCTCTTGGGAAGAAAAAATACTGCCAGGGAATATCAAACTGAGAGTGCTTGCTCTCCCTCATCGAATCATTCAGTCAGTCTTTTGTCAGAGAATCAGAACTATCCTTTATTTTACTCACTTTTGCATGCATAAACAGTTCTGCCTACAATGAATACACACGGATTTCTAAATTAAGGTCTTTTTGCAGTTAAGATAATTTTATTTCAAAATAAATTAAATCAGTTTTGACATGCATTTAAACCTAAGACTTCTTTCCTAAGAATATTTCAATTTGTACTTTTAAAAAACCAAACAATGGATTGCTTTGATCTTTTCCTAGTGTACTCTCTGCTGAATGTACATGAAATGCTGCAGCTCTGTATTCGAGTACCTAAACTTACTGAACTAAAGGATGATAACATTCCGTTGTACCTAACCTAGTCCTTTTAACAGGAAGTTATATTTCACTGAGCTTGTTCTTTGAGGCTATGTCTTAGGGAATGTTTTTTTTAATATGTTAAGTAGCACTTGCAATTATCTTCATTTTTGTAACGTAACAATGTTTAGCTACCTTCTCCATTCTGCAGGGGTTTTCCAAATAGCAGGCTATATCATGAGCTGAGGAGTCAGCACACTGTTTGAGTGTTTATGAATTTAGGGACATTATTTGCCCTGCAGTTACCTGAGCATCAAGCTAACAAACTACAAGTCAGAAGGAGTCACAAGCTGAAATATTATGCCTTTCTAATTCATTTAATGATGGACCCTTATTATGCCTGTGATATTGCTCAACCAGTGCCTTGGATAAAGGTTAGGAGAATGATACATAGTTAGTCCCACTGGTCAAAAGAGAAAATTTTCACCTTAAAAGCCAGCACACAATATTTACCACTTCCTCAATATTTGGGCTGATCAGAAATAAAAACTAGTTCTGTTGTCCAGTCCACAAATATTTTCATAAAAGGTCGTCTCAAAGAAAGTTGTTTTCATCTTTCTGCTATAAACAGCAACCTGCCCTCTTTCTGTGTATTCAGCTGCCTTAGGTAATGCTCAAGTCAGCCTCCATCAGACACCAT
Organism: Sterrhoptilus dennistouni; assembly: GCA_013397095.1. Classification (NCBI taxonomy): domain Eukaryota; kingdom Metazoa; phylum Chordata; class Aves; order Passeriformes; family Zosteropidae; genus Sterrhoptilus; species Sterrhoptilus dennistouni. The sequence goes on along the minus strand of VWZU01009371.1, from coordinate 70,886 downwards.
TTCTTTTAATTAAGGTTTCTTTATAATAAGCAAATACTTAAAATATAGCCAACATAGTGAAAAGTAACTTCTCTTTCTTAAAGACATCAGGTTTATTATTATATTTAAAAGATCATCAAACAACCCATGGACGAAGTGGTTTTAACTATTTTTAAGTGCTAATAAGCAGTAAAAAATCATCTCAACTGGAAGTAATCCATTCTTATTGTAATAGCATCTGGTTTTGTGCACATCTGCCACATTTTGAAGTAAGTATTTTATTTTCTAGGAAATTCCACAATACTTCTAAGTGTAAAATAACAAGTGCAAAACACATTACACTGCCACAGGGTTCAGATTACTTATTTCAGGACTGCATTCCTAAGAAAACTGGCCTTTGCTGGGGCTGTCAGAGTAGTTGTGACACTTAAATTTTGGCAAAGGAAACACTAGGCCCTCCTTTGAGGCCTATTTATCTCCTTTTCCAAAAGGCCCTATGCCCATGCAAAAAACCAGATGCAACACGTGGAATTTTTCACAATGAAAGGACAAGAAATATCCATGTTTTCATGGGATTTCCTGTTTTGAGAGGGCTGTTTCCCAGAGGAACACCTTTGGAAATTCCATACAAAGTTTAGAGTATATGCAGTACCATCTAACACTGAATGACTTGAACCAAGCCAAGGAAATTTATTCATATATTTCATAATGAAATTCATAGACTGATAGAATGCTTTGAATTGAAAGAGACCTTAACAATCATCTAGTTCCAATCCTCCCATGATGGGCAGTGATGTGACACATTATGTTGCTCAAAGTGATGTGAGCACATCATGTTGCTCAAAGCCCCATCCAACTTGGCCTTGAACAGTTTCTAGGAACAGGGAACTCCTGTTCCCACCATTCCTCTGGGAATATTCTTCCCATGTCTCACCATCTCACAGTAAAGAATTTCCTCCTAAGATCTAATCCAAATGTCTCCTCATTTAGTTTAAAACCTTCAGTCTGCTGTTGTATCACTCCTCTTTTTTTAAAAAAGCCCCTTTTTGGTACTAGAATACCTCAGTGAGGTCTCCTGGAGCTCTCTCTTACCCAGGCTGAACAATCCCAATTCTCTCAACCTGTCTTTACAGGAGAGGTGCTCCAACCCTTGGATCATCTTCATGGCTCTCCTCTGGACTTGTTCCCAACAGATACACCTCTTTCTTGTCTTGGGGACCCCAGAGTTGGATGCAGTACTAGAGAGGCAGAAATTACTCTTTCATCCTGCAGGTCATACTGCTTTTACTGCAGCTCAGGACATGGTTCGTTTTCTGGGCTGTGAGCACAGACTCTTACTGAATTCCCACCACTTTTAAGAAAACAGTATTTTCTTCCTATCACTCCTTACAGATAACCTCCAGCTTATATTTCGCACAATAAAATTTTAATTCCTTTTGCATTTTTAACTGGTACTATTGTATTAAGAATTCCATGGGGATTTCTTTGTCTTTATTGCACAAGAATTTCTTGGGTTTCTATGATGTTACTATATTCTATTGATTGAGCAATTACCTCTTAATCACAGAAAGCTTGAGAAAATCAAAAGCAGAAGCTCCAAAGGTTTAAATCATACAAGAAATTGTAGATACGGTAATTTTTTAGAGTCAAGGACTGTGCACCCCCTCAACACCTCTGGAAACTGCTCTTGTTGACATTAGTTTGATTCCTGCTTTCTGCTTCCATCTACAGCATAACTGTCTCAGGGGGAAACTCTGCCAGCTTTGTGTCTAACACTGAGCCAGCTGTGCTACAAGCAGCCTCAGAACCTCTCAACAACATAGAGGTTCTGGGGTCTTGAACCTGCCAGAACACCTTCAGCATTTTCTCTCCACAGTATAAAATCCAAGGTAGCTGCAGTGACCCGATTCTGCAACTCCTGACTGAAATGAAAGCATAATATGCTGAACTAGATAGGGAACAATATACTCAGAGGCTTTGTTGTGCCTGTACTGCTGCTGTATCAGGGCCATGACAGAATGGCTTTGCTAACAATGTTTCTTCTCTGTAAATACCTAAAATTTATAACTCTATTCCACCTCAACAGAGCCCAATTGCTGCCAGTATTATAAGTGTCTTATGAAAGCCTAGCACTTTCAGGCTATAATAGCTGGCTGGAAAGGACATGATCTGCAGTAGTTTTCACATTTCTCACAGAAAGGCCCAGAAGGCCAGATTCCATCTGAAACTCCATTATGTGGACAGTTTAATTTAACAAGTAGCCATATTTCTGCTGTGTGTTTTCTGACCCTCATTGCTGTGTTGTTTGTTTCCAGTGTGAATTGTTTTTATTGATATTGTGTTGTTTTGTCTAATGAATTTTCTTTCAAACCCCACTGAATATGATTTATCACCCTTATTCCTCTGCCATAAATTCAGTTGCCAGATGCTTACTCTAGCAATAGATCAATTTTTCTAAACATTAGGTAAAGGGTCTTCTCAGCAAATTTCTCCATCATACTTTAGAGGTGTCCTCTGCCTCTTCTTGCTCTTGTCACTGTCTATTCAACACCTTTATGTCTTGCTGCGCACATGCTCCTGTTTTGAACATACTTTTTAGAAATGGACTTTGAGGATAAGTTATCTAGGGGGTATTCCACTAGGCTACTTCTTCTAGCATTTAGTGTGTAGTTGACTTAATTTGCGTCTATATAGCCCTGATAGTTACAAAAGCCATCTGTGGATGGTTTAAACCATTAAACTTCAGAAAGGGTTGTCAATCTGGTTTGACTTACCATCTACACACCTAAAAACAAAGGAACAATCAAAACAGTGACAAAGCTACAGTTTGAACTGTACAGTCTTCTCCGTCACAAGCCCACTAAACTCAGGCTACAAGGCAGTTTACATTGTTTCTGTCATCTAAAGCTAGAAATTTTAAATCTAAGTCTTGAAATCAGCAATCAAATAATTCATCCTTTCATCTGTTCTTCCCAAGTTTTAGAGCTAAAATGTCCAATCAGGAATCTGTGTTCAAGGCAAAAATATTTTTGTTGCTTTAGTCCAGGGAAGCTCTCATTCTGGCTTCTCTGTTAAAAGATACAACAAAGGAAAGAATCCTGATGCTTCCTTGTAATGACGTATGACTGCATAAAACAACAAACCTTATGGTACACTAAAACTTTATGACACACTAAAACCTTCTGACACACTAAAAATATTTTTCCTCCCCTTGTTATATTAGCAAGCCCAAAGAAGAAAATATAACATAAGGCAGGAAAAACTAGTACCTTTTTGCTTTAGTTTAATCACCAATTCTAAGCTGATTTTTGGTCTAAAACCTCTGCTATGAATAAAATATCACATTTAAATCAGATTACACAATAGAATAAACCAGGTATTTTCATTATTCAACTTCAAAGAGTGTGTATTAAGAACTTACAATCAGGAAAAGCACTAACCACAAGATTTAATCAAGACTTACCTGTTTTAATGGTGTAAGTCATAGTGGAGGTAAAAGAGGCTTTCAGAATGTATCAGAACAAAGACAGGTAAATCTTATTTCCCATTAGTTTGATGGAGCAGAGGTGTTCAAGAAATACTAGATAAAAAATACGGTACAAAAATAGCCTTGTAGAGGTGTCTTGTTTCTGTCTCGGCCAGCCCTGACACCTCGACAGTGAAGGGCACGGCTCGGTAGCAGGATGAACCTCACTGACCCCTGTGAGTTCTTGTTTGCCCGAAGGAGTGGAGCAACAACAGCAGGAAAGAAAGAGGGAGGCTGTTCAGGGTTAACTGCTGGCTTTATTCATCAGAGTATCTGCCCCAGCAGACACCCCTCAGCAGAAGCAGTGGGGAGGAAAGGTGAGGGAAAAAAAGCGGGACCCCCCCCCAATTTAACCCCCTTTATTGGGGGGAGGAACTCAGGGATAGGTTTAACTGGGGACAAATCAGGGGCCAAGGGGGTATGGCTCTCCAGGTAAATGGCATACATTGTAACAAATCAATAACTCGGGTGGGGAGACAGCTGAAGTCCAATCACTTGGGGTCCTTACTGGAACTTTCCAGACTTTTGGGAGAGACCCCAAAGTGACAGACACGGCCCAGGGGCTGGATAACTTCTGACTGACACATAACTGGGGTTGGGATGAAACCAATGAGGGTCGAACAAGGGTGGCATGGGGCAAACCATTATAACTTATAAAAATGAACTTAATACAAGGAACAAATACATACATAAAACTGATAAAACCAAAACCACACCACTACATAGTCTGACTTGACAAGACTTGTCTGCAAGGTGCTGCCATTATGGTGGACCATTTTCTGTAAAACTTTAACACTGACAATTGCCTCAGTTTTTTCATGGCTTATACCTGAGAACCAAATAAAGACAACGGACTCAGAAGCATGAAAGTGATAATTTTCATATAACTACATCCAACTCACACAATTTCTGGTTGCAAAATTTACTCTATCAGTCAGTTTTATATGCTGCATGGCATATGTTCCAGAAACAGATGCAGACACAGTCATGAATTTGCTTTATTTCTTCATCTTGTATGTGGATGGATTTCTTGTCCTCTGCTCAATAACTTTGTTGCAAATGGCTGGTGCAGAGCACAGTGACAGGAATGCGCCCATGCACTGTGTATTAGGTATCTTTCTTTCTGAAACAGGCACAACATAACGCTGCCCTTGGACTCCTCAGGAAGGACAACATGATAGACAACACCAAGGAGTCCACTGAACCCTAGCCTGACATGTCATTTATAATTATGTGAAAACTTTGCTTGCACTTGACTACAGAAGAATAAAGAATTTTGCATGCATCTGTGTTTAAGTGGTTAATTAGTTCAGAAACATATTTTAGCCATGTTTTCTGCCTCATGTTGACACACTCTGACAAGCTGAAGAACACACATATCATATGATTAATTTTCATATAAACATTTTTGCTATTCCTTGTATTTTTTCAGGTTGTAACTCCAAAACAATTATTTGATTTTGCTTTCCTATATCTACTGATAGATAACCCCGGGGCGGGGGGGAAGAGGAGGGGGAAGGTGGAGGGGAAGGATCTAGTTTTTAACTCCTGAGCATACACTACAAAGTAAATGATCCATTCACAAGAAGTACTCAATTGTTCACTGTCTCCTATGCGCAGTTGTATAGTATAGCTTCACGGCCATATTGTCAAAAGAAAATTCTTGCTGATACAACACAATTTAATGTGACAACAGACGAAGAAGAAATAAAAATAATAAAAGTACATTCAAGATCCTCCATTCATTGCATTTAGGCAAAATATCACATCGTTTTGATCAGCATATCTAATCCTAGTCTCAGCAATGTTGTATCAAGCCTCAGTCTATAGGGAAAGGAATAAGCTTCACAGTAAACACACACAGCAATTTGTGTTTACCGTGTCCTTAAGGAAAAGAGGGGTTAATGCTAATTTATGACTTAATTAACCCAAGTAGGTGCTAATAAGACTTCATTTGTGTAATTTTTCAGAATTATTTTAGGTCTCAAAAACAAAAGATTGGATAAACTTCTCATAATCTCCAAGAACTAACTGAAGAATGTTATTTCATTCAAAATCCAAGTACAGAGTACAAATATGCTCACATCATGTTCCTTTCTGCAATCCTCAGTGATGATGGTTAAAAAAATACAATAGCATTGGTTGCATTACATGACTAATAACTCTCTAAAATTAATTATTCTTGAATAATTTATCCATCACTTGGGTCAAACAAAGACATGTCTTCAAGAGTAGGGAAGCGAAGGTCCTTTCCCAACTATACTCTTGCCTTCTTTGTTTTCTGTGTGCGTGGCAGGTGGAGGCATGTGCCTGATTCTTTGGAAGAACTGATGCACTGTTTTGTAAGATAGCTTTCCCTAGAAGCTGTCCAGTTGCAACTCAGAGCAGGCAAGAGTGTCTGTCTAGTGGCGTCTGTCTTACTCCTACCTCACCTCACTATTTTTATCAGACTTTATTAAAAGATTGTACGGATCAATCTGACTTGGAAGGTGCTTGCATGTAAAAGCAGAAATGCACTAAAGCTGTGTCCCCAGGAAAGCAAGTCCTACACACTCCACCACTATAGACATTCGTAAAAAGCATGTACCCTGAAAAGTGCATTAGCCCATCCATAATTCTGGCCACACACCTATATCACCAGGCTCACACAATTGCTCTAGGAGAATACTACACAGCCATTTAACCTTTACCACAGACAGACTTCACATTTCTGGCAGGCTGCAGCCTGAGAATCACAGAAAGTCCAATGCCAAAATTTGGCAATTCATTAGCACAGAGATGCAAGCTATTATAAAGTTATTCTTCAATAACTGATACATCAAGATGTATAAATTGAGTAATCTTACATGAGGTAGATCTTCAGCATGACAGGAGACCAATACAACAAATAAATACAAAAAAGAGATCTGTTTTGAGAGCCAACTACTTTTATTTTCAAAATGAACAGGGTGTGAAATCCCTTAGCATTAAATACTACTAAGAGAAAACTCTTTCTCTTTAGAGACTATGTATTTCTAACAAAAAATAAATTAACACTACTAAGTTGATGTGATTACAATAGATGAATTATCCCCACACCTACATTTCACTACAGTATTCTAGTACAATGCTTATTACAGATTTGCTATGTGATACAACAGTTTTAAACATTAATCTGCTTATACCATTGAAGCATCCCAATCTCTGCTTAGTATAGTATGACCAGACCAGGAGAGACAGCATGCATCATTGCAAGATTACAAGCATTTTTAAGTCTGTCACACTGATGTTCCAGCAGTGAGTTTAAAAATAGCTGAAAAATGACTGGATGGATTGCAATCGAAATTTAATTGTCCCTGGTGTTTGTGTAACTAAGAACCTCACCTTGTCAATGCAATGGTTTTGGTAGCACCAATAAACAAAGTGCTTTTTCAGCTTTGACTGTTACACCTGAGAGCATGGATTGAAAACAAACTAGTTGAAAGAACCAAATATATTAGCTTCTGTTTTGAAAAAAAGAAGTATTTGATATTTCTTACATAGATGTATCTTCCAGGATGTGTAGTTTATTTGTTTCCAGTACTTCTAGAATATTGAAAATACAGTAACTCATTCATAAACCGTACTATCATTACATTTGCATTAAACACTGCTGTGCCAACCTACTGTTATCTTGGCCTCCCAAAACCCAATAACTCTCAGTGAACACTTTCCTGCACTGACACGTGTTGCTTAGTTCTTCAGTCTAAGATATATTGGCACTTCAAGAATCTGATGATGTTAAATTATCAAATTATTAATTCAATTAATTTCATGAAAAAAATTGCAGTAACAGACTCACTTAATCTTTAAAAATAAAGCTGAAAATACAGAGGAAGGATGCTTGTAAAAAGTACTTTGGGGATATGCACTACACATGTTTATCTTCTGATTTTTTCATGTTAAAGCCAAAATTCTGTCTTAAATTTTGCTAATTGTTCATTTAAATTTCAGTTAATAACTTAAGGTCAACATTATAAAATATAACTTCCTGACTTCCTGACAATGACATGTAGGAAAAGACAAGCAGGAAGTTTTAGAAAACTAATTACAATGAGCGATATGGCATTTTATGATCATGGCATCACACATGAACTTCACAAAGAACAAATGTCAAGCTAGAGACTGTCAATTTAATGAGATCCGAGTATGGTGAGTCTCTCTTGTGGTTTATTAAGTGTTGGAACAGGCCTGAAAGTACTGAAAATACTTCCACAGCAGAAAGGATCTTCAAGCTAGAAGTAACTTGCTACTTGCTGACTAATGCTCACAGGAGAATGAAGGTAAACTCCTAGAGCACATGGAAGGAGGGCCCTGCTTTCTGCTAAATTCATTTTGTTGAGCAGAAAACTAAGTAGAATTTTAATGGAAGGAGATGTGAGGGAGAAAACAATTCCTTCTACAGAAGGAATTTAAAAAGACTGGGTTTTATCACAATTTCTGTTCCCATACCTTCCCAGTTTGTGTCCTATTCCAGCTAAATGAGTAATCTCACTGTGAAAGACATTATTGCTTTTTTTAAAATGAGACTGTTTCAAAATTTATAATCAAGTTTTTAACCTTTTTCTAGTTTTTTTCCCTAGAATAGACGCACAGCAACAATTAGCTTGTTTGGAACTCAGAAAAATATAATAAGTATTGCTGGGATTCTTTGCAGTGTTGCAGATAATCCCTTTGTCACTACATCCAAAAGCAATTTTGGGAAGTCTGGAAAGCTGAGTTTGTTTTTTACAGTTGCAAGTCATTTTGGGAATAAATAGAAATGCATTCTATAATGGATACAACAGGAAAGCTCATGAACCTAGATGTGCTTAGCACACAAATATCCTGAATTTAATAGTCATCTACTGACTCCTAACTAATTTCAGTTGAAGAGATTACTCATAATTTAAAAAGAAGAAAAATCTCATGGATTGATTTCTACTACTACCACACCTAAAGGTAACTGAGAAAGAAAAACTCCCACTTTTTCACAAAATCCAACCCACATCTCCAAAGCTGCCAGTGAAGTATAGACAAAGCAAACTATAGAAGTAAAAACCTTATATCCTTTCTAACATATGTCTCTAAAGCTGAGAAGAAAACAATAGAATTAGAAAGGCAGTTGTTGCAATACAGGCCAACCTTCCAAAAGCGTCTCCACGAAGAAGGTGTTTTGGCAGATGCACAGCAATCACTCACACACACGTGCACCACAAGTAACTTACTGACAACAGAGGATGGGAAGGTTCTTTGCATAGAATTCCAGTGGGGTTTTTATCGCACCCAGATACTGAAGGGATCCAGAGGCAAAGACAGTCACAGTTAGAGGGTCCAGGCTTATATAGGTGCACGGGGGGGGTGGAGCCCATGCTAGCAACCAATTACCAAGAGGTATGGTTGGTAAAGTGGAGTAGACTGACCAATAGGAAAACATGAGGGAAAATGGCCAGGGGTACAATCCAATGGGGTTACAAAGAACAAGGAAACTGCTCGAAACTGACCAGATAAGGTCAACCAGGGGTGTAACGGCCAATGGGCCAACAGGGGGGTGTGGCATTGGGGTTGATTGACAACCTATCAGTTAAAAATGGGGTCCATAAAAGAGGTTGAAGTCTAGGAGGCATTCTTCCAAGGCGTAGCCCCAGCAAGTCCTCTAACAGACCCACAGGTCTCCACAAACAGTCTTGACTAGCTTTAGGAATCTATGAGAAGCAGCTCCTAACAGGTAGAAGGCTTATGCAGAATGAAAGCAAAATTAAAATCAGTAGAGACCAGATAATGAATGTTGTGGATGCCACCAGCATTCCTGTGAAACATCCATCTCTCTGTTCCCAGCCTTGGTAGAGGATTTTTTAGAGGTATCAAAGTGCCGGTGCCTGAAAAACTTTAAGTATCTTTGAGAGTTGAATTCACTGGTTTTGTTTTTTGGTTGGTTTTTGTTTTTTGGTTGGTTGGTTGGTTGGTTTGTTTTGGTTTTTTCCCTTAAAATTAATAAAAGTAAAGAAGATCAAGTTATACTGCTGTTATCACAGCTGTCGCATGAGGTTCAAATTTTGTAACAAGAGCTCCTGACCTCTGTAGTTGTGTTGGCTCCTCATCAGTTACAGCACAGCTGAAAATAGAGTGAAGGCAAGACCCCAGGTACAATGGTTTTCTCCTCTTCCGTAAAGATCCTAAAATAGTCTGTGGAAACTTTTCTTTAGGCCTTTCAAGTGTCTGTAAGTAGACCCAAAGCTCTCTGGAGTAATAAACTTTCTAAGACATCATCTCATTTAAATAATAGAAACTTATAACCTAAAATTTCAGCAGTGCTTGTCTAATGGAGATAGGCACCTAGAGCCATTGCTATTTTAGGTGACATCACCTGAACAAACTAAGCCAGAAATTCCCAACTCTAGCAGAAGCACAACAGAGAGTAACAGGAAAAGTTTTTAAATCACTCACAAACTTTCTAAATCACCCAGACAAACAAATGAATTATTTTCCCAATGTAAGATGTGTCTCTACAAAATTTTCCATTCATAATTGCATTTCCATAGTAGAAGGGCTTTTGCCTGGGGAAAAAAATGCCTTCCTACCTATAGTGTTTTGATCTAGTATTAAGAATCATAGAACAACATAAACTAAAGCAATGTGAAATGAGCATTATGCATTTATACAAAAACACATTGATAATTCCACTGAGATAAAAAATAAATTCATTACTGCCTAAAATGTATATTTTTTCCAGAGTTATACCAGATTTGACATTTTAAATTATAAAATCATAATAATTTATTCGAAAAACTCAAACATGAAATAAAGAACTTCAATCATAAAACTGCTAATGTGCCATGTCTTTTCATATTCCAAACTTAATCCAAACCTTCCAATGTTATTACCATAAGCCAATCTGCAGAAGGGCTTAACTGTATAGTAAACCCATGAGTAAGCATGAGATAAGATTATTAGTAACAGCTTAAATAACAGAATAATGGCCTAGTTTGTCCATCCTTCTCCACACAAGAACACTGACTCAAGATCACCTTTTACTATGAAAAATCCAGATTTGGTCTTAAGTTACTGGTCCTACTTGTAAAGCAATTGCCATTATTTTGCTGTCAGTCACTAAAACCTGTGTTTGTACCATGTTTGGGCATCCATGTCCACCTCCGCTAGTAACACAGCATCTGCCATGCTGCAAGCACTCCCAGAGGCCAGGTTCCATCACCCAATACCCTTCATCCACTTCAAATCACAAAAATACATGCTGGGCTATCATGATTGGCTTTGCATGCATTGAAAGCTACCTCTTGCTGCCTCTTGGCATTTCAGCCATGCCTCTGACAGGTCATCAATAGTTTTTGTGAGAACAAAATCTAAATCAATAAAGAGAATAATAAGCCTTAAAAGAAAGAAAAAAGAAAAAGATGTGTGACTTTTTACATTATCAGCTTGCTATATATTAATTTAACCAACTCCTCATATATATTTCTAACTAGGAATGGAGATAAGACAAAAAAAATTCTCTGTTATGGCTCCTGAGTCTCAGTTAGATCTTCATTTACAACACACTGCTTTTATACAACATAATAAAACATCTAACAAGAATATTAATTCTAATTAAGCAAGATGCCCATTACACTGTAACACAAAATGAGATTGATGAGATTAAAGCAACTTTACTTCTAGAATTTTAGAACTTAATCGTGTAGGTTTAAGTTGAATTGAAAACTTAGCTTTGGCTCAAAGTTTGAGACAGGTGAATTTCAAATTAACTCTGTTAACATGAATGGCTGAGCAGGGGAGAAAACACAGGTTTACTTTTCAGACAAGACTTGTGACCCCAGCGTGCCCAAAGCCTATCCCAAGCTGAAAGATAAGAACAATTAATGGCCTGCCTATGTGAACATGGAGGAGGAATGCAGTGAAGTGTTAGAAGACCCCTGGCCATTATTCTGACCTGTTGGACCAAGAGATGCAGGGCATGTGTAGAGCCTGAGAATCAAGTGCAGAGACTGTGGGGGCATAAAGGGCCACGGATTTCCTTGTTCAGGGTCCCCCTTGGGAGGCACCGACGTCAAGCTGAAATAAAACTGACTCTGCCTCAGGATTTAGGGCCTAGAATCTTTTTTAACAAATTGCAATAGTTAAGAACAGTTGTCCCTATGGGCATATGCAGACAATGCTTTTGTACATGGAGAATCATTGGTAAGCATATCTTATATTTGAAAAACCAAAAGAATTAAAGAATATGGTTAAAAATTATAAGAAATGCTTTGCATTTTCTTAAATGCAAAACTAATTCTGTCTAAAATCAGAATCTATACAAGGCAATGAGTAACCATAAAGACGAATTTTTACTGAAATTGCACCAAGAAAACGATAACATAGAAAGAATCAGAGGACTAATCCGCACACATTTTCTGCGTGTAAACATTGACGTGCATATTTGCAATGAACCTTTAAATGCGTACTTGAGAAAACAAACAAAAGAGGATGAAGTCAAATTCCTCATTTTAGTCTACTGTTCTGAATACTGACAGAAATTTTGCTGTCTGTGTACATGCGTCAGGTCTCTGATCTACCGTGGATTGTACTCTACTTGATTTTAAGGAAAATCTCTCTCTCTTTTCCACTTCCATAAGGTAACCTTAAATCCATTCACCTTATTTTCATTATATTTTGCATAGTTGGCTCAAATCAGAATGTTTTTCTTCCTGATATTTACTTTTTATCACACTTCATTAGTTTTTCACATAAATGGCTGAAGGACAATTTTATATCTATTACCTAGGCACCCCAGATAAAACAGATTGAGTGGTAAAAAAAATATGTTTGCATAAAATTAATTATCTTAAAATTAAAACTAAGTCTTGCCCTATTTATTAACTTCAAGGATAGTTCAGGGACACTATTAATATAACTTTTATATCTAGGACTATAACCATTAAACTATCTATTCTCTTATTTTTCATATCTAATAAATACTTAGAGTTGGTACTAATGCAGTTAAATAACATATCTGCTTTATATCTAGCTAGCTAGCTAGCTATCTCAAAATCACCTGGTAGAGCAATTCACATATCCTAATCTTCAAATTCCTCTTAGTTTAAATATGATTACTCTTGAAGGTAGCAGAAGACAAAAGGAAAAGACAAATACAAAAAAAGAAAAAAAAGACAAAGAAAAGAAAAACCCAAACAACAGACACAAAAGCAAAATTCATGAAAAAGGTGATGCTCATGTGTGTCAATTAAACAATTTGGTACAATTTTGCCTCATTGTGAATATTTCCCGCTCACTGTTGGAATTCTGGAGGCTTAAAATTTCAGACTTATTGTGCTAAAAGGCACTGATCACAGGAACAAACAAGGCCAAAACAAAAGAGTAAAAGCCCTTTGTGCCAGGTGTCTCTCTCACGTCCTTTAAACTAAAAACATAAATCAAAACCAGTTTGCTTTTTCTGTAATCCTGATATCTTCATTCTCTTTTGGCACCTCTCTATTGAACTGGAGCTCCACTGCATCCCTTGCTGGAATACATCTTATCTGAAATAATGGATGGCTTTCCCTGTAAGTGTTCTCTTCAACCAGTTCAAGTGGGAAGTAACTCTCAGAAACACAGCTCGTAGCAGAGCATCAAATGTGTGGATACACATTCAGACAAGCACTGTAGCCAAATTAATCTTCAAATAGCTGCTTAAGTACTTGCTTCAAGTTTAAATTAAGGTGGTCAGAGTTAAATCGTAAGCAGCTCCCTTTAGGAAAAGCTAGCTTTATCAGAGATAACAACCAAATAGACTTTGTCTAGGGGAAGTGATATTACTGATCACCAGTCCTTGATGACACAAGATGCTCTGTCCACATTTCTCACAAGCAGCAAAAGTGCAAAAAAACCACATACCATGTTTTGGGGTTGGGCATTTTGTGTGATGAAAGAGAAAATGAAACTTGTTTTTTACTGTTTTCCCATATCACTGCAACAGAATGGTCAGATTTTGCCTTGCTGTGCAGAAAATACCACAATATAATGTATTATATCTTCTAGCTGTCTGGAGCTAGCAATATGAAGAGATTTGGTATGATTCTCACACCTAACACTCTGTTTTTCAAAGAGTAACAGATGTACAGGTGTACAAACAAGGATGTCATTCCTTACTCCATGTAAGAATTTCCTTATTCCAAATGGGCCCTTCTGATTGTGTTCTGGTCCTCTGTTCTCTTGCTATTTCATTGGAAAAAGAACTGTTTACACTGGAAAAATACACAAGACTGAAACTGAAAAAATACAAAGGATTGGTAATACTCTAATTCTCCTTAAAATCCAAGGTGTCTTATCATTCAGGATATTATGCTGCTCTTAAGCTGTTAGATTTAGGTCAATGTGGTATTCCTTTTGAAATTATATAACCATTCTGACCTGGATTTTGATAATACAGGGATTTTCCAGAGCAGTTCCTGTAGCTGGCAAGCTGCAATGTGTTAACATGAGCATGCCTCAAAGCTTTGCTTTCAGATATTAGATGGAGCTTGGGGAAATTATGAGGAAATTATTCACAACATGCTTTCAAACAGTATACTGTAATCTTCAACATATATAGCAGTTTACCCTAGCTGCTTCCTGTAGGAATGGGAAGACAAAATGTCACCAGCAATTACATATTTGAGTCTCTTTTACTCAATGCATCTACAAATAAGAAGAAAGTTAACATAGTAGTAAGGAGAAAATCAATGTTGTATTATTTTATATTACATGCTTGACTGGTGAAGACATCAATACTATAATACACAAGAGCTATTCTTTTATTTCATATAGACCCCAAACTGTGTTAAAGTTCTTTCTTAAATAGGACAAAATACTTGGTCTTGGCTTTTGACCAGCTCCATTGAGACAGGAAAGAATCTGCTATCCTATATTATGGTGCGGAAGCTATAATATGCAAAAAATTTATGAGCCAAAAATGAGAATAAGAAGTAAAGGACCAAGTTGTCAGAGTTATTTGCTAGATAAGGAAGACTGCATCTGTTTATGCATCTATGTTTATCGAATGTGAGCTGAATATTAGACTAAGATTTTGCTCTAATAATAAGTTTCTTATGGAACACTGAACACACAACTTAGAAAGAAGCAGAAGGAAAAATGGTTCAACATCCTGCACTAAGGAAGACAGGAAAAGAAAAAAAGTCCTTCACATATGTTCACTTTTCTCATTTCACCAAGAGTGAGAAAATTGCACTGAAAACTGATGTTTGATACATAAAAATAAATGACCCTGCATAAGAAGGCAGGATTGTCAAACTGAGTGTTATCTATATATTTGTGCCTTTTTTTGTTGGCTGCAAACTGAAGCTCTTATTATTTCATTGACAAGACTCACATCTTCATGAATCCATGAATGGCAGCTGAAGAGAGAAAACCCATCAAATGCCATGAAATTCACAATGAATTTTCCCAGGCTAGCATTACTCTAGGAGGCTCAAAACAGCTATAAGAATTTACATACTTCAAAGGTTGGAGATTTTCACTAGGAAGCTAGACAAGGGCTGTACATTGCATTTGTATATATTTTACATGCATTTGGTGAAATTACAGAAAGGAACTGCTATTGCACTTGAGCACCTAAATATTTATGAAACTGTACATAACTAATCTGTATAATTTTTTTGTCTTAATCAATGTTAAGATTGTATCTGAAGAATTTGTTCCATTTTTAAAACTATAGACTTTTTCCACTGTAGAGATGGCATCTGCCTAAAACTTTTTCACGGTTAAATTTTATTTATTCATATGTAACACGAACCACAATACCTCAGGCAATTTTGCCTTACTTCCAGCTTGATAGATTCCAGTATCTTTGTTACCAGACTGTACAACCAAGTCTAACTGCAGGTATGGAAAATGACCTGATTTAATGTGCAGAAAGCAATCTTTTTTTTAACGGCATGAAATTGGGCTGCTTACACTAGATGCTAAGATTCTTGAGAGTGAGTGCAGTGTCTGCCTGGGTATATTAGTGTCCGGTTGCAAAACTATGATGACAACAAGAGGAAAACTGTTTCAGAGCGTTATTGCCAGATGGGCACCAAACTGGCAGCTGGGAGGCCGCTCATCACAGGACAGAACATAAGATTTAAACTGGATTTCTAAAGGGTTAGATACTCATAAAAATATGTACCAAATATATCTTCAGCACATCTTTTATTTTTACTAGGCAGTGTCTTTAAAACACTTAGGGTGTACTCATGTGGAATCTCCCGGTGCAGATGCCCCAAATACTTTGAGGGTATAAAGGAGTAATATACATGGTAACTTAGTGTGACATTCCTTTGCAGAGAAGAATGACAATTGCCTTGGGACACAATTTTTATCTAAGTGGTATCCATATGCAGTGCGTGACTTTGGAGTAAAAGGAGTAACAGTGAAACAGAAATTGAGTGTTTTGTCAAAGAAATACTTCTAAAAATAATTTCAGAGTGTAAAGAGTGTTGGTAGCAATGTTTGGAGGTTTCATCTGTTCTTTATGTATGGCAAAGGCTATATATTCTAAATTTGTTTTTCATTTTCTAGGACTGTTTGTTGCAAAGTAGGAATGAAGTATCAAAGTGTCACAGGGTACACCACAGATACAGCAAACAGCAATTCTTTTATTTATTTTCACTCTACTCTTGCTCTAACTTACTAAGAAGTTATATCCTTCTGGATATAATACAGCCAGCTTTAAAAAATTCTAAAAAATCATTCCCTCAGTAACTGCTACATTTGAAGAGACAATTTGCAGAACACTTAGCTGTTGTATTAAGGAATTCAAGACTTCAATGTAGTCACACAGCTTGCTTCTTTTTTTTTTCTTTTTTT
>VWZU01009371.1:34128-54501 GCA_013397095.1 Sterrhoptilus dennistouni | reverse complement strand
TTTTTTCTCAGGTGGTCAGGTTAGAAAAAATGTTCCTTTAATCACAGTTTTAAAATCTGCACTGCAGTGGGTCACATCTTCATTTGCTGTATGGCACTCAATCAGTACAATTTTAATACAAATCTGTATTGCAGAACATTGCAGGCATACTATTATATTCAAAATACCAATAAGTTCCATGGACATCATTAGCAGTCAAACGTGCTTACAAAGGTTCTTTTTTTAAAATTTAATTCCATGGTTTTACTCTGTGACTAATAAAATTATGCAAAATCACAGTACATCAAAAGATGCAATTACCTTAAATGAAGTACTCAACCATAATATAGAAAAAACCCAACTAGACAATGTTTCACATCAAAGCCACTTCAGAAATAAATGTGGCATTTTAGAAAAGGAATTTGTAAACTAACAGCTTGGAAGCCACAGAGGAAAATGGCCTTCCCAAATAAAAATCCTTGAAATCTCATACTTTTGGCACCATAAGAACCTACTACAGTGATAAAAGACATTCTCCTCATATGCTTTTCATTATATATAATTTCTATACTGGTTTATGTTTTGTGATGCTTTCTAAATTTACTGCCTTGGCTTTTTCTTCTGCAGAAAAGATTAGGTATTCACAGGTGTAATTCTAGCTTCTCACCTAATTTTTGACAAAATGGAGAGGACAAGTAGGGCTCTCCCTGTAGACCTTTATTCTCAATAAATATGGGGAAAATATGATTTGATGATATATCATCTTTCCTTCTCTTGATTGAGTAGATAATACTGAATTTCTCATTTCAGTATGTGATGTAAAATAGTTCCGGAGATATTGTGAATAGAAATACATGAAATATTTTGTAGCCTTGTGCTGCTGAAAACCATGACTTTAAGGAAAATGCCTAAAAGAATATGGGTTAATGGAGATTAACATCTTTAACATTTGGAAAATTACGTATACATCCAGACACTTGATGTTTATCCTAACTGCCTTCCATTACTTTGCCTAAGTGCTGCTCCAAATGCTCCTGTACTCTGTTCCTCCACAGCCTGATGACTAAAGACTTTGTCCTAGGCTTATAGGACCCATGGTTGTATACACACCACATTATTCTTCACTTAATTTTTCTCTTCTTCTTTCCCAGGAAAGCTCTGAGCTCCCTTCATCCTTTTAACCAACTCTGAAACTGCTCCTAAGAGAACGGTTTGTAATGGGCCCATTTTTTTTTCTTAAAGGTAACAAGTAATTAGAGTACCTTATGAAGTGAAGATAAGGTTAGTCTTACTTGAGTGTATTTATTTGCATTTATGGATACTGAATTGGATTTGCCCTCTCATTTGTAGTCATGCAGGATAAACCAAATTTTCTTTAGCTCTTCCTGGGAACCTTAAATGCAGCTGTTTGGATAATTTTGTGCTATCTGCAAAGAACTAGTGTAGAAGGTACGTAGTTTTGTTTCAATACTCTCAAGTTTCTCTACACAGGCAAAAGCCTAGACGCTGTCAGGCACTGAATGTGATCAAGAAACCATATAATATTATAAGGGAATGAAAGACATGAAAATGATATTTCTGAGGAATTGGTAAATCTAGATCTGTTCTGTTCCTACTTATGCTGAAATTATGCTGGCTTTGTGTCTTAATTTACATTCTCATTTCAAAGGCATATCTTGTGTCTTTTGTATCATACAACTTATTCTTATATTTTAAATTTTCTTTAAAGCTAGCTTTATTCATAATAAATCCCAGTTAGATACATAATTTTCATAACCATTTGTTAACAAATATGTTTTGCATTTGATATTTGCTTTAGCTTTCAATCTTTTGGATAAAAAGAATTTATAGATGAAGGATTTTCATAAATCTCAAGGAACTTCTACAGAAGTCACTGGAAAAATCACTCTTTCACTCTTTGTTTCATTTTTTTACGGCCTAGGCTTTTTCATGTCTTTTTTATCCTTCAGCGAGTCATGGTATAATTTCCATTTCTGCAACAAAGAAGGACATTACTCAGGAAAAATCAGAGACACAAATTAAATAAATCAGCAGTGCGGCTGGTAATTTGGTAAATTACTTCATACGAAGATATTGTTCCTGTTTCTATTAATGTCCTAATAATTTTTTTCCCTAATGTTACTAGCAGATTTTTTTGTAGACTAAGAATTTTAGTAATAATATGTTCAAGTGTTTTCATACCCAGCCACTCTTTTTTCTCCAATTTGAGGTGCATTACCAATTTAAGCAGCTTTCTCAAAAGCTAGAAGATGTATAAACACTTCTATGTGGCTCTCGGTTTCCATGCTGAAGTGGGGGATTGGAGCAAGTGATCTCCAGAGGTCCCCTCCAACCTCAAACATGCTGCGATTCTGCAATGTGTGTGTGTTTTAAGGCAAAAAACCCCCAGATATAACAAATATATGTATTTATCAGACTTAGTTTTCCCTAAGTGCTGTCAAGCAGGCACAGTTACCTCACTTAGGTATTACTGAATATCTTCTATACAGACACGAGAAAAATTAATTTACATGAAGCAACTAACAGGACTTACAAAGCATCCTTTGGAATAATGCTAATAAGTAAAATCCAAGAGCCTTGTCCTAGAAAAAATTAAAAACAAACCCATTTTTAATTTGTTTCACTACTTTTCCAGTAATTAGGGAGCATTGTGTGGGAAGTTCTAACAGTTCATTTGAGAAATCATCATGGTCTCTCTACAGTGCCTGCATGTTAATGCAGGTAAAATGAGGGAGAGCAGAAGCAATTGGAGATTTGTGTGCACAGCAGGGCTACAGTCCTGCTTGCATCACAAAAACACGGTGAAAAAACTCCCATGGCTGGAGTGCTGTGACGGATGGACACAGACCCTTTCCAAGGGACAGGCTGGCACTGAGAGGAGGACTCTCATGAATGAGAAGGAGCAGCAGGGACACACAGAGGACAGGTGGTCAGCTTTCTGGGAGTTTATAGTCAGAATTAGAGGGCAAACCACTGTGGGCAGCATTGTGGTGGATGTCTGCTACAAACTTCCTGAACAGTGAGACATGCATAAGGCTTCTTCAGCCAGCTGGAAGAAGACTCACACTTGGAGGCTCTGGTCCTCATGGGGGATTGGAAACACCCAGATGATCTACTGCAGGAACAAGATAGCAGAACACAAGCAGTCATAGAGGTGTCTGAAGTTAATGGACTTCTTAAGACAGGTGACTGAGGAGTGGATGATGAGGTAAGGTGTTTGGTTGGATATGATTCTTACAAACAAGGACAATGGGAACATAAGGGAAGTATGGACTGAAGCAGCCAAGGGAGCCTGGAGTTCAGGGACCTGAGAGGAGAAAACATTGTAAATATCAGGATCACAACCCCTCACTACAAAAGAATAATCTTGGACCTGTTCAGGGACTGGCTAGGAAGAATCCCATGGGAGCTGGTCATAGAAAACAGAGGGTTCAGAAGAATTAGTTTGCTTTCAAGGACATTCTTCAGGCTCAAGAAATCAAGCAAGAGTGACAGGAGAAGTGATTTCCTGACTAGAATCAAACAAAACAAGGAAGCATACTGGAGCTAGAAGCAGGGACATGTGACCCAGGAGATGTATCTAGATGTATCTACACTGTCCAAGAGTGTAGGGGTGGTGCCAGAAAAACTAAATCTAAAGCCATTTGCACTGATCCTACTTTAAGCAGGGAGTTGGATTAAATGATCTCCAAAGATTCCTTCCAACTTCAACCACACTTTTGTTGTTTCCATATGGCTGTTTTCAAGCAGTCACTTTTAAATCACCATTTTCACTTCATTTGAGTATTTTTAATAAGAACTATGTAAAGAGCTATTCCTCAAGTACAGCACATGATGCAAGAAATTTTAATAAAGACAAAGACTGCACGTAGCATCTCCTTGACAGAAGAAGAAAACACATATATCAGAATGCATTGGTCTTATAACAAAGACTGAACCATAGAACATGACTTTATGCAATATTAAACATAATCTGAAAAGAAAATAAACAGCTCATTATAGACAGTTTTCTACACTTTAAGTAGGTCACAGGGCATGTCCTCAGTCCTGGGAGTCTGATGCTGTTCTAGTTCCTGCTTATTAGAGGTGTAAACACCACCTCACATCATGGATAAAACCATAATTACATTGGTCCTGTACATCTATTACACTGTGTGTGTTTCTGTGACAGTAGAAGTTATTGTTCTTTGTTACACTGTAAAACGTATTGCAATAAGGCAAATAGCCTACTGAAGTGTTGCTCTTCTAAAAATAAATGAAAAATATGCATTTATTGTTCTTTTGGGCAGATCATTGTATTGCACTAAAGCAGATCACAGCAATCAAGGCTTAAGTTATAATTTCATTCTAGCTGTGCCTTTTCATTTATTTTCTCATGTCTTAATGCCTCCATGAATACTTGTCTTTGGGACCAACATTTTCTATACTTGGTCTCTGTTTAAAACTTCAATGTTCTTTAACAGTATAAGCAAATGTAGTTGCTTTCTGAGTATATAACAGTGAAAATATTTCTTTCCTTATATATTCCAAAAAGAAATGCCATGTTCAGACAAACCCATAACTTAGAATCTGGAAAATGCCATGAAAACTAAAGTTACTTATTTCATACAGACAACTTACCAAGGATGTAGTATCTTCAGCATAATAGTTGTATTAAATTATCTGCTTCACTGTTGTCAAAAGTTTTCCACTGTGATTCAAGCCATTTTAAGGTCCAATGCCCACTGTTTGGGGAAGCAGGACGTGTTCTGCCTCAAAGACATCTGAAAATCCATAGTTTTATTGGAAGTGGAAAGAGGTAAGTCTACGAAGAACTGGGAGTCTCTAAGTTTTATAAATTCTTCCAGTATAAGTATGAAATCAACAAGCCGTCAGCAAACAGGAGGATTATTGGAAAAACACCTTCACAAAAGAATTTCAAAACAAGCCACAGTACTTTGTTTTTATCCCTCTCCACTTAATCTTAAAAACCTCAGAAATGTAGAGCCCAGAAAGAATTCAAGTATTACTAGTAATGTAATGTAAAGCAGTAGCTTCCGCTACAGTTTTCAGGAAATTTGTTTTGGACAAGTAGAGTGATGAGGTAGGTAAAACAAATTAATTACTGTGAGGTCAGGTATTTGGTTTCCAAAGCATTGTAGGGAAAGAAAAATCTCTAAAGCCTCAACACAAAACAATGGAATAATATTTGGGGAAGAAACAGATCAGTAACTTGTAGCTGACTTCTATAGACTCAGAATTAAGGTGGGGGAGCCACAGAAGAGGGAGATTTGTAGATATCATTCTCTGAGCAGGCTTAATCCAACAGTTTGAAATTGTTTGAAGCACTAAATGGAAAGAGAGAGGTGGGTATTTTCTTCCTCTCTTGAGCTAGATGTGTTCAGCCAAGACTTTAAGGTGGAGAAGGATTCCCTTATATAGTGGCTCGTGAATGTAGAATAATGGTCTAAAGAAATATCAAAATGGAATTCATGATTTTTAACACTTCAACTTCCTTGCTTGGCCTGATTTTAGTTTATTGTTATTAGCGTAGTTCATACCTCCCAGGTACATGAGATGTTCTTAGATATGCTTTCTGACACACATATGGAGAAAGTGTAATTAATTTTCATGCAAAATTAGCAACCACAATCTGAAAGGTTAGATTTGTTTCTTAAGAGTTTGTTTACAGCAAAATACCAGTGTGACACCAAGGGAAGGAAATGATTGGCTACAAAGAAAAACAGGGCCAAACAATTGATTATCTAACTCACTTAGGTCTTAGGACATTCAGTGGAATTTCTGAAAAGATTCTATTAGTAAAGAAAAAAAATTGAAATGTCTTTTTTAACATTTTGGAAGGGATTTTGATTAAAAGTGGACAACACAGTCCTTGGCTCTTTGCATTTATAATTTTTCAGCCAGCCTCTCTTATTTGATGAAGGACTTCAAAATCTAGCTGAGAGCAATTCAAAGGAATAATTATATCACTTCATCAGTTAAATCTCACCACTGCTATTTCCAGCAAATTTGAGAAGCAGAGAAAGCAATGGGAGCTGCACCGAATTTCCAGTGAAATTCCTATGTTTGCTTTGGGAGCAGATATTTTCAGCACATTTGGTTTAATTCATTGACACAGCCCCAAAAACAAAGGTGGACAATAATGAGAAGTGGACTAAAAGCTAACAAAAACACCTCCAAGATTATTTATTGTTCAAAGTAAACATAGCATCCAATTATTATGCAGGGTTCTGTTTTTTGTTTTAAGCCTTCTGTCATATATGTGGTTGTAAAACCAAAACTCATTGAGGTTCTAATTTACATATTTCAGAATATTGTAAGGTCGTAATCCAGGCAGAGTCATGCTGAAATCAAGTATGTTAGTGTGCAAACCTTAAGGGGATTTTCATAGCTACAGCTGAATCACTAAGGCAGCTCAACCACTCAGTGAAATTAAATATACTAAATTAAAGGCACATGTAATTGGCTGTCTGTATCACTCTTTTGCTTTTCATTGCATTTGATTATGCTCAAGCTTGATTTAATAAAATCTCCTTTGGCAGAATATCTCTCTTTCTTTTATTTTCCTGTAAAAAGAATCTTTGTAAACATAAAAACCCACAGATTACAACTAGTATTAAATTAAGTATAGACACAAAATGGTTGTTTAGGGATTTTCAAGTCTCTGTACTATTTGTTTGCTTTATTCTACAGGGGTTTCAGAGGATAATGACCTAAACTGAGTTTCTGTATGCCTTCTCATACATTTGAGGGATTAACTTTTTAATTTTTTTTTTTACTGCCTTGGTAGAAGTTGGCAATGAAAACAAATATGCACCATTTAAGGCTATCTTTCCCATGAACAGACATTTTTTGATGTCAATAACCTGCTAAAATGTGCCATCAGTGCTGTAATTACAATGGCATTAAAAGTGCTCCTCTTCCATTGTCCTGATGTCTGACACATCTGTTACCAGTCCGACCAATGCGCCTTTGCACTGCCCAGTTATCTCCTAAATGGCGAGGTAAATCTTGGCATATTGGTTGTTGCATGCAGCAAGAGCCCAGGAAACAAAGGTACTGTTTTCATCATTAGAGTCTTCACAACAGTGGGTGATCAAGTCCAGCTACAGCCAGCCTGCCATCACAGGAATGGCTTTGCCATAATGCTCCTCTCCATCCACTCTTCCTTAGCCAACACCAATCATTCAGAGGTGAACTCGGACATAAACTGAGGTCCCCAAAATAACCAGTTCCAGAGATGGCCCCACCATCACCTGTGCTGTCCCAGCCGTGCTCTGTTGGTTTAAAAAATGGGGCAGACAAAGGACTGGCAATGCAGTACTAGTCTACTGTGACATATTTACTGCAGGGAGGAAAGGCTCCCTTAGAATTCAGGTTTGCAAAAAGCTGTTTTGAACTGCAGTGGACGCCAGCTAACAGACCTGTGTGCAGTGAGGTGGTGCGGACTCCTTCCCAGCAGCTCAGGTACTTCCTCAGTTGTAAGAGATGGTGAAGTGAAAGTGCTCAGGCTTTAAGAGCATTTCATGTCATGAAGAGCATGTCTCCACAATTAGACACTGTAACAGGATGGTGTAAATATGAAAAAAACCCCACCCAACAAAAAATAAATAAATAATCAGACAAATGAATGCCCTCCCTCTCTTTTTTTGTACCTGCATTCTCCTAGATTTCAGGTTGTTCTGTGGCAACTCTCGAAGAAACTCAAAAGAGTGAAAACCTGGTTTGTTTATTCCTATGCTGTGTAGCAGGGAGGTGGATGCTTCAGTTCCTTCCAGAAGAAGCACTTGTTAAACTCAAGAAGAAGTAATTCAGTGATATGTCCATAAAATCACCGGAGTCTGTCAAATGCAACATAGCCTGAGGGGGTGTATATCCTGGATGTTTATCACTCAGCATTATAGGGACACGGCAGGACATTGAAACTTTCACTATATAGAAGTTACGGGACAACAGCACTATATCTTCATCTCTGCACATCCTTGGTGAACAAGTACAGAGCCTTCTCTTTCTCACCAATTTTTTGTAGAAATGATAAAATACATTAGTTATTCCATATTACCCTGCTAGACACCCCAAAAGGCAAAATCTCCCTGCTGCAAAGCTCAAGACTTTATATGGCCAGCTATGAATACAAAATCTACCTCTAATGCTGCCCAACACTGCAGTAGTTCTTTGCATTTCAAGGAGAAAAGAAGACTTTACCTCGTTAACATTGGGCTAATTGCTCCAAACAACTTCAACACTCTTCATAAAGAAAGGAAGCTCTTGCCGTTTATAAAATAGATAGATTGAACTGATACCAAAGCAAATCAACCAACACATAAAAAGCACACAGAAAGTAAAAGGCACACATCTAACAGATTTAAAAGCCCCTTTATAAACAAGGAGGACTTTAATTATCTTCAACTTATTGGAATACAAAATGTTATGAAAAACACATTGTTTCTGACAGATTCACATTAGTTCTCCAGTATGTGGAGAAGTTGGCATTTGAAAGGCAATTAGCTCTTAATTTTTTAAAAAATATGCAATTCAAAGCAATTAAGACCTATCTTCTTTTATATCAGGTAGGGAAAACAAGATGACTTCTTTTTCTTTCTATTCTAGTTTAACTGCAGAGGTGTCAAAAATTTCTGAGAAACATGATATATTGCAACAAAACTGAAACTTTTACCAAAAAAGAGAAATTTTTAAAAGACAATAACATAATGTTATATATCACATTTTTTTACCAGATTATTCTTAACCCTACAGTCCAGCAACATCTCTAAAGTGGTCAGCTTAACATAGGTTGGTTTAACCTGCTCTCTAACTCAGCTGGTACTAAGTGCTTAAACCAGCTGCTGCAAGCCAGGTTAAGTGCTGAGGCTCTCACTGAAAGTTATCTCAACCTAGCCACACTGGATTTGCCCATAGGAAAATAAGGCAAACACAGCAGAGAGCCTTCTAAGGACCAGAGGACCAGTCCAGGCCACCTGTCCAAGTACTGGAGTTCTAGACCTGGAAATAAGTAATCCGTTTTCTTTTCAGAACAGATGAACCTACCAAGTGGGGGAAACAGGCTTCTAGGACAGGAATAGGTGGCTCACTCTACCACTTTCATTCCAACTTTACAAATATTTTGCTTAGACTTACTCTATTAATTTACAACTTTTTGCCTCTTTCTATTTTTGCACATGCAGATTTCTCCTGCCACCTTCTGCTTCCTTTTTAAGTAGAAAAGGTGAAAAGATATGCTTTTACAATTACTGAAAATGCATGGAGAAATAGCGGGGGGGAAAGTCACATAAAAATGGCAGGAAGACAGTATTTCAAAGGTAGAATTGTTGAATCAATTGCATTGCCAGCTTTAATTCTCATGGTTCATAATTTCCAAGAGATTGATTTAGCAGCCTTTCCAGTATTTGGAAATATAATGACTCAATGTTACATTTCTTATGTTGCCCTTGGGCCATTGCACAGGATGCAAAAGGATCCCTGGGCACTCCTGGCTGACCATCAGATTGGGGTCCTTCACAAAGGTGTCCTGATGTGTTTCTCTGTTTCTCTTGGAAGGATAACTACATAGCTTCAGGCACCTGAGCTGTCAGAGAGACTGAAACATCGAATTATCAGTGACTTTCCTCTCTCTCTTTCTCCACCTGCCCCCAGTCCTCCATTCTCCAGGAGCCGCTCAGTTGACCTGACAAGATCTTTCCCTTAATTCCTAGGGAAAGATGATTTGTTTTATCTTCATATGAATCTGCCAGTCTCAATTTATCTGCTTACTATAGCACAAGTAAATTGGTGCACTTGCTTCAAAGAAAGACATTAAGCTCACCTAAATAACACATTTCCCCAGAAGGGGACAAAAGAGATGTAAAGAAAAATATCTCTCCCCTGCCTTTCTCTGGCAGAGGTCTTGGCTGGAGACAGGGAGAGATCAGGTTAGGTTTGAGGCAAGTGATACACCTGCATGAGCACTTTCTCAATTCACTTGATCCTGAGCTGGGCCAAAACACTCAAGTCCTCCCTTCACATGGGACCATGCCTAGACATGAAGAGGATGATTCCAGATCTACTGGCAGATCACAGTTATCTTAACACATCAAAGTTATTGCAAAGTTACTGAAAAGAGCCACTTCCCATAAACCAGCTGTTATGACCTGTTGCAGTAAACATATTAAAGAATTTTTTAAAGTTTTCTGCCATCTGCACTGCCTCATTCACGGGCAACATATAATAAATCTTGTCTGTATCAATTCCGGACTTGTATTTCAGATGTGGAATTTACATATATCATAATATAATATATAAATATAATATATTTATACTTACTTCCAAATACTTAGGGAGAGTATAGAAGGAAAATATAGAAAATGGTGGGGAACACAGATCTGGGGAAAGATAGACTGCAATGGGGATTATTTTAGGGAAAATCTTACACTAGAAATCCTTTATTTCAATTGATGCATGTACTATGAACCATACAGTCAGTAAATTTGAGGAAAATTACTCTGGCAAAAATAGCCATCATGCCTTTGAAACATGAACAGTTTTGAATAAGCCTACATCTGCTGTAATTAAAAAGAAAAAAAGTGGGATTAGCTGACACAAATGGAAGAGACTGAGTGTTTGGAATGAGCAAAGAAATGTTTTTTTCTTTTTTTGTCCAGACACTCTCAGTATGTACCTACTCTAAACGGTTATTCCTTACTTCAGTAGATGAGGATGTCACCAGTCTTTCAAGATAATTTACCAAATGTTCATACTAAAAAAGTAAAAAAGCCGTGGAAATTGCTTTTTAGAATATCAAAAGCTATTACAACAATGTATGAAAAATAACATTTTGCCACTTGATGCTGAGGGCTGACCTGTGAGATGAATAATAAGGGATAATTTTGACACACATGTTGTAAGCCCACTTTGGTTCCACAGTCCCCACAGGTATTCTCATCAGGTTTGGTTTTTCATATGGACACAGTTTTTTGAGATTCCACCAGCCTTTCAGAAGTTGATATTTAAGGATCTTGTTCTCCAAGTTCAAAAATGATCCATCACATCAAGTAGGAAATTAAGCAAAGGTGGAAGGAGGTCTACTTGAATGAGCAAAGAGCTCTTGATTGGACTTGGACATAAAAAAATTGCACAAGAGGTGGAAGGTCCAACAGGAGGAGTATAGAGTTGCTGTCCTGTCTTGTAGAGATGAGGATAGGAAAGTCAAGGTCAATATGTAAGGAGCATGGGATGTGAAGGGAAAGAAGAATATTGTTCACAAGTACATAAGCAGCAAAAGGAAGACTAGGGAAAACATGGACCTGCTGTTGAATGGGGCAGGGGAGCTGGTGGTAAAGAACACAATTTAGATCAGCATATTAATCTTCTCTGACTCGGTCTTTATCATTAAGAAAAGCCTTCAGTAATCCTAGGCCCCTCAGACCCCAGGCAAAGTCTGGAGCAAGGAAAACTTATCCTTCACAGAAGAAGACAAAGTTGGAGAGAGCTTAAAAAACACTGGATATACATAAGTCCATGGAGCCTGAGGGAGCTGTCTGATTTCAGTGCAAAGCCGTTCTTGATAGTATTTAAATAATCATAGCAACTGCTGTGGAGGAACATATTCAATGCAGGTGGCTCAGGGTGCAGTTGAAATGAGAGCTGCAGGTTGAGCTCTGGGTGGGAGCCTGAGACAAGAGGTCAGGAGCTGCCAACTTTTGGCACAGCAAAGGGCACAGGGACTGGACACTGAGGCACTGCAGGAGCCCACAAACCCCCCACTTTCCCACTGTAAGACCACACGAATATAAAACTCAGGGTTGCTTTTGTTCTGAGTGCCTCCTCAGAAGGCAGCTCAAGCTGTTATTCTGTTATTTAATTGCTGCATCAATTTAAATCTTTTAAGAACTAGGACATCAGAGACTCTGCTGTGGGAAACGTGGGGTTGAGCCAGTAGGGAAACCTGATCTGACTGTGTGGGTGTGGGGTGTGTGCAAAGGGGCTTCAGTGGCAACTCAGGTGGTGCAAGTGTGGAAGTGGCTCCTGGGTGGTTGGAAAGAGAAGTTCCCTTAACACTGGCATTGGTGATCAAGGATTGGAACAAAGCAAATGTTACACTCAGGTTAAAAAATACTCAATTTTATTCACATGCAATAATATTAACTGACAGCATCCCTTATGCCAACCAAATAAAATAAATTTGAGATCTTAAATCATTAAAAAAGGAAGTTCCAGTTTATTTATTCTCACATTATAACAAAAGATTGAAATAAACTGTGACAAAAGATATATTAAATTAAAGCAGGAATACATTTTTCTCCATAAAATGAATTTGAGTTTGGCTTTTCATTTCAACATCAACCATATGTGTATAGTGATAGTTAATAATGTGAAGTACTGCCAGAATCCTCATGGAACTTACAAAGGTGCTGCTTCAAGATAGACTGACATGCTTTTTTGTGAATTTTACTTCTTGCCTTTCTAAAATTGAAGTGTTATCTGCTTTGGAGTTGTTGCATTTCTGTTTGTTTGTTTGTCTAGTTTATATGGATAATTGCTTTAGCAGCAGTAGCTCTAATTGTAGCAATTAGCAAGGTCGTATTTTTCCTCTTTGAAAAAATATTCCAGCTGAGAGCATAGAAAGACATTATAAAAGAAATTAAATTAAAGGTACTGAAGGGTTCTCGTAGTATATTTCATTTATGTTCTCATTGAAGAGAGAGAGATTAGGATGACATTTATTTTTGAGATTAGCATGCAATCTTGAGAAAAAAAGCCCCATGACCACATGAAGGAAGCATACAGACCACAAAATATTCTTTCTTGTCTAGATCATCTGTTGTACACCAAAACAAAACCTTGATTTTCCATTTCATGCTTGCCTTTATCCTGATGTGCTGCTTACCTAAAGGCAGGCGAGTGACAACAAAGCTTAAGGTTTAGGCAACTACATAATCTCCTATCATCTGCACTACAATTTGCATACTTTCTCTTCTTGTGCCCTCCCTCGAGATTGGTAAAGTAAATGGGCAAAGAAATAAAGACCAATTTACATTTTAAAAGAGTCTTCTGAAATTTTTCTAGGAATATGTTACATACCCAGCCTGTCCCAATTTTGCAAGGTAAATTGCATCATCAACTGCTTCCATCCTCTGAGGAGGCAGGTAATGACAGAGCAGGTCTATAGCTCCTTCTCTTGACCCATCCTCCATCTCCACAAACCAAGCAGTAGTGACCTGTCAGGCCAATCTGGATAGTGATACTCCACCTCCTCCACCTCAGTGAAATGCCATGGACAGACAGTGTATCACTTCCACAGGGACGTCACTAGTCAGAGGAGGAGCACAATGGCACTGACATTAGCATGTTTCTTGCAAATACAGTTCAAACTATTCTTGGTCAATTGCAGGAGGATTTTTCACTGATTCTAGGCATGCAACTGAAACTAAATCATGCCAGCTATATCAGCTAAACTAAAAGAGGAATATATTTTAAAGGAATATTAAAGAGACTGGGCAGCTGGGTGGCCTTTAGAGGAATTGCTATGGTAGTCTTAATACTATTCAAAGGCTCAGGATCAGATGTTATTAATATTTTAACCAATTGCATATTTAAGCCACTTCTGCTAGCCATACAGACTATACCTCTCTAGCAGACTAAGTGCAATTTCTTCTTTTCAGCTAGTGTGTAGCATATTTAATAGTCTATTACATATCCTGAGGTAGTCCAAGGCTATATAGAGTATTAATTGGGAAATCCTCATTTTCAGCTAAGTATCTCTTTCCAGCCCATCACATTTTAACACAAGATGGCTGTTGTCTTTTGAGAAGAATATTGCCAAAAGACAGAAATATGTAACTACTTGAATTTATGCATTAGAACATTGAGATTTTCACTACATTTCTACTTTTTCCCTTTATGCTCCAGCAAGTGGGACACAAAAAGTGCAATTAATATCTGGGTAGTTTTTCATGTACTTATGGCAGTATTTTGCAGGAAGAAAGAAAGGAATAGTGAAGAAATTAGGTCTCACTGTTACAAGTAGATAGAAATATTTTCTTTGCAATAAATCAGAAAGTCAGTGGCTGGAGGCCAAATCACTATCTGGAGAAAAGACAAAAGGCAGAAGGACATATGAAAGGAAAGGAAAGCCATGAGAAACAAGAAATTGGTATATAGTTGACAGAACTGTTGATCAGAGAAAAGAACAAATAAAATATGTATCTTCAAAAAAAAAAAAAAAAAGCATAAATGAAGAAGATAAGAAAATTTGAATATGTCTCCTGGATATCATCTTTGAGTGTTTTATGTTTTGGTCCCCCTTTAGAAAAAGCCTACTATCATCAAACTTTCACATGAGAAGGTGTAGACATAAATGAATCCAGTGACAAACTAGAACCTAGAAAAACTTCTGCTGAAATTGAGTTTTGGTTGTGAAATGCATACAGGATCAGGAAGTGATTCAGTTAGCAGAATTTTGTCTTAACCATCTGTTCCATGTCTTGAATTAGTATTAGAGTCTTCCCTGCAGATGGTTTTGGAGTCTTATACATTTCTCCCTCAAGAAAACAGTCGGAACAATGATCAGTTGGGATTGTCCCTGATCAACATGAGTGATGTCCAAAAACTTTTGCTAGGGGTAGAAGCAGTAGAAGCATCCAACACTATGCCTCTTCTCCAAGGATAGCAGATGCCAGTCTTGTAAAGAGAAGCAAACCACATTATTATTGCCTTCTGATACCACAGCAGATATTAAAAAGGAGCAGGGGAGCAGGGGAGGATAGAGAAACACATTCATTTTAAAGTCTTTTTCTAGTAAAGAAGTTGTTATTATTGTTACAGAAAAAATTCATCTAGATGACAAAATATTATTTATTCTTTGCCAGTTTTATTTTAGGATCTTTTCAAAGAGAATAATTTTAATCAGGATAACTTGGCTCAGAGTCTCCTTCTCTGGAGACATTCAAAACCCACCTGGTCACAATCTGGCTTGCCCTGCTCTATGTGAACATGCTTTATCAGGGGGTTTGGATTAGATGTCTCCACAGGTCCCTTCCAATCCCAATCATCCTTTGATTCTGTGAATCCAGCTGAACTAAAATATCTAGCAGCTGAGTTCAGTTTCCTTTATCAATCATTATGGTAATTAAAGGGCAAGATACACAATACGTTTGTGCAATCAAAATATTATGCCTTGATTCCAGTCAGGACTGGGTTAATTTTTTGCAGTAATCAGGAGGGGGGCATATCTAGGACCCAGAGGTTATTGTATACCACTTCACCTGACTGCTGGGGGCAAGAGGGAAGGAGTCTCTTTTGGAGAAAGGAGGGTCCTGCTGTTTGACTAAATGTGGTGGAGGAGGCTTTTGGGTGATGCTGGTTCTCAACAATCACATGTGAATTGTTCCCCTCTCTTGGGCTTTTATTACTAATATTGTTGCTGTTACTGTTCACTTCCTTATCTCATTGCTGTTTCTTCAACCCATGGTTTTCCCTTTTGGTGCCTCTCCAGCCACCTTCAGGAGCAGAAGGGAGGAGGATGGGGAGGAAGGGGAGCAAGTATGTGACACACAGTTTGGAGAGTCTCAGTGGGAGCACTGAACTAGGGAGTACCTTTTCTAAGACACACGATATTAGTACGAGTTCAGATTTTAATTTACAAGTCTGTGTCATTCATTTAACTTGTAATAGATCAGTCATTCATTCCTGTGCGTAACATCCCCTG
Source organism: Sterrhoptilus dennistouni (assembly GCA_013397095.1). Classification (NCBI taxonomy): domain Eukaryota; kingdom Metazoa; phylum Chordata; class Aves; order Passeriformes; family Zosteropidae; genus Sterrhoptilus; species Sterrhoptilus dennistouni. The sequence goes on along the minus strand of VWZU01009371.1, from coordinate 38,798 downwards.
GAGAGCTCTTCCTTGCTATGACCTTCCCATTCCACTCCAAGAGCTCTCAGTCATTAGTTAAGCCCTGGCCACTGCATCCTTAATGGAAACCATAGAAGCATAGCCTAGAGTATACCTCAGCTATGAATTTCAGTGTACTGAACCTCAGTGCCAACTTCAGGAGCACTGTAGAGGTCAACAACCATTACCCCCTGTGGCAATAACCACGGGTTTTCTCTTCATTAGAGAAGAGATGTTATATTAGTGAGGGCCATATTGTGACATTCTCCTCCCTTGTGGGAGTTTCAGTCTGCCCTAAATTTTGTAAAGGTTCCTGGACCTCTGAAGAATGATGTAAAGATAGACAACTGAGGCATCATTTCTCTATTTCTTCTGAAGATTTTTCATCATATCATGGCACTTTATTGAATGTGTGGTGAATTAATACTGTGAATACCTAACATGTTATCCTTTTACACTTAATGAGCAATTGTAGCATCTTTGCTTCACTTTATCTTCACAGTGAGTTTGCCTCTGTAAGCTCATTCCTTTTATATTTCATTTTCTGAATTGTTTCTTGACGTCATCCTTGTCTAACAGAGAGCATCAGGAACTATTCATGGCTTAAAAGTCAGGATGTTCACAGGATGCTGACTTCAGTTGGATTTTAGCTCTTTTGCAACCCAAGAGTCTTTAAGCTGCTAATGTCCACCAAATGAAACTATAGTGTTAATGAGGATGTGTTGGACTTAGGCACTGAACTGGTATGAAACCAGCAATAGTTGTGGCTGATTTGTCTTATTTCTGTTTGTTGATATTGTACATAGTGGATTTTGCTTCTGATGCTTCTTAAAAGGTTAAATAGACATTTTAACTAAGGACACTGAGGAAAGTTTAGGATTCTTTGCATATCCTTCAGTTGATCTAAGCTTTAATACTAGACTGATTTACCTTACTGTAGACCTACAGGAAAGAACATTACAAGCAAAGAGTTTCTAGACACCTAGACAAAATTTTGTTACAATATGAATCTCTTCCAGTAATTTTTATTCTCTCTCTTCCTTATTATTGCACATTAAATAAAACCAAGTCTGTGGAAATAACTAACCTACAAATCCTGTGACAGATCTCTGCAAGAGCAGCTGCAAAACAAATTTTATTCATCTCAGCTTGGAATCAATTTTAAGAGATTTTGAGAGCTTGTGAATATAATATCATCAATCATATCATAATATCATATTATCAGTGATACTTACAAACAACCCCTTATGTGTACCCAGAAAAATATGTGACTTAATTTACTGAGTTGCTGTATTCAGCAGTATGGAATACTTCTCCTTGTACGTTTGCTTCTCATCCTCAAGGGACTCTGATTTGAGTAACAAACCCTACAGAGCATTGGGGGCACAAGGGCTTAAGCCACTTATGTTCCCAAGAACTCCCTGAGGAGTTACTAGAAACACTATTTTGCAGAGATCTGGCAGATATCTGAATAATCACTTTTCTGGCACACTTTTCATACTGAGGAGCTCAAACTAAGGGTTATTACAGAATTCTTACCATCCTATTTTGATGTGTATGCTGTGAATTTCATAAGCTTGTCTTTATAAACCAGTAGACTATTCAGTTCCTTTGCCATTTAATTGAATTATTTAAACTGAGGAAGAAAAGTGCTTTAAAGCATGACAAATTATAATTTTAAAAATGACAGATGAAGTCACATCATCTTTTTCATTATTCAGAGGAAGGACAGGATCTGAACAAAGCCACTTGTCAAGAATTTAGCCCAAATATTTCATTATGAAGATTCTCCTGGAATTCTGAATGAATTCTGAATTCTGTGAATCTTCCTCCCCACATTCACAGTGGTCATTTCGTAGCTATTGAACTACAGAAGACCTGATACCTGTCTAATTGCTCCAGCAGTGAGTGCTGACTGGTGGAGGGCTTCATTGCAGTGAAATCTAGAGATTGCACAGCTTTATTTTATTGAACATTGTTTGTGACTGGGAATTTAGATATTGTAAGAGAATAACAAATATTTTGGAGTTTTTGTAACAAATTGACAGGGCTAACAAACATGCATATAATATTTTGGATTAAAAGGTTTCATGTATTGCAGAGCGGGGAATTATGATTATTGAAAGTTCTAGAAAGTACTTCTGATATACGGAATTAGGCCTCTGAAAAAACAGTATTATTTTTCTCCTGCTCTCTTTACTTAAAAAGTGACACATGGTGATGAATTCTTTAAGGAAAGGTATTGATAGGCTGTATTCAAAGGGATTGGCATTTGCCAGTGTGCTAACAGATTCTCCACCAAAAAAAAAGTCTTTAAAAGTAGATATTTTCATTGTTGCAATATTAAAATGATGATTCTTCTAGTACAAATGGTTAGGATGAATGGGTGACTTCTCACTCTTTCAAAAAAAAAAAAAAGATTGAAGAAAATTAGCAGTTGCCGAGAAATACCGTATTTTTTTTACTTTTTGTGTAGTTAGAGATGTTTTCCCTTCAATGATTTTAAAGACTCAAGCTAGTCTTTCACAAACACAAAGCTTTTAAAGCTTGTCTGGACACTTAAAAATGTTATTTATAAAAAAATACGCAATTTAATCATAGGAAGTTATGCAATCTTTGAGGAGTGAAATTAACAGTAAATCTCAATAAATGTCTTCTTTTTATAATATTCTGCTTTGGGATTAAGATGATGTTTCCTAGCTGTAAAGACAGAGTCAATAGCCAAGGCATAGCTTTTAAATATGAGCTTATATTGAATAGAGAACTCAAACAATCAAAAGATACAGTTTTAAAATAATTGTTATCACAATACTGTCATAAATTTTTTGTGGTACATCTTTTTTCTGGGGCTTTTATTTCCTAGATTTCATTATTATTTGCTATATTTCATTAATATTTTTTTCCAAAACTTAACTTTAAAATAGTTTATACATGTATTCTAGTATTTACAAAATAATTTGGTTCTTTAATCAATAGCCCATGATAACTACAAAGAAAAAAGAGAGGAAGCATTGCTTCAGGTTGAGCTTTCTTGTAAACTTAGAGCACATGTTGGCAAACACTTTTTTCTTTTTCCCATTTTTATTAATCTTAATATCAATTTTTTATATAGCACAAGAAAATCTGCATGCAAGGAAAATCAATCTGTGTTACATCTTAAAGAAAAATCAGTAATCAGACAATGTATTTCTGGGCGAATATAACAAGCCTGTAGTGGTAGTGAAAGGCAGGAGAGCGTAACACAAATGGCTGAGAAATGTGTGCTGCAGAGCCTCAGGAAATGACCTTGTACATACAAAGATTTGCAGCAGTCAGATTTGCCTGTGAGCTCAGGAGGTCTTGTAGATGTAGTTATGAGATCATCATCAACCAATGCAAAAGCTTCACACCTATCACATACCTCGTGCCTATCACATGCTTTACTGTGTTCCCCTACACAGAAAGTAATTTTCAACTAAGCAATGTAAAGAATTGAGAGAAAAGGCAGCAAAGACCATTTCTACAAAAGAACCTCAGAGAGTTTTGTCCTGAGGGCAAGCACAGATTAGTGCCACCTTGGTGTTGGGACCCCAACTACTGCTGGTGCTGAAAACCCCATACTTCCCATACTCCGTGGCTGGTGAGAGTTTGTGTATGAAAATCCATAATGAAAATTTACTCTTAAACTTCAAATAAACTTCAAGTAAACGTCATAAACACAGGTTTCCACTGTTTGGTCCAGAGCAGTCAAAGAAACTCTCCTTTGTAATTTCTACACATTCAGGGAAATCAGGATCTGTTATATGCCAAACAATAATTTTAGTATCTTCTTACTTGAAACATTGTATGGAAAGTTATTTTACAGCATAAGCATGAAGGCCTTAGGGCTTGCACTTGTTTCCATTGGATGGAACTGAAGTGACACTTGAAAAGGATCATACACGTTTTTCTCAATGCAAAAGAATGAACATGCATTTCTCCTGAGTAATCTGAGTTCACTGAGAAAGAAATGGGTGCTCATCTGTGGTTTCTACAGTCATGTTCAATTTTCCTTGAATCTGCAATAGAGGTGTAAGTAGTTTCAAGCAATACAAGCACATCTGGAAAGTTGCTTCCTTTTTTTAGTCACCTTTTTATCAGTCTGCTGATCAAAAGTCATCTTTTTATCAGTCTGGTGAATATTAGTGATGAAAGTAATTTAGGAGTTTCTCAGGTGGTGATACAGGATGTAGTTACAGGATATTCTGATTGAAGATGATTTTTCTAATGAATTATCTTCATTTTCTGATGGTGATTCAAAATAATTTCTTTCAGTCTGTGGGAATTACGTCAATTTTCATATATATGATTTCAGAGAAATTAAGATAATTAAATATAGCATCACACTATGCTGCTACTTCATGCCCAGAAATTTTAAGTGTTTTGGGCTGGATATTGGGGAGATTTTTTTCCCAACGAATTTCCCAACCAAACAGCCTTGATAGGAATCTGAACTTCAGGGCACTTCACCTAAACTAGTAATCCTTTTGAGGTCAGCCCTCCACTAATTTTTCTAAGTAATTCTTATATGTATTTTGAATGGGAGCATGGTTTATAAAGGCTGGGGTTTTTTTGGCTTTTGGTGGTTGGGGTTTTGATGGATTTTTTTTTTTGGGTGGGGGGGTTGGTTGGGTTTTTGTGGTGGGGGGGGG
>VWZU01009371.1:0-24918 GCA_013397095.1 Sterrhoptilus dennistouni | reverse complement strand
TCTGCCCCTCTGCTCTGCTCTGGTGAGACCCCACCTGGAACCCTGCACCCAGCTCTGGGGTCCCAGCACAGGAAGGACATGGAACTGTTGGAGTTGGAGGATGTCCAGACATGTTCAGACGGCTGGAGCACCTCCTCTATTAAGACAGCCTGATAGAATTGGGTTTGTTCATCCTGCAGGAGAAGGCCCCATGGAGACCTTACAGAAGCATTTCAGTACCTCAAGGGGGCCTATAAGAAGATGGGGACAAACTTTTTGCCAGTTGTGACAGGATGAAGGATAATGGTTTTAAACTATAAGAGAGTTGACTTAAAATACACATTAAGGAAGAAGGTTTTATTTCAATGAGACTGGTAAATTACTGAAACAGGTTACCCAGGCAGTGGGTACCCCATACCTGAGAACAGTGAAGATCAGGTTGGATGAGGTTCTGATCTAGCTGATGATATCCCTGGTCATTGCAGGGAGTAGGACTAGATGACCTTTAAAGCTCACTTTCAAGCTAGACTGTTCCACAATTCCACAATCTTCAGAGGTCTCTCCCCATCTCAGCCATTCCGTGATTGTGCATGATTTCATAAAATGGAATATCTGTGGAGCTAGGCACCCTTCCGCTTCTTCAATGTTTTCCCTCTGTTTCCAAGACTTTTGCCTTCCTCTGTCACTGAGCCCTTTAGTATTTGCTGCATCAGTGAATCCTGTATACTTCAAACCTAGTTCTGGAGACACATTTTAAATCTGGGAAGGTTTTGTGTTTCTGTTCCTGGCAATAAAGTCAAGATGTCATAAGAAGGGGCTGAGGGAAGTGGTAATAAAATTCAGACTTTAAAGAGAGTGACAGGCAAATGGCTTGCAATGGAGCTGGGAACTAATGCAACAAAATGCTGTGGTTCTGCACTTTTACACACCAAGGACATCATTACATTGCCTAACTTTGTATTTGTATGAATAAACTAGAAAGACTCTGAAAGATAATTTTATCTGGGATATATGATTTTGGTTTAAATCCATTAACTCATAACACTTTTTGTGTGAAAAATTAAGTTCATTGGTACGAAGCTATTAAAAGGAGATAGATTTCCTTAGTTCTCTGTATCTGTCATCAGTACCTAAGTACAGCAGATGCTAGACATTGAAAGTGTGAGGGAATAAAAGATGAGGCAAGACTGAAGAAGTTTCTCCTGATTGCCAACTTTTCATAATTGGAGGACATTTTAACAACTAAAAGATAAATCCAGATGTATGATAGCATTGGTACTGCCATTTTGTTTATTAAAGACATCTCCCATATTTTTTACTGAGTTCAAAAACATCAAATCCCAGTAACACAGTATCTGACTAGATATTACAAGCAGGGTGGGGGGGAAACAAGAGGAAAACAAATGCAGGTATTTTGGGCTCTGATAAAAAGCAAAGAAAACAAAGAATATTGTAGTATTAGCTTGGCATTTGGTCCCTCATCCACACCCAGGTAAAGCAGTGGGATGCAGTGCTACAGAAATGTTTTTCATGTTTCCCTTGTTTCTTGAATGGCACTACAAAGTATCCAGTATGCAGGGCATAAGTTACATCTATGCTAGTCCTTCAGTTGCTTTTTATTAAATCTCTTTCAATTCTTTCTTTCTTCCTATGGTTTCTTTCCTTCTATTTCTTGTGCTTTTTTTCCATGTATACTTTAATGTCTACTGTAATTAAATTTTGTGTTTAGACATGTACTCTATTTCCTGCACTGTATCTTCTCCTTCCTTTAAAATCTATGTCCTTTAATTATTCAGTTTTGCCCCTACATATCAGGGCTAGTAAAATAGCTTACACACACTATCTTTCTACTTCATATGCAAAAAAATTTCCATTTTCTTGATTCCTTATATGTTTTCCCACAAACGTTCTTTCCCATCACCTAACCAGTATCTGGTCCTGTCATATACACATTTATGCTTTATTTTAGTGCTTCGTTTGCTTGGTGCCAAGCTCACTCCAGGAAGACCTGGCAGCTTGCTGATGAGCACAGAATGATGTCAAGCCTAAAGAAAAAGAAGAAAGGGTTCTCTTTGGGTTCTTGCATGCTCCCTTCTTTGTCTACATCCATGCTTCTTTCAGACTGGACTATCTTCTAAGGGTTTTCCAGGTTAAATCTTGATCTCTCTGGTCCCTTTCACACATGAGGGCAAGATAAATCTTCTGTTACCAGCTGTTCTGAAGTGCAAAACAACATTTCCCATTCAGTTTTACTTGAAACATCTCCCTATAACCTTTTTGGTTAGAAACACCTGTAGTTTCTGGATGTCCTCCAGTAACAGCACATGCTCGAGGAATAGCTCATTGCTTGTTCCCATTTAAACAGATTTGCTCAGCTTTGTCAACAAAAAATATTCAATTGTAACTAATTTTCATTCTGAATTTTCTACCAAACAAAACCATTGTAAGAATCCAACAAATAAATTACCATAGGTAAATGTACTTTGTTTCAGCCACACAGCTGTGGTTGCAAGGTTACATCAGCTGAAAACTTCTGTCCAGAAACCTTTGTTTAAAGGAACTTCATAATTTAAAGCAGTGATGTATCATGTAACAGTGCAATACATGAATATACCATGGAAAACCAAAGCATCTTAAGCACAAAGCACTAAATCATCTGTGACACAAAGCTGTCAAAGATCCCACTTAGTTAAATAATAATAAAGTATGTCATATCTAAAAAGGGAAGAGGAGGGACTAAAAATTGCCAGCTCAGCTATCACTTCAGAAAACATGGGCTTGCTGGTCAGAACAAATCAGGTGTGGAAGGTATATAGTTTTGATACTGCTCCAGACTGTCTCAACATTTGTATCTGCATGTAAAAGTGGAATGTACGAGGGGAGAAGCTTTCAGGAAGAAAGTAAAGCAGAGTTCTTCTTTAAAAGATGTTTTATCTTCTACTCTCTTAAAATCATTAAAGACACACACCTCTCTGCATCTACATCCTTACTATCGATCCTATCACCTGTGAAACATTTTTTACTGTATTCCTCGCTTTTTTCTTCAAGTGCTGGTAGCACTGTAATCAGACTGCACCGTGCCTGCTCCTAGTAATCATTCACTAACCATTAAGATGGATCCCCAGATACCATTATGCCTTGCACAAACTCAGGATTATACTTCTTATGCTGAAATTTTCCTTACCTGGTAGCAGGTCTCAGTTTTGGTCTCAAAGTTGAACTACACCGAGCAGTTCTCTCTCTGGCAGTTCCGAGCAGAATTCACAGTTCAAGTTTCACTACCATCTTTAAAGCATTTAGTTAGCTTTTCTTTCTTTTAGCCAACAGTGTACGGACAGATGTGAAAAATAAGCATAGTTTGCTACTCCATATTAGCCTAATCAAGAATGAGAGTAAGTGATGAAGGCTTCCCAAATAACAAGTAGTAACAATGTTAATAATCTCAAGCACAAGTATTATTATTATTATTATTTTAAGGAAATCACCTAAAGGCAGTTTACCTGCTCTAAGTAAGAACATTTGGCATCAATGTTAACTAGAATACACATCTTTTAGGAATATCTCCATTGAACCTACTACATTCCTGGGGCATCCTTTTTAAAGGGGTGCTTACGGTGAGCATGCCCAGATGTTGCAGCAGCAGATTTATTTAGTCCACTTGTCTACCACCTGATTATGTCACCAGTCTCTGAATCTGAAGGTCAGTCTCTCATGTGTTTAGATATGTCCAGTAAATCTTGCCTGCTGTATGAAGCTGGAAGCCGATAACTTCGCAGTCACTTAAAATCATCACTAGACATAGCTGATTTGTGAAGAATACTATCACACTGCAGGCATGTTATGTAGAGCTGAGGAGATCTTCCCTCCAGCCCTACAAAAGAAACAAAAATCAGCACCCTACAGTATATAGTACATCTTCGGATCTCTGGCTACACGGTTAAGCTCTCCACTAAGAGTAGGTAAATACTGAACTAGCAAGAATGCTTTTAATTTATCTTTAAAGTTTCTATAAATAGCAACATCTGTTGAATAATAAGGTGACTAGAAAATAAGGATGTAAAATAACAGTTTGTTGGGTGAAGCTAATATATGTGCTGCCTTACATCTAAATAATTTATTTCTTTTATTAAAATTACAGAACTGGTAAGTAAGGTTCTGAAATTTGAGACAAAAGACTTGGGAAAAAAAAAGTATATATCACACAAATCTTCAGATTCTGTTAATTTTCTAGATGTAAGCATTACGAAGTTTTTGCATTTCCTTGCTTTGGTGCGATTCTCTTATGAAGGAGACCAGAGGAAGAAATGAAGCAATAATATTCAGAGCACTTTTAACTTACAGTGACAGGAAATGGAAACAATTTGAAGTAGGCCTGGAAACTCATTCACTAAAATATTCTAGTTCAGCAGTTTTGAATGGCAGTGAAATCATAAAACTGTAACAGAAATATCACTAGCTCAGAAAGTTTGAATTCCGTTGTAAGATATACCGCAAATGGGAAGACCCAAGAAAAATAAAAATAAGAAATTGAGAGTGAGTCATGAGAAGTCATCTTATTAATCAAGTGAATAACTGCTGATGGAAGAAAATTAAAATTATTCTAAAAAATTAATGAATTAAAAATGGATTACACCTGTTACTTACAGATGTATAACAGATGATAACTTTCACTGATACTCAGTTATTGTAAATAGTTAGACTTAGTGAAACATCTCATTTTGCTGCTGTTTAGGACCACAATTATCACTACTACTTAACATCATGGCTGATTTTTCTGTGGATCTAACACAGTAAATTTTTTTTCTCCTGATTTGATTCTCCTTTAAAAATACAGCAGAAACAGAAACCTTTCCCCCAGTCAGTGACTCACCAATTTCTAGTCCCTTGGTTTTTCCACAAACGTTAACTGACCTCAAATTGCAGGAAAATAAGATATGGATTACACATGTAGGGGTTTGGGGTTTTTTTTGTATCTTAAAGCTGGCATCATTCTTTGAAGCAAACATTTGATGTAGCAAACTACATCTTAAGAAATAATTGTAGTGATTAGTTAAGACATTAAAAGAAGTTCAAATTGTTTATTTGACTCTGTTTTAAAAAAGTGTGTTTTAACTCATGCTGCTTGCAACTCTCCACAGTTTCTGAGGGTGTGCAGTACACTCCTAGGAGTCATTTTACCAGCACCATAATTTTTTGCAACAGTCTTGAGGCATTATCAAGCACACAGTAGAGCAAAGGCTCCAGAAGGCAGTTTTGTACACACCTGGTCTTTGGTGAGTGCAGAAGGTGCCTCTTTCTGTACAGCATTTTGGGAAGACCATGTGGCACCTTTTCCCCTCACATATCCCATGGATATGGGAGGAGCCAAGCACGTGATGCAGGCCCACAAGCCTCATGAAGTTTTGCCCCTTCCATCAATGCCCTTTGAGAGGAAACAGAGATGATGTGTGGGAGCAGGCTCTCTTTTCCCCTGGGGATAGTGAGAAACATGATCTGCACGAGACAGCCCACCACCCCACCCAATGAATGAGTTTCTGACCCTCCTTTCACCCCTCCCTGATTAAAATGGCCCTTTTGCTTCTCAAGAGCAGCTGGTGGCAGCAAGCACCACCCTTCTGTGCTGGCTTGAGTTGCCAACTCATAGCTCCAAGATAGGTAGCAGCACAGGTGGCAGCACAGGGATGACTTGGGCACAAGGTGCCAACTCCTGTGGCTGAGCCTCACACCTCCCCCTGGCCTTCTGCCTTTCTTCAGCTGGAGGATCAGTACCTTGATGCAGAGTAACCCTCATCAAGTCTTAGAAAGCCCAACATGATGCTTTTCCTTCATCCAGGAGATGCAAATGCTCTCTATTAGATTAAGAACTTTGACTGGGAAAACAGGCCATGATGCAGTGGCTTGGGATTTCTGAGGTTTCTGAGTAGTGAATGCTGAGATTATTTCAAAGAATGGCTGTGTCGGAAAAGACAAAGTGCGAGCTGTTCACAACACACTTCCCAGCAATGAAGCCAGGAAAGCTATTTCCAGGGGAGGGAGGGAGGGAAATATCGGTTGTTATATTCTTTGTGAATTCACTTGTCACACATTTACAAAGGGACACTATACACACAGAAATTTCATTTTACAATCAAGATTATGATTCAGACTAGACAAAAGCAAACAGTTGATTAACACACATATTCCCGTCTTAATCTATACATACATAACATTACTCTAACACTTTTGTGCTTTTTTTCTTCTTTTAATATGATCTCCTTAGAAGGCATATTATTCCTTAGACAAACTAACACAAGTTCTCAAGTTATCTCAGGATAGTTATTTCAAAAGAAAATGCAGTATTTCATAATAAACATTTATAATCAGGATTTTAACAAAGTAATTCATCATATAAACAAATGAATCAGTCAAGACACTAAATAAATATTTGTACTGGTAAATACTAGCATTTTGCTTATATCATGTAGGACCTGATCCTGCAAGCCCTCTGTATACATCTTTATCCCCACTGAATGATTGGTTTCATTGCTTGTTCTAATCTACTATTTTACTTTGAGCTGAGCAAATACTTTCTGGCCACTAAGTTTAGTAATTGAAGTAAATACTGGAATACAGTCCAGCAGACAACGATTTCCTTAGATGTCTTTGAAAGTTATTAGTTTTTTTCTTGTTTATGAAATCATCACAAACATTTATCAACAGACAATCAATTTTTGATATTTATAATCTGAGTTGCTTGGTTAATTGAGATTTTAAAAATATATCATATTCTTTGTTCTTGGCTTTTTTTAATTAACAAAGTGTGTCTTTTGCACTCAATTTGCAAAGCAATTTCCAATATTTTAAGTGCTACTGAATTTTTCTTTTGTCAGATATTTGAGCTAAAAATACTTGGCTAGGAAGGCAAGAGCCTCCAGGAAAACAAGCCAGGAGCTCTGCTTGAGGAGGGCTGGTGCAAACATGAATTACACTCTCTGTTCTCATCTACCACAATTACTACCTTGTCCAGGGCAAGGGAATGGCCTTTTCTAAAGCACATAACAGACTATGGCCAACTGTTTAATTCTGAATTTACTTAATCCTTGTCAGAATTGCCTTTTTCTTTGCTTGGTCAGTCCAGAATAGAGAACCACAGATAAGAGACATTAACTGACCTACAAACCTCCCTCTTCATGCCTTAGGAAATTATCTGGATATCCTAACACAAACAGATGTGCCAGTGAATTCCAACTGGGGGGGAGTTGGGGTTCTTTTGCTTGGGTTTTTTTGGTTTTTTGTTTTTTTTTTTTTTTTAAGGAAACACAGAAGCAGTCAGTTACAGCTGAAAAGCTTAAAACTTTTTCTTGCCCAGCTCTGTTTGAAATATAGTTTGAAATCAAGGGTACTGAGGTTATTAGATGTATCCAATGGAATTAAAAGTTTAAGCTTAGCTGAATTCTGATGGCTTCCTGAATGTCTCTAAGCTGTTACCACAGTATAACATGAAATGTTCCAAGCATGTGGCAAAAATAACAGTGATTGTAACGAATCACTGCCTGAACTGAATAGCGGAACATACTTTGAAATTACTGTCTCTATATATATTTATATATAGGGATATACACACACGCACACACACACACATATATATATCCCTATATAAACATTTCTTTAAAATACAGAAAATTATTTTATTATTTTTCCTGTTGGTATTACTTTAAATACTTTACTTCATGAATCCACAATATGATAACTTCAGGCTGTTTGGAGAGATAAATCTGAAGACAGTCTTATAATCTCCACTAATATAAATATATTGGCAAGGAACTTTGACCAGCAATAGTAAAATTTGAAACTTAAATAACTACTCTACAGTTTCTTTTGTTTTAACAAGTTGCTACTGAGTACCAATATTCATGAAAAATGTAAAACAAAAAATAGAGCTTTAACATTTAACACTGAAGTGCAGACTTAAAAAAGGAATGTAAAAGAAAATGATGTATTAGAGACTCATTCTAAATAGAAAAAGAGCAACTTATACTATGTGTTTCAAAGTAAGAACACTGTATGCTTGCACTTTATCATAAATGACCATGTTGAGTCATAATTTCTTCTTGCCTGCAAATGAAGGATGTTGGCTCAAAAATCTTCAAAGTATACATGAGCATTTGATTAATTCCTGTTTGTTGTGAAAATAAAGTTCATTTACACTTTGACTGAATAACAATGAGGAGTTAGTTTTAATAATAAGACATTTAAGGACCTTGGTAGCCAGTACCAGTTGTATTTGCAAGTAGCTCCTCAGCTTTACTCTTTTTTTTAAAAAATAAAGGTACAATTATAGTTATTCATTTACTTTAAAAATTCTAAAGATGAAGAAAAGTAGCATTTATACATATAAGTCCTCATATAAATTATAAAACTCAAGTTTATCTTATAGAGTTCCATCCCCAGAAGAAGCATAAAGCACTTTTGTGGTACCTTCACCAGTAAATATTTGTATCACATCAAATCTGAGAAATGCAAAAAAGATGATACTGAATCCAAAAGCTGAAAGACAACATTTTTCTAATACAGTCTCTTGTGACAAATATGCTCCATGGGCTTGTACGATTTACATGACTAGACTGAATTTCAAATAAAGGAAATATGAAGGAATTCACCTCACCAGTTCAGTAGGTATAAGAAACATCAGTGAACAACAGAGTCATCCCATTTGAGGTCAACAGTCTTTGGAAGACTACAAGGAGGGAGTTTAAAATTATGACAGCAAAATCAAATAATAGCAATGAGGTAAACTCCCCTAAAAAGGCCAAATAGGCTGAGTTGTCAGGAGACAGTCCAGTTGTACGTGACACCCAAATGTTTCTGTAGCCAGAGTCCAGCAAGCTGCATGGTAGAGGCAAATGTACTTGCTTTGGACCCTAAGCACATTTTATATTGTTTCGGATCTAAATTGGGGTCACACTGAACAGGATGAAAAATATGGACAACTCCTACTTCCTGACTCCTGAAAGCCTTTAAGCCAGACATTATCACTTTAGTAAAGAGATCTACATCCTCAAGTCCCCAGCCTTGAATTGAGGTATCAAATCCACCAGCAGTAAGTAGATCACTTTTGTAAATACAGGTAATTCCAAATCCATACTCCCTCCAAAATCCAGTTCTTTTTGTGAAAACAAAACTACTGTCAGCTGGAGGGTTGCCTCCATATATTACTTTTGGATCATATTGGCTGAAGATGATAGGGTAGTAAACCTGTTCTCCCTGAATAGTGTTATCTCTGCATCGCTGGAGGAAGTCTGATGTGAATACCAGATCAACATCACAGAAGAGCAGCAAAGTGTCATTGTCAAACTGAGATGAGGCCATCTCAAGACCTAAACCTCTAGAAAACTTTCCTGACATTGGAATGAGGGTCATATCTGCCTTGGGGTACTTAATGCTGTATTCTTTCACAAGCTCTATGTGTTTGCTAGAGTCTTGTCCTGACTCAGAGCTGAAGAGAATTATTGCCAACTTTACATTCTGCTTGGGAATCAGACAAGTCTTCTCAAAATTATCCATAAATCTAGAGAAAGTATCAAATCTTCCTGTGATAGGGACAAGAATATGTATTTTCTTGTCACTGTGTCTCCCAGTGTCTTTGGTGCCTTGGAACGTCGAGGAAAAAATTTTTAAAGAATTTGAAAGGAAAGAAAAGGATTGAGTGTCAGTGTTGGTGTTCTCCAGGAAGCTTTTTACATCCAGCTCCTCTGCTTCTTTGAAGAAAGGTTTGCTAAACAATTGCTGAAGGTAAGCATGGCGTCTTACCGGAACTGTAACTTTCCTTCCTTTGTGCCTTTTGTACAAAAGCAGTAAATCCAGGATGTACTCTACTCCATGCAGAGGGTCTACCCTGCGGTACCCATACTGTATTTCCTTGAAATCAATGAGCCTTCCTCTAGATCTGGAGTTCTCATTTATCATTTCCATGACCTGCATCACAGTATCATCCAGCGCAGCCCGCAGGACACTGCTCAGGCTCTGCCGGGGTGGCTGGTTCTCCACCATGGAGTAAAGAAACTTTCCTGTCAGGAACTCCCACTCGATGACTTCATCCCTTTCACGTGGCTGGAAATTATTGAAGGACGGCACCACTCCCAGTTGTTGATCTTCCTTATTTACTTCAGTGTTACTGAGCTTGCTCATCAGAACGCTTTCTCGATGGAGCTGGATGGTCCGATGGCGCAGCTCGGAAATTTTGCGACTCAGTATGTAGTTGTGCAGCCTATATTGGTAGGCTGGTCTTTTGTTGGGATGAAGTGTTATGGCTGTGTGGATCTTGCTGTTGTGAAGATCTTGAATGTAACCCTTGCGATTGTGTTCATAGTTTTCGTGGAACAATTGCTGCATCTAAAAGGACAGAGAGGGGTGTGGGGGAAAGAGACATTAGGTTGAAGTGCTTCTACCCAAAAAAAGGACTCACATTGGTACTAGTATCATTACCAATTCTTATAGACCATGGTTATTTTTAGGCACAGAATTTTAAAGCATTGAGTAGAAAATAGTTACACTGTTTTGGTCTGAGTTTCAGTAGTGTCCACAGTAAGCAAATATTGTCCTCTGTCTAAAGAGAAGGTCAGCTATCTTGGGTTATCTTCACTTCATCCAATCACAGAACTAAGGAAAATGCCTAGGCATAGGTCTGTGGGTAATATTTCTGCATTCATAGGTGCTATGCATGAAGTAATGACTTCACTTCAATCTAAACCCCAATTAATACAGATCTGTAATGAAAGGATAGCAACATTCACCATTTTTAAAAAGCATTTGTGTATTTGTGTCTATGGAGCACAAAGCTGATTGTACTGATATATGAAAATAGTTAATGCTGCTTAACATTCAAAAACTGAATGGCCTTCACAAAAGTCTTTTTTTTCATGTCGACAGAGAATTCAATAATTGAAATAAAACTATTTGAAGATACATTTTGTAAAGTACACATATAATAGAGTATGTCAATAAGGCAGTTGATTGTGATAGTGATTTCCAATTTATTCCCGTAGCAAGAAAAGACATTCTACTTCTGTCAATTTAGTAATGGTGATATAGTGAATAGATACATTTTATGGCTGACAGGTCTAGGATCCAAAATATCTGGCCTTCATACTTTCTATGCTGACAACTGAACTATCAGCAAATCATAAAACTATTTTTGACTCAGCTTTCTCCAAAGAAGGCAACTTAGTTCATTATTAATGTGATGAGTATTTATTCTTAAATGGGAAATTATACTGAGTAGTAAAATATTGATATCATAAACATACTTAAAACCCGCTGTTCTTTGCTAACACCTACTAACTCCAGAGCATTGTTTCCCATGACTAGCAGATAAAGGAGAAAAGACTGGGGTGTTTTTATATGCAAAAAGATGGGTCTGTAATTTATATATAAGGAAAATGTGCTAATCAGATAGAAAATGTTCAGGAATGTGTGATAAACTTGAGCTGTTAATCAGATTCTGAGATGGGCACTGAAGTTTGTCTTTTATACACTAAAGAAATCAGAGAGGTTAGTTCTGATTGCACAGTTTATCAGACTCAAAACATTTAGCTCATTTTACTTCAATTCTTTCATGAACAGAAGTTTTGCTATGGGAAGTAATATTAAGACTAGGGCAATAAATGTAAAATAACACCTAACAAAGCTAAGAATTATGAAAGCTATGTAAAATTCATTAGCATGTACAAGACATAAACATTGTCACATTTAGAAAAACAGAACTTTAATATAAAGCTTCTAGAGTGCCCTTCCCATCTCGTTCAAACCCCAAATGCCCCTGCTTGAGCAAACATGGTTACTACTATTACTCAGATTAAAATTTTTAAGGTTAGTCATATAACATGTAGAAAAGCAATAGACGCATTCTGAGAAATACATCAAGCTATGTTAAAATCGTCTCCAATAAAATAAGTACCTCTGTTATATTAAAGTGAAAATGAATGTGAAAAAACATACAAAGTTACAACATGACTCATTATTCACAGAATTCCTACCTAAAGCTGTCTGAGAACATCTGTTCTGTCTTGAAATGTGGGTGTTTTGCTTGTTACATGAGAGAAGATGAAAAAGGGACATGAGGGTTTGGGTGATTTCTTTGTAATCACAGAGATCAGGAACAAACATCATCAGGCCTGTTAGTGTTTTAACTAGCAGTGCTGGAAAAACTGAAATACAGCTTCCTTGAGGACTAAGAGATGGTCACTGGCAGGACAGGTGGATTAGAGATTGAAAGGGAAAACAGTGTCTAGGAAAGAGCTGGGTGATGATATTTGCTCTTTGGAAAAACAGTTTTCTCACTCTACAATTTACATTTTGAATAATAAAAAAGGAACAGCTGATCTGGCTAGATTTCCATCTCTCCAGTTATGAGTAACACTTCCTTTCTGGTCTGTTTTACTTAAAATTGTATGCTGTGAACTCTGCAAGGTGAGTATGCTTTTGTATTGTCCACTTTTTCTGCAAAAAGCTGAATGCATGATTTTTACATCTACAATTTCACAGTAAAGTCCCCTTAAAGTAAAATAAAGAAAATGTGTAATGTCGAAAACAAAAGAAAGAAGAGGAAGTGCTTTGGGTGGCTTTCTTTTCCAAGTTGTCTAATGAAGAATGCTATTTGAGTATAAATGAAACAACCATTAACTTTACACATTTACAAACAGTAATATCTTTACAAATTACCTTTAAAGTATGTGATTTTACATAGTTAAGTACATGAAAGTTTTATGTAAAGTAGTAAAATGCTTGTTATCCAAGAGATTTGCAACAGATGACATTTTATTGCTGCAAAGCTAAATGCTGTCCTCCAACTGTGCAAATTCTTCTGTAACCCTTGACTTATTATTAAGTCAGCTTTACAGAAGATTCATTAGCAGCACTTATTTAACAGAAATATTCTGTTGACATAAATACTGCATTTTTCGCACATTCCAATTTCAGATGCCTGTGTTTATTTGATATGCTCCACTGAAATCACAGAGAGAAGATAGGCTCCATTATAATAATGATTTCACTTTTGAGAATCAACAAGAGATTAAAAGTAGCAATGAAAAAAGAATTCAATCAACTCAGTTATGCAGTACTCTCACATATATGCAAAACTGTACTAATCCATTTTCAGTTATGTTAGTGAAAACTTATCATAGATCCCAATTTGGAGAAAACAGAACACTGTTTTTGGAGAAAACAAAACATGACACTGAAAGCATCAACACTTCCTGAAGATAGCCTGCTTTAATGTTGGTGAAGAAATTTGTTCTCAATGTTGCAAGAAAAATAAGTCTTTTTACAATTCAACTTATTAATATCTAAATGAAAGCAATTCAGTTTGATCCTAACTTTGCTTTGAAATTTCTAAGCAAGGTGGTCAAGCCCAGGAGGCAAAGGGAAAGATGACTAAATTTCCTGGAAAAATGGATTTGTGTGAGAGTCTAAATTGAAAAATGCAGTCATAAATTATCTGGCAAAGGAGGTGGGTTTGGGAAGTGGCAAAATTTATTGAGTATTAAGTAAAACAATTCAGCATGGTTAGAATAAACCTTCCTGCAAAAGTTTTCATGATTTTGAATGCCAAGGTAATAAAGGGCCAGATTAAATTCTGTGTAGATAAATGCAAAGCACATGTGAGGAACTCAATCCTAACTCTACCTGAAGAATGTCAGACTGTGCAAGCTGTTAGGACTCTGGAAAGAGAAGCTAGTCTACATAGTATGCAATTCTGTGTAGGTGTCACATGGAGGTTCAGTAGTGATGAAAAGAAAAGCAAATAGCATGAGGACAAGTCTAGAGTGAATCAGAAGCTTCATTACATGGTTGTGTCCATAGCACACCAGCTTCTTGAAGACTGTGACCAGGTACCTCGTCAGTATCATCCCACCTGAAACTGGTAACAACAGAATTATAGAATGTTAAGGGTTGGTAGGGACCTTCAATATCATCTAGTTCTAAGACCTGTGCCATGGGCAGGGAGACCTTCCACTAGACCAAGTTGCTCAAAGTATTATCCAGTGTCAGGATAATACAGTGTCAGGGTTGGGACATCCACAACCTCTCTGGACAATCTGTCCCAGTGTCTCACCACCCTCACAGGAGAGAATTTCTTCCTAACATCTAACCTAAGTTTTTCCTCTTTCAGTTTGTACTCATCACTCCTTGTTCTATCAATACAATTCCTGAAGAGTTGCTCTCTGGCTTCCCTGTAGGCCTCCAGATAGTAGTAGGCTGCTATGAGGTCTCCACAAAACTTCCTCATCTCTAGAATGAGCAGCCTCAACTTTCTCAGCCTGTCTTTGCACCTCTTATCAACTTTGTGTCCTCATCTAGACTTCCTCCAATAGTTCCACATCCTTCCCATGCTAGGGGAACCAGAACTGGCACTCCAGGTGGAGTCTCACCAGAGCAGAGCAGAGCAGAGCAGAGGGGCAGAATCCCCTCCCTCCCCTGCTGCCCACGCTGCTCTGGATGCAGCCCAGGACACATTTGGCTTTCTGGGCTGGGAGTGCCCATGGCTGGGTCATGTTGATTTCGTCATCAACCATCATGTGAGTACAAACACACTAACCAAGGCTAGCCAATGACTAGAAATTTGGATCATTAAGCAAACAAATAAATAGGGCAAAAGGGAGTAATCCAAAGAGGGCAAACCCTGACATCAATGGAGTAAGTGAGCACCATAAGAAAAACTAATAGGAATGGTACCATCTCTTCTCACATAAAGAACTATGACACTTATAAGAATGCACTCAAGATTCAGAAACAGAAAAGGAAATACTCACATAGCTCAAGCACAGATCTTACTGGCACAGCAAGCTGCTGATGGTAAAATTTTGGATCACTTTAAAGAGCAAGGCAACAGCTTAGTGAGAAGCTCCAGTCATTGTTATCTAGAACTTCTGGAGTTCCAGCTGAATATATATCACAGTATTTCCTTATTCTCCTGTACCCCTGCCTCAGCTTCTCCTACTAATTAATGCAGAGAGAGAATATTTTGCCAAATGAACATTTAGTTTGATATGATACAACCAACTTGCATTCACTGAAAGCAGTGAATGGGAGACTTTGTCTTCAATTCAACATAATACATGGACGTCCAACATTTTATCTTTTCATATTGCATGAATTTTTGACTTTTCTGTCACAATAGAATAGTGAATAGTTTTCTGTCTTCTGACTGATTCTTACAGCACAACTAATGCAAGAGTTGGCAAAGACTTCTGCTTGCCTTTTTCCATGCCAGCTGAAACTAGAAGTTGGCAAGAAATACTAATGATCTAATCATGCTCTGAGGAACTCTGAACTACAAGTAGGAATTAAAAAATTATAAGAAAGAAATCAGAATAAAGGCAATGTTTTATTATTGTGGCAGAAAAATACACAAGCACAGTTATTTGCATTGCAAGCTCTGAAATCATTGTAATCGCTGTGATTTACTAATGTAATAAAAAAGGAAATATCTATTACATATACACAAAAGCCCAAACCAACCAACTTTATTATTGCAAGACTATCATATAGTAAAAGAGTGAATGAAAATGGTGCTTTTTAAATTAAAACAATTTTTCTTTCAGCATTAAGAACTGTTCCTCCCATTTAACAGAGAAGACATAAAACTTAATCCTCCATCTACTTGATGTTCTTAAATCCACAGTAGTGCTAAAATGTTGACCATTTTATCTAAACTGAATTTTTAATAAATGTAGAAATAAGATGAACACGAATTATTTGTGGTCTTTCTTCCCTCTGCTCTTTAGAGTTTAGCTCTGCTAAAGATGAATCTAGTTGATGCACTAACTTTCAGTGAGTTCAAGGCACATTTCATCCATATGAAGTACACATGTAATCTACTGCATTTGAGATGATACTGTTTTGTTGAACAACAGGAATTTGAGTGCTTAAAACATAACTCAGATGACTATAGGCACATTAGGATGGTCTCAATAATACGTACTATAATAAAATGCAACACTAAGCTGCAGGTAATCTAAGTTTCTGGACAAGAAGACTTGATTTGAGCATGTCAGTTTTGGTGCTCTGAAAAATACTATCAGCCTGGAGAAGATAAGGATTAAGACTGGAATTATGAAATCCATAGGATCTAGATAACAGAGAAGCGATAACAGAGAAGCAATAACAAGCTATGTACAAGTGGGAATTATCAGTTCCAAGGGAAGTTATTACAGAAGCTTCTAAGGAATAATGTTGTACCTAGTGATGCCGGCACAAAATCTGGAACACTGCTCATGACACACAATCATAGACATTAAGACTAAATGAGCAGACAACCCATAAGAGCCAGAGAACTTGGAAATTAAGAAGTTATGGAAATTAAGTTGTTACAATGAAATAACAGATATAATGCTATATCCATGGTTGTAAGAGGTGAGTGACTATCTTAGGAAAGCGGACTTTTTAAACTGGGAATAATTGACATACAAAGAAAACATAAGAATATTAGCAGACAGTAAGGTGAAATGAGGAGATTATGAAAATTCATGTGCATCCTCTACAGAAAAGGGAAACAAAACTCAATGTTGCATCAGTCAGAATATTTTGGAAAGATGCAACAAACAAATTCACACCTGCATTTTATTAAATCTGTGGGACCAAACCAATGCAAAAGAAACTTGTCAGGGTTTTTCTAATTTAGCTTGTAAACAGACAAATGAAACAGCACTGGTATACAAGGACAGCAGCATGTGTGGAAGGAAACAGAAAAATGTCTTAAATTACCCTGGGCATTATCTAAGTGGAACAGTTGTGGAAAAGGCTGCATTTTAGTAGTCAGCAGATTTAAGGAAGGTAGGCTGACAGTCAGGACTCCTCAGGTTTGGACTGCCTGGTGTCACTAACCCCCTTCTTCGGAACAAACCAGCCTTCAGAAGAGAAGGACCAGGGTAAGGTGGAAGGGATGACAGGTTAAGAAAGTGGTAGTAACAGATCCAGTTACAATGAACAACAGCCCCCAAAGCACTGCCAATCCTTCCACAAGGATGTGAAATGGAAATGGCTGACTCAGCAGTTTTGATAATGCCAAATATCTGACCCATTTCCTGTTCTGGATGATAAAGGATGACTGATCATGGAGAAGATATAAGTAATTTTCCTGTCATAGCTTAAGCTTTATGTAATTCAGTGGTGCTCAGACTCGTGGTTGTTCCTACACACTCAATCACTGAGAAGCTCAGCAGAAAAAGCAGGTTCTCATCATCAGGGAGCTACCCAGGGAAAAACCAAAAAGTGCACTGGGACCAGCTACATGTATACACCATGAGTCTTGCGAGATGAACATGGCCTCCATGGCATTAAACTAATACCCCTGCAGGTAGAGCCATCTGTGGGTTTGCCATTGTTTGCCTCATTACAGAAGGTGATTTACCACAGTAGCATTGCCACTATCACATCCAGCTGACAACCCTCAGCATATGTGTACTTCATGTCCTTTTGAACATCTTGGTGGGGCATGTGTGCTTCCTTAGGTAACAGCTTGAAGATAAAAACTTTTCCAAATGCTAAAATTGTTCTCTGACTCCCAAACATCAAGCAAAGGAGCAATCCACCTGCCTTGAAGCCAACTCTCCCATGACCTCAGGGGCATACTTCCAAACTGGATCTTGCCAAGGTTACTGCCCTGCCACAAAGGGTGCTTCAGCTCCCTTATAACCAAATATCCTTCCCTGGCATGTCTCATACAGTATGAGACAGACAAAGAATTTATTAATAAGTGGTATTTCACCATTTTAAAGATAATAAATCAGTAATTAATATTTTCTGCATTTGTATCAAGTCACTAAAATACTCCATTGTTAAAATAACACAGACTACATTATTGTCTACTAGTTAGTTATAAGCTGCATGATGTTATAAGAACTGCACTCTATAAGAAACCTTAGCTTTTTATGTACATGCCTTATTATTTACAGTATTCATACTATATATTAAAAACATTGTAAAATTTGACTACAAAAGTAATGCCTAAGCTTTTATACCAACACATCTTCAGTGCAAGACACCAAACCTTTCTGAAGGCTCATACGCAGCAATGCACCAGAGCATTTACCAGTATTTCTTCCTACAAAACACATACTTTTTAATATGCAGTTGAAAAAATTGCTTAATTATTAACTTAACGGAGCAATAGAAGAGGAAGTTATTTTGCCAACCTCTTAACCCTTAAGCATAGTTCTGAAAGGAGTTTACAATGATTATTGAAATATAACACACATACAAATTTTTTTTGTGTTACCAAAATAAGAATTACTAAAATTTTATTGTGCCTATGGAACAATTCATTAAGTTAAGTGAAAGTTACAATTAACTCTATTACATAGCACGTGTATTCAAAATGTGTAAGTACTTTTATTTCATAATCTGTCCCTTTCTCACTATGTGACACATTTGGCTATATAGAGGCAAAAATATTAAATCTGTCAAATATTAGCCTTCAATGTACACAACAGACAAAATGGAAAAAGTCCTTAAGGTTATATATTTAGACAGAAATACCAAGTTCTGCCCTCTGGATGAAGGAAAAAAAACCACGAAAAAGTGATTTGATGACTAATCATAGTTTCTAAATTGTTTCTGTGTGTTGTGACATAAAGTAGTATATTTGTTTAATAATAAACTTTTCTAAAACATGGACTCATGCATTTGGGTATCTGACCAAAGATTTGAATATTGTAATTATTCTCTGAAGTGCATAAACACAAAAGCTGATTCCACATATACAAATTATATTGAAACTGGAAATTTTGCTTCTTTTGGGTACCTTGTGGGTAGTACCAGAGTTGAACAAGCAACACACCCCACTTTACAGAATTTCCCCAGAAGAAATTTTAACTGAGAGATTTCCCTGTTGTTATAACAATAAAAATCATGTCCTTTTCACTTCTACTCAGTAGTGCTCATGTTTACATTTAGCTTATCCTCAAAGCCTTCCCTCCTACAAAAAAACTCCACACATCTAAAGAAAACATCCAAATACTAGCAGCTAGTGTGGTGAACACTTTTTAGCATGGATATACTCAGCACTCTTCACAGTGTTACAGAAGAGAGTAGTTTGGTTTATGAAGATGCCTGGGACAGTATTTCATTCACACTTGGCTAGAGCCATTCCTAAAAAATAACAGTGGTAATGTATCCTTTCTGTTTTTCACTTGTTGAGACCATGTTTGAGAATCTTTGTCCATCCAGACCCATTTCACACTAAGCAAGCGAAGCTGAAGCCACAGAATTAACACCCTGTTATGGCCTGAGGCTGTGCAGCCTGCTTCATGTGATGACTTCACCCGTATCACACCAGCTGATACCGGTTCGGATGCTCAGCACACCATCTGCACTCCTGTCACATCGCCTGACATGGGAAAGTAACCTGCTTCACTCAGAAACCTGCCATGTTCAATGCAGGAAACCTCTTCCACTGGATGAAGAATTGGAGAGATTTTCTTCTGCAGTGCAATATAAAAAACTAATGTTTCTACAGCCTTTATGCTTCAAGTACTCTGAGTGGGTAATCTTAAAACACTGGGAGAGGACAATTTCATACAGCAGGAGAAAGTAGCTCTCTGCATGCCCCTGCCCCAGTAACAACACTAGCTATAAAAAGTATAAGGCTCCTGGCTCATGAAAAAATCCTTATAATATAGAGATATTTTACAAGACACAATTCTTCCTACTGGGAGATGATTATTCTGCAAACAACAACAGCCTGACACAAAGGGTTCCCTAATATTTATGACTTCCCTTAGAAGAATCAATCTTCCTGAAGAATCTGCATGCCTGTGCCCTCCTAAACCTGTTACCTACTACAGAAAACATACATTTTACTTTGCTCATCAGGAGCTTGAAAGAACTTTCTTAGCTGAGTTCTAAGTATCCTTACTTTTGAAGTAACTCACCAATTCAAATGCTGAAGAAAACTTTGAGAAAAAGCCATTTTAATTTCTAATTCTTCCAAAAAAATTTTAAAAGATCAAGCTTCAGGACTATGAATACTGAGATCTAAGTGTTGAGTTAAACTGCAGTACTTCTCTGCTTCACAAGTTAGTCACATTTCTCTCTAAATGAAAAATTCTCATTGAAAACAGTCGTTTGAGTTTACTAATCACAGTATATTTATCATTATAGTCTACAAAACGGAAATGTTGTGATCTACTATCCATCAGTTAAGTCAATTAGTGGAACACAAAAGTTTTTCCTATTATTCTAGGAGCCTTTAAAAGTACTACTGTTTGAGACTAAAATTTGAGGATAAAATGAAAGTAATTAATATTTTTCTCAGCTGTTTTTCATTGTTTTTTACCCTCAGATTTACCTAAGTTTCCATAAAATCCATTTTGATACAAGACAGCAAAACCAAATAGCCCTATCCTTCCAGAAGTCCACAGTTATTTGGAAACAGAACTTCACTTTTAATTAATACTAAAAGAAATAATAGAATCATCTTTATTGTAACTAGAGGATTTATCTATTCAAGCCTTCTACCAAAAAAGTTCTCCTTTTAAGCTTATGTCTCAAATATTTATAAAGAGTTAGTTAATATGAATTACTTTTGCACTCTATGGGCATTCTATCACATCTGTTTGTCACCTCCTAACACTTATGTTTGCAGAACATGAAGTTTTGGAACTTATTAAGTAATGTTAATCCAGTGCAACCTGATGGAACTTTGATTTCCAGTCTTGAAACAGATCCTGCTTGAAGACCAAGGGACTGGACCAGACAATCTCCGTGTTCTGTTAAACTTATATTACTTCACAGCCTTACAATTCCATATTAATTAGTAAACTTATATTACAAACCATAGTTGGACGAGGAACAGAGTGGTAGCAATGTCTACTGTAGAATCAATATTAAGGACTCCGCACCTGACCTCATCCAAAAGTTTTTCACAAAAATATAAACTTTGAGAGACTGGAAACACTGACAATTCAGCATAGTTTTTAATTTGTATGATATGACCCATATTATACAGCATGTATGCAGAGGCAAATACATAGCATGATTCAAAATTATTTTGAGCAACTCAGCCTTAAAGAGATGCTACCTTCTCTGTTCATTTATCCTTTTTTCCCATTATTTTACAGTTAAGCTTTTCACCTGCCTCTTTTCTTGGTACTGTCTTACTCTTCTGTAGATTTGTGAAAAGCACATAGACATATTAAAAAAATAGTAATTCTTCTGTGTTTATTTGATACCCTTCGATTTATTTACATGTATTTTTTCCCCCCACATGTTCTATATATACCCAAAATTATACACTGGGAGCCCTACAAGATGGATACAACATACCTGAAGGTGAAACACATGGTCTCAACAACTGTATTGTACAGTCCAGTTAAACAAAATGACATCAACAGCAATTTCTTTAGCTGAACTTTCATGCATTTTAAAAAGCTGGCAGATTGGTTAGAATCACAAAGGTAATGCCATAAAGAGTGCACTACAACATCTTGTGGAGAATATAGTGTTTCTTTTTGGCTAACAAGACCTGGATGCACACCTACCATACAAACAGCAAATAAGAATACTCAATGCTTATTTCTTAGGAAAAGTAAAGCTGTTAAAGTTCCACCTGAAGAGAAACAGCAGTTTGCTTATGCTGTCTGAAAAGCCCAAAAACCCATAGAAGTTAGTAAGAAGGAGTAATTTCACAAAGTCAAAATAGAAAGCATGACAGGAGGAAACAGATGGAATGCCAGCCTATTCTGGGGAGTAGTGAGGATCAATTAAGTAACTTATACGACCATGCTGAAGTTGGGAAGGTCAGATAAACTGAAAGGAACTTCTTGATCAGGAAATATATTTTGCCACATATAGAAGAATGCAGTGCACCACCAGATCTCTTCTTTGATAACAAAACACTGAACAGTAAAGACAACAAGGCAGGGTACTGCTGCATATAGGGCTTGCTTCGTCAGAAACTGTATTTATGTCAGCAAGTGAATACTGATGGTGTGCTGTTACCAACACTGCAACATAAGTCTTACCTACATCCACCTCCACCCACTGGGAAATTAAGCCATATCAGAAATGTTCGGGTAGCCAGAATAGGGGGGTTTAGCTAGCGGGGACCATAATAAAAAAGCACTAGGTTAATGAAAATGGCAAAATTTCTAAAAACTAAACAGAAGATCAACCCAAAAGTGCCCAAGGACCCCTAGCCAGAGCAGCAGCAATCCCAGGCAGAAATGCCAGGAGACTGAAGTTTGCCAACCCCTGCAGACTAGAAACAAAAAGGAGGGAATTTGGTGAGTTTCTCAATACAGAGTTTGTTCAGATGTCTTATCTGAATAGATCTGCAGAGCAGAAACAACAGAATGTTGTCCTTGCCTTCACTGTCACTTGCCTGATACTTCTAGAGATATTTTCCTCTCAGTGCAGGCAGATCTGAAAAGAAGTCTTTTCATGTCTGAAATAATTGTAACTCCTAACAGTAAATCATATTACTAATAAAAATTACTTCAAGCACTGAAATGACAAAAACTGTTTAAAATGTCAAGAAGTCAAGAAAAAATAAGACTGCTTGGAAAAAAAAGTCTCATAACTCCCTATATATTTCAACACAAACCATAATTATGCATCTAAATTTTTATTTCTTTTGAGGCACAGGCAAGCAGTTTACTTCTCTTGCTATTGTTTACCAGCTACAATTTTCTATTTTCTTTTAATCTCAAGAAGTTATCACTCCATTGCAAATACACTTCAGAAACTACTGGGTTTACCCTTTAAAGAAGGTTTTGAATAATTTAATTATTCAAAGAAAAATTCAATAAATGCTTGCATAGCCAATTAAGTACAGATTTATATTCCAGCACTATCAGATAACACTGAAATAATGTATAAAAAATGGCATCCATAACTTCCATACGTAATACCATAAATTCTGTTTAAATACTTCATCAATCAAACAAATTAACTGTCTGCATACATTACACAAGTTTTTACAATAATGAGTAAACATCTACAATAGAAACAGTGTAGGAAACACCTGGCCTTGGATGCCTTTGCTTATTCATAATTAGCAGTATTTCACTATTAGTTTATGTATTTTAATTCCTTAGTCCATTGCCTTACTTGGACAGATTTTTTCCACACAAAATAAAGAAACGATAAGCAATATCAAGAGATATACATAACTGGAAAATGTAGAAGCTTAGCATAGGAGTGATACTCGATTATACCTTTTAAAGATGGAGAATAAGAATTCAATCTGCAGAATCCATTTTAAATTGCATTCATCTAGGCAACATCAGATAAAGACTCAGTGCCACCTTTTAGCAGTGCTGATCTAAGTAAAGATGGAGCCAAGAATGCGAGACAGAGGTAATATAAGTTTCTAAAACTACCCAGCAAAATGGACAATATAAATACGTTTATAGGGGAAGCAAAGTTTTGGAGACCTAAAGCTACCTTGAAGCCTTTTGGACACCTTAAACTGCTGACTAGTCTCCTTGCTTCAAGGTCAGGCCAAGCTGTTTCACTTCCTGTTTTCAGGTAATAAATTCAACATACTGACAAAACCTGAGGTATCAAAAGAGATAAACGGTAATAGAATTTGGCAGACAAAAAAGAGAAAAAGATCAGGACTAGTGCCTGTCTAGGACTTACAAGGAAGAACATATTAAGATAAAAACAGGCAATCTCATAAGATCAACACTTGTAGCAGAGCAGTGACTTTTTGTTTAGAACTCTAAGAGCCTTAAAGTTACTTGATTTGCTTTGAAGTCTGCATATTTATTCAAACTGTCATCAAAATCTGGCTTTTTATAAAAACTATTGGGAAGATTAGGTGATAAGATAGGGATGTGCTGGAGCACAGAATTGAAAGACAGCATCCAAGGGGGAAAAAAAGTGTTATTTCATATTAGCTAGGACAGACAGACTAATAGGGTAACAAGGCTGATGACGAAGGGCCTAGAACACAAGTTCTGTGAGGAGTGGCTGAGGGAGCTGAGGGTGTTTACCCTGGAAGTAAGGACGCTCAGAGTGAACCTTACCACTCTCTACAACTCTCTGAAAGGGAGGTATAGCCAGGTGGGAGTCAGCCTGTTCTCCCAGGCAACCAGAAAGAGGACTAGAGGACACAGACTTAAGATGCCCCAGGGGAGGTCTCGGCTGGACATCTGGAAGAAGATCTCCACAGAAAGGGTGATTAGCTATTGGAATTGGCTGCCCAGGGAAGTGGTGGAGTCACCTTCCCTGGAAATGTTTAAGGAATGACTGCATGTGGCCCTGGGTGCCATGGTCTGGTTGTCAAGCTGTTGTTAGGTCACAAGCTGGACTTGATGATCTCAAAGATCTTTTCCAACCCACTGATTCTGTGTGATTCTTTGATATAGATTACACAAGCACAATGAAGTGTGTTTAAACACTGAGCCATGACTTAATTTATTTATATTTATTATGGAAAGGGCCTGGGAGACTTAGAGCTATGATAAGGGGTTACCCACAGCAGAAAATACTGATGAGTGGTAATCTTGAATCATTAAAGCAATGATCCAGTGAGAAATGCCCCTCTCTGGGTCCTGTATCTTTTTATCTATAGGAGGTAAGAGGAAATTATAGAATTACAGAATAGTTGAATTGCAAGGGAGCTTTAAAGGCCATCTAGTCCATCCCCCCCATGACCAGGGATATATTCAAGTAGAACAGGTTGCACAGAGCCCCATCCACACTGACACTGAATGTTTGCAGGGATGGAGAATCTCCCAACACCCTGGGCAATCTATTACAGTGTTCCATCACCCTCATTGTAAAAAAAATTATTTCTTATATCTAATCTAAATTGATCATCCTTCAGTTTCAAAGCCATTCCCCCTTCTCACACTCCATGCCCTGGTACCTCTCTAGCTTTCCTGTAGGCTCCCCTTCAGGACTGGGAGGCTGCTCTAAAGTGTCGCTGGAGCCTTTTCTTCTCCAGGA
>VWZU01009366.1:1230-11453 GCA_013397095.1 Sterrhoptilus dennistouni | reverse complement strand
AGGAGGTGGCGGAGGGGGCGGGGGAGGCGGCGGCGTGGGGGGGAAATCCACGGCCAAAGCCACCGGATCCGGTGCCGGTGTCGGTACCGGCGCCGCTGGAACTGTTGGTGGCTTCGCCGTGACGTTCAGCAAATGTTTTTTAAAATGGATCTTCCCCAGTTCTACCTTGGGTTTCGGGGGAGAAGATTCCTCGGCTGAACCGGCGGCGTCCCCCAAGTCCGGTTTGTTTTTGGGGCTAAAATCGGTCGGAAGGGGAACCGCTGGAGGGGTGGGAGTTTCATTTTGTTTCTCGTTTCCCAGAGCAGCCAGGAATCGATTGGGTAAAGTTTTCTTGGTTAAACTGAAGCTGAAAGACACTTTCTGTCTTCCCTGCTCCTCAAGGTTAACCTTGGTTTTGGTGCCTTTGGGCAAGAAGCGGCTGGAGGCGACGCCTTTGAACACGGGGCCTTTGATAAAACCGGCTCTCGGCACCGTCTCGGGTTTGCCCTGTGGAAGAAAAAGAAGATGCTGTTGGAGGAATTGAATTTTGGGGGGGTTTGAACTCAGTTCTGCAGCATTTTCTTTCACCTGGTGAATTTTTCATGAAGATAAAAGAGAAATGAAAACCCTGGGTCTGTCTTCATTGCCCGGTTCTATCCTGAAAAAAATCAATTCCTCAGATTTCTCCAGCTTGAAACGAAACCTCCTCTGAAATTTGGGCTGAGGCTTTTTATCTGACTTATTAATGACCGAGCTCAAAGCCCTTTTATCACTTAATTCTTATATTTTAAAAAAGAGAGTTCAGCTTATGAAGTTAATTGAGGGCAAAATTCTGCTTTTTTATGCTGTTTCTGTGGTCCCAGGCTGCAAAAGATGCTGAATTTTAAGCTTAAAGTGCATTTTTATTTGACTCAACCTGTATGCAGCCTCCCAGTACTGGAGAAAGCTCCAGGGAGAGCTCAGAGCCCCTGGAAGGGCTTGAAGGGGCTCCAGGAGAGCTGGAGAGGGACTGGGGACAAGGGATGGAGGAACAGGACACAGGGAATGGCTTTGAGCTGACAGAAGATTTAGACGGGATGTTGGGAATTAGGAATTCCTGGCTGGGCTGGAATTCCCAGAGAAGTCAAGTTGGAATTTTCTGCTGGAAAAGGGGATCCAGGGCTGGGATTCTGCCCCTCTGCCCCCTCAGGTGAATCCCCACCTGCAGAGCTGCCCCAGCCCTGGATCCCAAAATCCACAGGAGCTGCTGGAGAGATCCAGAGGAGGCCCCGGAGCTGCTGCAGGGCTGGGAGAGCTGGGAATGTTCCCCTGGAGAGGAGAAGGTTCCAGGGAGAGCTCAGAGCCCCTGGCAGGGCCTGAAGGGGCTCCAGGAGAGCTGGAGAGGGACTGGGGACAAGGGATGGAGGGACAGGACACAGGGAATGGCTTCAAATTGGTGGGATGGGAGATTGGGAATTGGGAATTCCCAGAGAAGCTGTGGCTGCCCCTGGATCCCTGGAAGTGCCCAAGGCCAGGTTGGATCACCCTGGGACAGTGGGAGGTGTCCCTGTCATGGCAGGGGTGGCACTGGATGATCCTGAAGGTCTCTTCCCACCTAAACCATTCTGGGATTCTGGAATTTTGATTCCAGCATAAACCAGACCAACAACAACAACTCCAGCAGGAATTTAAACCCCGTGTTTTCCCACCTGCCCCCAACAGCATTCTCCAGGTCATTAGTAATCTCCAGGTCATTAATTAATGCCTAGACCAGCATTAATTAACAACTCCCCAGGAATTCCCATCAGGACCCAACGGTGCGCGATGACTCCGTCACCTCTGGATCAACCGAGTGTTCCAAGCTCCACGTCCTTCCCACCAGGAGGTTCTGGTTTCTTCCCACCCAGGAGCTCACTCAGCACCTTCCAAGCCCAAACCCAGGAATTTTCAGAGCCCACAGCAACCTATATTCACCCATTTGGGCATTTCTCCCGTTTTTTTTAAATCTTAAGAGCTCATCAATAAAATCCTGGAGAAGATAATGTGGGAAAAAGGGATTTGTTTCAACAGTCCCTGTCTCCAAAAATCCAAACTGCATCAGAATCATGGAATTCCAGAATAGTTCGGGTTGAAGAGACCTTCAGAATTATCCCATTCCATCTCTGCCATGGGTATGAACACCTTTCCACTATTCCAGGCTGCTCCAAGACCAGTCCAACCTGGCCTTGGACATTTTCAGGGATCCAGGGGCAGCCACAGCTGCTCTGGAAATCACATTTTGTGTAATTTACCATAATTCCAATGGAAAGAGTCACATCCAAACTGTCCAGAGCCAGGTTTTACTGCCGTAGCTGTGCCACGAGCACATTTTTGGCAGGAGCAGCAGTTTCCTGCAGCCCCCTGTGAATTATTAAGGATTTTGTTATCCATTAACTCATGGAAAACAAGGTGGAGCTGCCCAGGCTTGAGGCACCGCAGTAAATGATTAAATGAGGCATTGGTGGACTGGAAATCCCTTTTTTTTTTTTGGCACCCTGGGACATCAAATAGCACAGAAAATCCTCTTTTCCAATGCATTGGGAGTTTCATTGTGAGCACTTTTTAATGGTCTATGGGGACTCAATCCAGCATCACTCTGGACCTGCAGCAACAAATTCCCTTCACTGTGGGAAAACCGGGAGCAAAACCCAAAAGAATTTCTTAGAAATCTGTGGGTTTTTATGAGAGGAAATTTCAGGGACAATTTTAAAGGAGTTTCATGGCTAAAAGGGCACCTAAAATATTGACTTTGGAAAAAAGGAGCATCTCCAGCTCTGAAATGGGCTCCTCTCACTACAACTCACAATTATCTCCAAAAATTCCTGCTGAAAATGCCATCCCTGTTTTCCAGAGAATCCACACACCAAAAGTGATCCTGGGAATAATCCACAAGTTTATATCAATTAATTCACAGAAGAATGAAGGAAAAATTGAACATTACTGAGATCATCCTCCTGTAGAGGAATTCAGCCTCCTGAAGAGGGAGGGAACAGCATTTTGAGGGATTCCTGGATTAATTATTATCCTTAAAACCAGAAATTCTCATTTTTTTTACTCCAATCTGGGTCAACAGAAGTGAGCAGGTTCCTCTCCAACCATACGCTGAAGGATCAGGGATTCTTTAATCATATCAATTATAAATAATAAATTAATAAATAGTTAAAAACACTGGAAATTCAGGGAATCAGCATTTCAGAGTTTTCCTTCTTGCTACGACTTTGGTGCCAATTATTTCAAGCATTAATGTTTCGATCAAAATCCTCCTAGAGCTTTGAAATGAAGGGAATAAGGAGGTTTGGATGGATCCACCTTTTCCTAAATATGGGATCTGCTGCCACATTTCCATTCCTCCCCTTCCCACAGCCAATTCAGCAGAGCTGACACATTCTGGGATATTTTTCCCCTCAAGTTGTTCACCCTTCCAGGGATTTTTTTTTTTTTTTCCTTAAGTAAAAGCAGCTTGAACAAAAAAAAAAAAAAAATCAGAATTTGAAACACACTCCACAGGAAACTTGGGAAATGTGATAGGTGGGAATTACTGAAAAAGCTCTGCAGGGGAAAAGGAATTCTTCTTTATCTCATGTTTTACAGAAGAGAAAATTGCCAAAAATGGGGGAAAAAAAAAAGCACATCCAAAATGATCAACAGCCCTCATTACAAAGCCAGGAGATTAGAATCTATCCCAGGCCTCCAAGTTTTCACTTTTCCCAATAAATTCATTGAGTCACAGGCAGCAAAACTCATTATTTTTACAAATTAAGTCTTTAAATAATCCGCACCAACCCACACTGAGCTGTGCCATCACCTCCCATGTGCTGTGGCACAAGTGGTGCTGGAATTATTGCCTTTCCTTCCCAAATTTAATGGGAATTACTGCCCCTTCCTTTCCAAATTTAATGGGAATTACTGCCCCTTCCTTCCCAAATTTAATGACAATTATTGCTCTTCCTTTTCAAATTCAGTAAGAATTATTGCCCCTCCTTCCCAAATTTAATAAGAACTATTGCCCCTCCTTCCCAAATTTTGTAAGAATTACTGCGCCTCATTCCCAAACTTAATAAGTATTGCCCCTTTCCCAAATTTAATGGGAATTATTGCCCCTCCTTCCCAAATTCTGTAAGAATTACTGCCCCCTCATTCCCAATTTAATGGGAATTATTGCCCCACTTTCCCAAATTGAAGGAAAATTATGGCCCCTTCCTTCCCAAATTTAATGGGAATTATTGCCCCTTCCTTCCCAAATTTAATGGGAATTATTGCCCCTCTTTTCCAAATTTTATAAGAATTATTGCCCCTCATTCCCAAACTAAATAAGAATTATTGCCCCTTCCTTCCCAAATTTAATGGGAATTATTGCTCTTCCTTCCCAAATTTAATGAGAACTATTGCCCCTTCTCTCCAAATTTTATAATTATTGCCCCTCGTTCCCAAACTTAACAAGAATTATTGCCCTTCCTTCCCAAATTTAATGAGAATTATCACTCTTCCTTCCCAAATTTAATGGGAATTATCGCCCTTCCTTCCCAAATTTAATGGGAATTATCGCCCTTCCTTCCCAAATTTAATGGGAATTATCACTCTTCCTTCCCAAATTTAATAAGAATTACGGCCCTTCCCTCCCAAATTTAACCCGAGGACTCCAGAAAAGCCTCCACTGGCTTTATCCAGCCCCTCAGTGGCTCTGGATTTATGGAATATCTCGGCCAAAACAACCCAGGAAAGTCAGAATTGGTTTTACTCACCTCATTTTCTTCTTCTCTATTGCAATCCAGCCAGGGAAACATGGAAAAAAAGAAAAAACAAGAAAAGAAGGTGTGAACAGCAGGTAGGAATAAGAAATATAACAGTGGACATCTGGATTTGGAACGGGACGGATTTGGGACACGGAAAGAGGGAAACACCGACGGCACCTGGACAAAAATCCCAGCTCAGTTGGGAGGCCCCAAAATTCCCTGGAAAAATCCCACATGGATCAGGACAGAGCAAACCTTTTTGCTGGCTCGGTGTTGTCTCCAGTTATTCCAACACGCTGCAGGAATAAAACCCTTAAAAAAATTGGGATCGGAAAAGGTGGATTTGGGATTTTTTTTCTATTTGAACAGTTTCCTGAAAGTTTCTGCCTCTCATTGACAGAAATTAAAGAGACTAATGAAGGCTTGACTGCTGTGCCTCTGCCCTGGTTATTTGCATAATTAATCCCTACTTTGGCAGCTTCAAAATTAATTAATTAGGACCATTCTCCATGCTGAGCCAATTGGGTTTTCCCAATTTTCCACTTTTCTCGAGTTCTCTGCTCCGATCCCACAGCGAAGTCGTTTCTCCTCAGGGATGGAGGAGGAACAGGAACACAACTCCCTCTCCTCCTCCCTTTGCTCAATTCTTTGGAGAGTCTCAAGGAATTTCTTGGTTCTACCAACAAACCTCAGCCACGACATCAAGAGCTCACCCATCTCTCCATCACGGATCCACCAAAGATCCCAAAATCCCCCTCCAGAGCTGGAACCTTCCTACAATTCATCAGCTTTTACTCAGCACCCTCGTGGTGACAAAATTAAAGTTCACAGATTCCACCTCAAGCATCAGCTCAATGAGAAATATCCAATTTTGGAGGAAAAACCCCAAAATTTTCATTTTGGAGCGACCCGGACGCGACGACGGCACAAGAACCACCCACGTCCCCATGGAAAACCATCCCCAACAGGGAGAAAAGGGAAGAACTTCTTCCCCCTCAGGAATATTCTCCTGCCCCTCCAAAGGCTCCCATCCAACTGATCCGGATTATTAAAAGATTATAAATTATTCCCAGAGCAGCACCAAGAGGGTTTGGTTCCATCAAGGAAAAAATTCGAGGGCACGGATGGGATTTTAATGGGGCCAGGCAAGGCAGGAATTCCAAACCCCACAGATCCAGGAGCTCCCAGAGAGCAGCATTTAGGCCTAAAAGGAGCTTTTAATTTCAGGATCACCAAAAAAAGAGGAGTTTGGGACTTTGGGATTGAGGTTTTGTGGGGTCAACACTCAACAGAATCCTTGAATTTGATGATTTAAGGGTCTTGCCCAAACTTCAACGACTCCAAAAAGATTTTCCAGACTCCCCAAGGAGATGCAGCAGAGAATTACGACCACCAGGTGGAAGCTGAGGGTTCTAAAGAGAAAATAACTCTCTTTATGAACACAAAAAAATCCCACCTTTAATCAGCTGTATATTGGGAGAAAGGCAATTAAATTTCTTATTTATAATTAGTAATGTGGATAATTAATGACAAGGAGAAAAGAGAGTTGGGATCCTTCAAATCCCAGAAAAATCCTGCAGGAAAAAAAGAGGAAACTGGTGATGCTCATCCCTGGAATTGTCCAAGGCCAGGTTGGATGGGAATTGGAGAAATTAATGGTGTCCCCATTCCAACCCAAATTATTTGGGATCCTGGAATTCCATCCATTAAAATAAAACATGTTGACCTTCCTAAAAGCAGAGTTATGGATCCCATTTCCTTCCCAGCTTCTCCCTTTTCCTCGAATCAAAGAAAAAAAAAATTAAAATTAAAACCATAAAAATAGAACTCCAAAATTAGTGAAAGTGCTGCCGTTCCCTCGGGAGGAATTTTGTGCCAAAATTTCCTCCCACGTCGAGATGAAATTACATAAAATCCCTATCCCAAAATACAATTCAGGGGCTTTTCCAGCATTTTTCCAGCATTTTTCCAGCTCCACAAGGTCTGGAGCAATTCCCTGATCTTGCACTTTGCTCCCTTGCAGGTCACCAAAAATAAAAATTTTGGGATGAAAATTAACATGGAATTCTTGCATTTTTGTGGCTCTTTCCTGGGCAAATCAGGAGAAAAGAGTTGGTAAAACCCAAAATAAAATTCAACACAAGAAGTGCTGAATAAATTTTTTAAAATAAGTTTAAAAAAACCAAAAAAATCAACAAAAATAAAAATAATCCCCACCAGGAGGAAGCTTCACCACCTTTGATGTTTCCAGCAGGTTGATGCATTAATTTGGTTAAAAAATAAAAATTAAACATCAATTAAATGCCAGGAAAAGGGATTTTTTTTTTAAATAGAACCACATTCTTTACATGGGTCACATTTCTATCAGTTTTTTTAATATGGACCCACATTTCAATAAAAATTATTTATTTGAGGCCACATTTGGACCAAAATTCCTTAAATGGAGACATATTTTGACCACAATTTTTAATTTTTTAATTGATTTTTTTTTTAATATTTAAACTTTTTTAATATTTAAACTTTACCAGCTTCTCTCCTGATGGAAACATCCCAATTTTGCGATGGGAATGGTGATAAACAGTAAAATTTTATTTTAATTTAGCAGCTCCAGCATTTCTTGCTGCATCAACAGGTTGAGCTGAAGGAGATTTTTTTTTCCCATTTTTTTTAAGCGCAACCCCACAATAATTGGAATTTTATGCTGGTTTTCCTTATGCAAAAGGAGCAAAAAAAAAAAAAAAGCAAANNNNAAAAAGAAAAAAAAAAAAAAAAACGTCTAAAGTCTAAAAAACAAAACTTTAGGAGTTTTATCTCCCTTAAATCTTGATTTTTTTTTTTTTTTTTCCCTTTAAAAGAGGAAAATCTGGGAGCCTGGAGCTTTTTTTAATCTGAATTTCATCAGCCTAAAAACCCTGGGAGCTGAAAATTCAGGAGCAGGAATTTCAGCTCAGGAATTCACTGGGATTCCACCTGAAAAACCACCAAATGCAAAAGCTCAGCTCAGGAAATTGGGATTTAACCTGTTTTGTTTGGTTAAAAAAAAAAGGAATTTCGTGGATCATCACCAGGGCTGAGGGAACTGGAATCAAATCAACAACTCAGGTGGAAATTTGGAATTCCAACAGGATCCCAAAGCTCAAAAGGAATTATCCAAAGTGGGTTTTTTTAAGGGAAAATTTGGAATTCCAACAGGATCTTGAAGCCAAAAATAAATTATCNTTTTTTTCCCTTTAAAAGAGGAAAATCTGGGAGCCTGGAGCTTTTTTTAATCTGAATTTCATCAGCCTAAAAACCCTGGGAGCTGAAAATTCAGGAGCAGGAATTTCAGCTCAGGAATTCACTGGGATTCCACCTGAAAAACCACCAAATGCAAAAGCTCAGCTCAGGAAATTGGGATTTAACCTGTTTTGTTTGGTTAAAAAGAAAAAGGAATTTCGTGGATCATCACCAGGGCTGAGGGAACTGGAATCAAATCAACAACTCAGGTGGAAATTTGGGATTCCAACAGGATCCTTAAGCCCAAAAGGAATTATCCAAAGTGGGTGTTTTTCCAGGTGGAAATTTGGAATTCCAAGAGGATCCTGAAGCCCAAAATAAATGATCCAAAGTGGTTTTTTTTCAAGTGGAAATTTGGAATTCCAAGAAGATCCCAAAGCCCAGAAGGAATTATCCAAAGTGGATTTTTTTCAGGGGGAAATTTGGAATTCCAACAGGTTCCTGAAGCCCAAAATAAATGATCCAAAGTGGGTTTTTTCAGGTGGAAATTTGGGATTCCAACAAGATCCTGAAGCCCAAAAGGAATTATCAAAATTGGGTTTTTTCCAGGTGGAAATTTGGAATTAAGCCCAAAAGGAATTATCCAAAGTGGGTGTTTTTCCAGGTGGAAATTTGGAATTCCAAGAGGATCCTGAAGCCCAAAATAAATGATCCAAAGTGGTTTTTTTTCAAGTGGAAATTTGGAATTCCAAGAAGATCCCAAAGCCCAGAAGGAATTATCCAAAGTGGATTTTTTTCAGGGGGAAATTTGGAATTCCAACAGGATCCCGAAGCCCAAAAGGAATTGTCCAAGGTAGGTTTTTTTCAGGTGGAAATTTGAGATTTCAACAGGTTCCTGAAGCCCAAAAGGAATTATCCAAAGTGGGTTTTTTCAGGTGGAAATTTAAAATTCCAAGAAGATCCTGGAGGCCAAAAGGAATTATCCAAAGTGGGTTTTTTCAGGTGGAAATTTGGAATTCCAACAGGAGCCTGAAGTCCAAAAGGAATTATTCAAAGTGGGGTTTTTTTTAGGTGGAAATTTGGAATTAAACCCAAAAGGAATTATCCAAAATGGGGTTTTTTTCAGGTGGAAATTTAGAATTCCAATCTGGGATCCTGAAGCCAAAAATAAATGATCCAAAGTGGGGTTTTTTCCAGGTGGAAATTTAAAATTCCAACAGGATCCCGAAGCCCAAAAGGAATTAATCCAAGCGGGTTTTAACATTTATTTTTTTCCTGGATCCTGATGGAAAGTTGAATCCATTTGGTTTCTCCTGGGAATTAATGGAATTCCCTGGAATTTGGGGAGGAAATTCCCCTCTCTGCTACTCCCATTAAGAGAATCTCCCCAAAATTCAAAAATTCCAGAATTAAATGGACCTTAAATTCATCCCATTGCCAACCCATGAGCATTTTCCATTATCCCAGGTTGTTTTCCAGCACTTTGGACATTTCCAGGGATAAAAAAATCCAATTTTTCTCTGGGAAAACTTCGCCAGTGCCTCACTCCTCTCACAGTCAGGAATTAAATCCCAAATTTTTCCCCTCAATTTCCATCCTCCAAACTGAAGGATTTCCCCAGGCCTGAAATGCTTTTGCTCCTCTATTTTTATGAATTCTTAAAGTGGGATAAAAAACAAGGATAAGAAGTGCAGCTGTGCCTGAGTTTTATGGGATATTAATGGAATATTGGGAGGAATTCCTGGGATTTTGTGCAGATTTTAATATCCCAAAAACACAAATGGAGAATGGACAAGCAGGAAAAGAGTTGGGAAGGAAACAAAAAATCCTGTTCTTTCCCCAAAAAATAAAAAAAAAAAAATCAAGATGTTGCTCCAGGAAAAAGAGTAAAAAAAAAAAAAAATATAAATAATAAGAAATAATTAAAATAAAATTAAAAAATCCAGTTTTTCTGTTCCTTCTCCCAATTGCCTGAGAATTCCCAAAATTTCCCCAAAATCTTGTTTTTCCTTTTCTGCTCAGGGCACAAACACCTAAGGAAGAAATTCTGACAGGAATAAGGAAAATAAGGATTTATCCTTTCATTTATAAAAATGAAGAGGAGCTGAGTGATTTCATTTATTGATTATTCTGTAATTTTTTTAATAAAAATGAGGAGGAGCTGAGTGATTTCATTTATTGATTATTCTGTAATTTATCTGTTGTCAGAGCAGTCAAAGGCATAATTTCACTCTGGATTTTCCTCTCTTATCAATAATTCCTAATTCAATTAAATTA
>VWZU01009363.1:30944-55105 GCA_013397095.1 Sterrhoptilus dennistouni | reverse complement strand
AAAAAAAAAAAAAAAAAGCATTAAAACCAAAACCAAAGAACTTAATCCTAGCCAAAGACAGAAGAATTAAATCTTTTTTTTAAATCAGTGTGCTCATGATATTCATTCATGTGAAAACTAATATGTTTGAAGGCAGAGAATTCAGTTAAAAGGCAGAGGAGAAAGCAGGATAACCCATCAAAATGACTTAAAAATGG
The DNA here is from genome assembly GCA_013397095.1 of Sterrhoptilus dennistouni. Lineage (NCBI taxonomy): Eukaryota > Metazoa > Chordata > Aves > Passeriformes > Zosteropidae > Sterrhoptilus > Sterrhoptilus dennistouni. Next base: position 54,908 of record VWZU01009363.1, on the reverse strand, counting down.
GCTTAAAGTAATAGCAAAGCAGGATGTGAGAAGGCTTTTAGTTGGAACTGGTGCCACAGGGGTACCCACCCACAGGATTACACTGAGTCCAAATGGAAAAATAAGCTGCCTGGCAGAAATTGACCATTTATGCCTTTTATCTCTGATGAGAGAACCAGATACATGCAAACATTCATCTTCTTATTCTGTTGCCTTTTAATCCAAATTTCTGATTTTTACCCTGCAGGGAAGGAGAAGCTTCACACAGCAAGGGCACGAGATTTATTTTAAATCTGCCAAATAGTAATAGCATCTGTAGCAATGTTTTCCCAAAGCACCTACTTAGCATGAAGTGGAGGAGAAATTTCCATTTGCAGAAGATGGGGCCTGGGTCTTGCAATGGTTTCAGTGAAGGACCAGAACCTCAGGGGAGATGGAGCATAGGGGTGGTCCAAAACCAGATTTGAGCAACTGCAATTGATGCTGGACTGCTGCTAATCCTTCCCCTCCAAGTGTGGATCGCTCCCTACTTCCCTTATAAAGCAGAGGTGCATAATTGTTCTTACTGGTTAAAGCACTGGGCTGTTGGCATAAATCAATAAATTTATAGGCAAGTTTCTTAACAAACAATGTTCACTTTGTGGACATTATGATGGGATAGATGTGGTGACAATGAAAGCAATGGCATAACTTAACTTCAGAATAACAGGCAGGGTCTCCTGGAGCAGTGACACAGGAATGTGTCCAGCTGGGCTGGGATGTCTCCAGACAGGGACACTCCAGGCCCTCCCTGGGCAGCTCTTCCAGGGCTCTGCCCCTCCATGGACACAAGTTCTTCCTCCTGCTGGGCTGCAACTTGCTGCCCTTTATTTGATGGCCATTGCTCCTCATCCTGGCCCTGGCCCCACTGAACAGAGCCTGGCCCCATCCTCTGGCCCCCCTTGGAGATGTTTGTATGGATTGATGGGATCCCCTCGGAGCCTTCCCTTCTCCAGCCTGACCAGCCCAGCTCCCGCAGTCCCTGCCCAGCACAGAGATGCTGCAGAGCCCAAATCCTCTCTGTGGCCTCCCCTGGAGCCTCTCCAGCAGCTCCTGGTCTCTCCTGTCCTGAGGAACGAAGGACTGGAGCCAGCACTGCAGAGGGGCCTCAGCTGGGCAGGGCACAGGGGCAGGATCCCCTCCCTGACCTGCTGCCCACTCTCTTCCTGATGCTCCTCAGTATTCCAAGATAAATATGTATATACATAAAAACAGAGAGATTAGACAGAGATGATAGAGATTGGTAGAGATGAGATAGAGATGAAATGATAGAGATGAGATAGAGATGATAGAGAGATAGAGATAGAGATAGAGATAGAGATAGAGATAGAGATAGAGACAGATAGATAGATAGATAGATAGATAGATAGATAGATAGATAGATAGATAGATAGATGGAGACGGAGATAGATATTGGTATATCTTGGCTTGTACACATTAGGCCACTAAATCTCAGGCGCTTCCTAACTCTGGTATCACTTTGAGGCCTAATGATCTTTCATGTACTTGTAATCATACCACATGTAAAGCAGATTACAAGACTCTTCTTAATTAATAATGAACTTGGTGTTTTCATTTGACTGGGACAAAGGTTATGAAATCAGCAAGGAGGATCCACATCCCGGAGATCATCACCAGGTTTGAAGCTCCCCTAGCACTGCCAAAGCCCTTGTCCTCTTGGCCAAGTGATTCAGCTATGAATAGTTGTTGTTCACAGCAGCACAGTATTAATTCAAAAGGCATAGGAGTTATGAGAAAACCATATATTCTTACTGTAATGTCATCTCCATGCAATAACCTGCATCAGTATACTCTCTCATGAATGATAATAATTTTCTTGTTAAGTCTTACCTGCTATGAAATGGAAGTTTCTGTATCTAAAAACCTGCCATACACATAAATCTTGAGACCATACCCATGACTGCTTGATTTTGTCCCTCTTTCCCATCTTTCATTACCATGTTCAGATGCCTCTTAAATGTTTCCAGGGATTGAAAATTCATAGCCTTTCTGTTACAGTTCTTGGTCACTCTCACAGATCAAAAGCATTTTATTAAATTGTTTATTAATTGAATTACTCTTTGGGTTTTAACATAACCATTTCTATTCCTGCTTAAGTTAATATTTGACCACCGAGCAGTGAATATTTGGTACCCTTACTGCCATTCAGAAATTAGAAAGAAAAATAAATAAATAAATATAAAAGAGAAAAGGAAAAAACAGAAAGAAAACAGGGGAAGGAGAGAAAAGGAGGAGGAGAGAAAAAGACTGTTAGAAACATTAACTGAAGTTATTAAAGAAATAGAAGAAAAAGAAGATTTTCTACTAGTTGAGCTTGTTTCAAATACCTGAAGAGTGAGGAAGAAATGAAAGGCAAGTCTGAAAAACTCTAAGCAAACATATCCCTGCAGATTTGTTTCTCTCTGTGACAACATGTAGCTGCAAAAGATTTATTCCCTGTTTTTATTCCCCCAGGATGCTGGGCTCTGATCCTCCCTGCTTCCCCCTGATTTGCCAAACGCGTCACATTTGGCTGGCTCCCCACAGCGTTACAATTTAACCCAGTGTCCTGAGGCAGCCCTGCACTGAATAAAGAGGAGTTCTTGATAGTGTTCTTTTTCTGGTTAGTTTAGTATAGAAATAAAAGAAGAGTGGAAATGTGGCAGTGGAAAGGAGAAAGTTAGAGAAAAATAATAATAAAAAAGTTCAAGGAAGTTTACTTCAAGTGTGGGACAAAGATGCAAAAAACTCCATCATAGATTAAGTTACTCTCAGGAAGTTATTGTTTAATATATAAGACAAACATTAACTAGCAGTGGAATAAGCAATACCTAAGGTTATAAAAAAATCCTAAATTATATTTTGAAATTTGCATAAATGTGTTTGAAATAAGGAGATGGAGAGAATTTCAGAAGCCAAGTTTTGTGTGTAGTATAATTCTGTACATGTTGCATTATCTTTTTTTAAATTATCTTTTATCTTAAACCCACAAATTTTAGTGTCAACCTTAAAAGTTTTAACAAGGAAAATTAAAAACCTAAATTAATTCAACAACAATTAAGCAATACTCAAGAATTACTTAGGTCTTATTAAGTGATATTATGATTAATTCAAGCAATATTTCTTTAAGTATAAATAAGAGAAGAAATTTGAATTTCTATATTTTAGAAAGATTTATTTAAGCCTTTGATGACAGGAATATTATAAACATTCTGTAAGAAGCTTTCAGCCAGACAAGATTTGCAGGATAAATTTTTATGTCTGTGTTGAGTGCTTTTGTCAATCCCTGAAACTTTTTCAAAGTGACACAAACAACTGATATTCTGGTATACATAATATATAACAGAGGTATATGTTATACCTAACCACTTTATTTTAACGAATAGCTTATTAGCTATTTGTGATTTAGAATGGTTATTTGAGTTTTAAATTTTGAAAATTTTAATTTCTACATACTTATTCTGGAATGCCATGCCAGACATTAAAAGGCCTCTTCTTTCCTTTTTTTTTTTTTTTTTCTCCAGTGGGTTTAAAAATATGGAAGATCAAAGAAATTAAAGTTATGGTTCCTAATTAATCTAGAAGTTATTTACTAATTACATATTTAAACTAGAATATAGTTAATTGTGGTTAACGTCTAAGAGCATGACTTGGCAAGAGTTAATATGAATCAAAATGAAAGAAGGCTATTTGATATTTTCATATAGCTTGAAAAAAATAATCTAGGCAAATTAGTTTCTTGGATTGCTGCAGGAAAATTTTTCTGAAGCTTTTTCTGAGCTCAGAGAAAAGGGCATTTTTGTTAAGGGAGATGGTAGAAATTAGTAAAATCACAAATTATCTCAGACATGTCTGAATGGACAGAGAGATCAGGTAGCGACATGGCAAATGCAGTTAAACTCTCAGGTGCAATGTCTGTTGGAAAAGCACAAATATCTATGAGGATATAAAAGGATAGTTCCCTCTGATTCAGTCAAATTACTGCAAATTTCAGAGGAAGGAGGAAAACAAAAACAAAACAAAAACAAAAACAAAACAAAACAAAACAAAAAAGAAAGACAAAGAAAAAAGATTAGGGGGGATAGATAGTCACTTCCTAAAACTGTCAGGGCTCTTGTGCCAGTGATTCTCTTGATGTTAAGAAGATTTGTGTTATGCACCACCATGAATCCAATGGGATTATGAGGGATTAACATGTAAAAAATAGATTGTCAAATTAGTGATTTCTCAAATTCAGGAGAATAAGTATTTTAGGAAAAGGAGTCTAGAGTCTTAATACACAATTAGCATTAATTAAAACTACGCAATGCTTACATGGCTGATACAAGTTTATGAGACCAATCTAAATATTTCCATTTAATTGATCCCCAGGGAAAAAGATATTCCTTAAATATGGGGTTTTTTTTAAATTTCTGTCATGTCTACAAGACAGTTTAAAATATTTCTGTTTAAACTCCTGGCAGATTAAAATATTTCAGTTTGTGGCAACCTGATTATTCTCCAACAGAAGGTCTATGGGTTTTACACGCCCTTCTTCAGAAAATATTTAACAAATCCAGACATTTGCCATGTAGTCTAATTGTAAGGAGATATATTGAAGAATAACTATTTTTCCATTACTTTCTGATATTTTCACTGTAAAAGAAATATTAGTCTAGGTGCAAAATGAAACATCTTTTATGTAAGAAGAATCCAAATAAACAACCTAGTTTTCTAGATTTTCCAGAGGGAGTAACTTTTGTACAATCAGAAGGCTTTTTTTGTCCACCAGGATCACAGGCATATGAATATTAATTAGAATGGTCACATTTGCTCAGAATGCTCAATTAAAAACCCACAACCAAAGAAGTAAACAAGATATGCAACACTGTCCACATTGCAAAAGATAAACTAATACAGTATGTCATAATGCCACAAAAATTTAAGGAAAGTTCTAGATTTTAGGAGGAGTGTTTCAAATGAAACCTGACTGCTACGGAAAAAGTAAGTTCAAAAATCATCCTGTGTATACAATAGATACTCACAATCATAAATTATGCATTTGTTTATATATAATTCAAATTTCAGTTAGACTGTATAATTCATCTCTGTAAATGATATATATATTTCATATAGCACGGCATCAGAGTGTTATCTTCCAGAAATATAGTCTCACAAACAGCAGCTAGTGCACAGTCAAAAGACCAAGAAAGATCTATTACTATTAGATTCAGAGTAATTAAGCTTGGCATAGCTGCTTAATAAAATGCATGCCATAAAATAAAGGAATGGGAAAAACAGCAGTATGATATTTTGGTGCAAAATCACCAAACATGTGCTGTAAAAGCATATTTTAGGAGCACTTTGGTGGTATTTTCAACTCTTCAGGCTCCACTGCAAAATGTTTTGGGCTCCCAGGGCAAGAAAGATATAAATAAATTGTTGTGCACTCAGCAAAATGTTTGGGCAATCAAGCACTTGCCATGTGAGGAGAGGCTGAAGGAAGAAGATTTTGTTTCGAAATGGAGGGAAAAAAGTGTGAGAGGATTTAACATAATCTTCCTAAGGCCTATGAGAAAGAGAAGGCTTTTTACTGACATGATTTCTGATCGGAAATACAGAAAAGAGGAAAGAATAATTTGAGGACAATCAATGTTGCCAAGACAGGTTGTTTCAAGACTCTTTTAGTGAAAGCCCAGGGGAAATAGGTGTGAATTTTGTTTTGACCCTGCTTTGATGGGGTTTTGGGCTAAAAATCTCCTGAGGTCCGTTCCATCCATGACCCATAACACTGAGAAAAGTGGTGAGGAAGATGAGGAGGACTTAAAGCTATTAAGAACTGCATCAGGGCCAGAGTTAAGGCATTGGAACGGTCAAAAATTCTGAGTATGAAACACTGAGAAGCATGTGTAGCTGAGCTGAGCAAGGAAAGGCACTATTTTTTTCTGGTGATTGATGATGATGATAATAGTTAGAGCTCATTTTGTAACATTTAAAGCCATGATCACGAATGAAAAATTCAGATAAAGACCAGAAAAACTTTAAAGAAATTTTAAGAAAAGTCGATCCTAGGCCTGCTTTTCCAAAATGGCTGAAATAAAAACAGCTTACCTGGGAAGAATTAAACTTAATTCATATCCTCCCTACAAATTAGGCTTGAAATGCATTAAAAATTAATTTTCTAGATAAATTCACTGGATTGAGAATTGGCTTATGTGCATTTGGAATGCAAAATCCAATAATGACTTAGAAAAAAAAATATCACTGGATCCAAGCCAAGATATAAGAATTATATAAGAATTCTCCTATGAGGCCCCAAAATTCTATTTCCTTGGAGACATAAATCCTAGAAGTGCTGTATAATCTAGAAGTAGGAAGTGTTTTTGTTTTGCAATACAAGCATGTCTCTAAGTCAAATCTCAATTAATTTGCTAAACAAGGCTAAAACCACCAATATTTTATTTTAATTTTTTATTTGAGGTATAGATGGACTGGATGAATTCAGGCTGCATTTGCAATAAGGAGGTCCTCCTTCACTCATTAGAAAACCCTAAATAAATGACTCTTTCTCTTGATTAAGTGGTTAAGCATCTGTGTAGGTGAACTCTAGTGCAGTTATCTCAAAATGAGATCCTGCACTCCCTGTATTGTACAATTTTTTTCTGGTAGCTTTGAGTCCTGCTTTACAAATGTAAGATCCTTGTACACAGCATTTTATAAAATATGTTCTGTAATTAGGCAGCATATGGTATCAAAGAAAAATTATATATTTTCCTTCGACTAACGGAAAGTAAAAAAACCCCAAAAAACTAAAGAACAAACTGGTAGAGCATGGTTGTTTTCTACCAGTTTAAGAATTTAGAGAAAATGACAAAGAAATATAAATAAACCCAGAGTGCTGTAACATCTTGTCACTTCCAAATTTGAGACTGCATTTTTGCCTAGAACTGATTGTTTCAATCAAGCAGTGTTCCCATTCTTGCATAATTATCTCCATATAAGTTGTCATTCTACTTTCAAACAGCAGACTGGAGACTACTTAGTTCCTAACCAGAAAGAACAGTTGTGTTTTTAAGTAAACAAAGATACAAAGGATGGAAAACATTCTTATGCTGCCTGCCAAAAACATTATAATTGTACTGGGATTTTTAACAGCCGTTCTATTGCAATCACTGATTAAGTGTGCTATCAAATATCACAGACTTACATATTTTAGGCAAATTCTGAGGATTTCTGATGCTGACAACTGCAAAGGAGATAAATGAAGAAAGACTATATGTTGTAATTGCACCATTTCACTGTGTTAACGACATACTAAAGGACTCACTCGCATTTTCTGAATGTGTAATCCCACTAAAACTAAATTAACTGCTCTTACACAAGTCTTCACAGATATTTAGAGTTTATATGTCAATCAATGAAATGATCACACTCATTTTCTTTCTGTATCAGAAATTTCAGGCCACACGAGATGCTTTCTACATAATTCTTTTCATTTTTATAGTGCCATATGGCCAAGGACTCCACAAAGTTATTTTGGAAACTACAATCCTCCTTGAAGACAGAAAAAAAACCCAAATACAAGAGGAGAAAAGTGGTTTAGAGTGAATCACAAAATCAGAAATTAATAATGTACATTTTGTGCTCAGTGTTTACAGTGGGAGGACAAATTCAAACGCATTTCCAAAAAAGGCAAAACTCAGGTTAAGCAGAGAAAATGTCAATATTGTACCCAAATATTGATGCACACATAATGACTCACAGCTCTCCAGAACCTGCAAGACTTTGGTTTGGTGTCAGGTTTCAGAAACATTTATTGTCTCAGGGTGAGGGCACCAGGGATATGGATATTGCAACACATCTGGCTTGACATTATTTTATAAGTCTCAAAATAAAGCCAACAAAAAATGCCTAATTTTGTCATAGAAGTATGACTCACTCTATTTAAGATCACGTTTTCTTGCTAAATAGACAAATTTTAAAAGCATGGAGGGTAAAGCAAGAGAACAAAGAGAAACATGACTCATCTATCAGAGTTATGAGAAATTAACAGTTTTTTAACAACCTACATAAGTTGTTAAAAAGTGTTTAACACTTACATAAGTGTTTGAGACAGAATAAGAAAATAAAATACTGACAACTAAAATTACAATATGACACTCCCTTCAGCTGTTTGAAAATTCTTTGCTAAGTCAATCTGGCCTCAAAATGTTCAGGTATGTGAAAGCATATTTTTCATCAGTTGATAAATAATGGAATGTAAACAAATTTTGACATTGCCAAAGGAGAAATTTTGGTTAAATTAAGATTGAAACCCTTCATTTTTACAGTATCGCATGGTGTTGGTTTCAGGTTTATTGGCTGGGTGTTAATCACCCCTCCAGAGTGGTGACTTGCAGCTTTCCTGAGACAAATAATCAACAGATCTGTGGCAATCTGTCCTTCTCTATGGCAGTTAGCTCATTCCCCTCTGCACCTGGGGTATGTATCAGGACTGGAATATGAAATAATACAGTTCTTTCTGAGAAATGTTCCCTTTCAAAATTACTGAGATGACATCCAGCAGGAGACGAGCAGTCATCTGGCCGTTACCATGTCAAATCGCTCAAAGAATAGGAGAAAATTGCTTCAAACAAACGGCTACACCGGGGAGGAGGCTCCAGCCTTTTTAGCTCTCCTGATAAACCTGCACCTGACACTGCAGACAGCTGGCACTGTTTCAGTGCACACCTTCTGAGCCTCTCAGGGGGGAAGGATAACATTGCTGGCAGGTTGCTCCTGACAAAACCACAGTGGGAAGATCAAGCGGCTTTAAAGGCAAAATGCGATTTTCTGGCTGATCCTCTGCCTCGGAACAGCATTTTGGCTGCACCCTGAGTCCCTTTTTGACCCAGTAAACATCTCCCTAGGGAGCAGGCATACATCAAACGGAGTTAATAATCATGTTTTTACTGTCTTGGGGACTGATTTCATAGGTGGGGAGAGCTTAGTTTAATAAGACCCTAGTCCCAGCAAAGCTCTTAAGTTTGTGCTTAACCCCGACCACGTGAACATTTATGTTAAAATCTCAGAACAACTCATAATTAAAATTAACACATGCTGAAGAGATTCAGTCAGTCCTATCTCAAGAAGAGAAAAATTAGTGTTATCATTACATTAGTCTAAATGAAACAAATTGCCAAGTTTGAAGTGTTACATGGTGAATGCCATAACAAACTGGTGCACTGGATGCATCAAAACCCACAAATTTTCCAATTTCTTTGCTGAGATTCTTGTTTAGGAAATGAAATTTGCAATCCTATGAGCATTAGCAAAGGCTGAAATGCCGGCATGCATGAATGTTTGCATGTAGGTAATAGCAGATATGTATGCAAGTCAGGAATTTGAGCTTCTATAATTTTGATTTTCATGAAAGAATATTGTGGTTTGTATTCTGTGTAAGGAGCTCAGATTCATACAAAGAAGCATAGATTTATTTGTATGGATCATGATGTGAAAAATGAAGTTTAAATGTCATTAATCACCAGACTGACACTCGCTTAACATCCTAAGTTGGGATAGGACATTCACAGTTATATTTTCAGAATTATTTAAAAGTATTGCGCCAATTGTGGATCATCTTTCATGCCATGCTTTAGATTAGTGGTATTAGGAATAATCTGTGTTATTTTTGTACATATATGTTTCCACTGCATTTGCCTCTTTTTATATTCAGCAGGGTCCCTGGGTCCATGACTAAACAAGGTTAGAGAGTTAGAGCTGTAATTTTATAGTCCTACACTGATGCTGAAGCAAAGTTTTCTAATCTAGGAAGCATATCCATTTTCATAAGAGATAATATGTATCTCCAAAGGTTTTTCTAATTACATTAAGCCCATTTAAACCTCTGATTACTGCCGTGAAAATGTGTATTCTTCAATGGATCAGACAGAACAGCTTCCAGAAGCAGGCGAAGGTACTTAATTCAGTTTGCAGTTTCATTAATGCAGACTTCAAAATAATTTAGAGACATAATCAACAGTGGCAATTTCCCTATGGTTTTATTAGATATATTTTTACCTTTTTGTTTTTGTTTTTTTTTGTTTATGTTTATGTTTGTTTGTTTAAATTACGATTATTTATTGGTTGTTCAAAGGTAAAAAAAGGCATTAATTTTGAAACATCATATCAAATCCTTCAGATATATAATATTTGTAACATAGAATATATTTGGAATCTGGAAAATGTTCTATTTGCAAAACTAGTGGCAAGTTACAGATAAAAATATTAATTCTGCCATAGATCTCTGCCTTACATTGCTTTAGGAAAATAATTGCTTGCAAGCCTCCTTCTCCTCATGTACATGTTCTGCCTAATTACTTGAGACCTGATCATATTTATCCTGGACTCACTCAGATCCTTTACAACCCTGAAAATATCCATCAGTTATAAAGACCCTGGGACAGCTCCTGCCAGTGCTGAATCCTACAGTGAATAGAACTTTATACCTTAACTGTGAGGTTTGGATTTAATCCTCTGGAAAAGGCAATATCCCTTAGTCAGGGAAAATTTCACATGCATTAATTTTTCACAACAGCATTCCTTCCCCTAAAACCCCATACAAGGAGAGAGAAAACAGTCAGATTTATGTTCTGACTCAGCACAAAAGCTCCAGAATTGAGTTCATTGTCAGGACTGGGAAAGTTGTGAGGAGAGGGAACAACCACTAGTTGAAGAGCAGTTGGGGACACTCCCACCCCCAAACTCACCACAGATCGTATTTAAAAGCATGTTTAGCCTCACAAATATGCAGGTAAATGCAGTGTAAAAAATGGAGAAGTCAGGACAGGAAAGCTATCATTCTTCCGAAGTAAAGAATATTGGATGCCTGCTGCATTGCAGTCTGGCTAGGCAATGGGATCCCAATTAAAGTATTTTGGGATTTAATAGTTTACTCACAGTTATCAATTTGTTTCTTTTATCAGAGAATGGTTTGGGCTGGAAGGGACCTTAAGGCCCATGCAGTGCCACTTCTGCCATGGGCAGGGACACCTTCCACTGTCCCAGGCTGCTCCAAGCCCCAATGTCCAACCTGGCCTTGGACACTGCCAGGGATCCAGGGGCAGCCACAGCTTCTCTGGGCACCCTGTGCCAGGGCCTCCCCTCCCTCCCAGGGAACAGTTCCTGCCCAAGATCCCATCCAGCCCTGCCCTCTGGCACTGGGAAGCTATTCCCTGTGTCCTGACCCTCCAGCCCTTGGCAATTGTCTCTCCCCATCTTTCCTGCAGCCCCTTGAGGCCCTGCAAGGGCACAGTGAGGTCAGCCCAAAGCTTCTCCTGTCCAGGCTGAACAATGGCAGCTGTGCCAGCCTTTCCTCCCAGCAGAGCTGCTCCATCCCTCTGCTCATCCTGGAGCCTCCTCTGGCCTGGCTGCAGCAGCTCCAGCTCCTTGCTGTGCTGGGCCCAGGGCTGGTCTCACAATGGAACACACAAAGACAAAGGCAAAATTTTTGTTGTTGTTGTTCAAAGGATTTGAAAGCCATCTCTGAGGCCCATTCCTACCCAGGCAAGTAAGTCTCAGAGAAAATCAGTTTTGATCTATTACGTTAAAAATTGCATTATAACTGAGTTAACCTGCCTCATCTTTCTAGCAAGATGTATAGACAAGAAATCTGAAAGTGTCCTACTTTAACTAATCATGTTTATGTGGAGTTGAAAAGCAGAGATTTGACATCACTCTGAGATGCTGACTTCAGCAGAGCAGCTGTTACCTCAATATTTGGTGGTGATGAAGACTCACAGGTTTTTTTGCCCTGCTGGGCTGACTTTTTTTGAAAACTTTTGGAAATAATTGTGGAGGACACCAGCATAGAAATGTTTATGCTGAGGAAGGGCTATGGGAGCTCAGCTGGTTTAGCTTGAAGAAAAAAAGGTTGAGGGGGATTTAAATTCAGTTTTCATTGCCATAAAGGCAAAAACCCCATGCAGAAGACAAAATAAGACTCAGGGCAGAACAGCTGAGAGATGAGAAGCACACAGGTGGCACAAAGTGAGATTTCCATTGGATCTGTGTATTAAGGAGAAGACTTTTCAAGGTCAGGATGATTAAGTACTGGAACTGCTCACAGAGAGTTGGCAAAATCTCTGTCCTGGAATTATTTCCTTTTTTTTTTTTCCACTTCTTGACCAGTCAGGGCCCTGAGGATGCTAATCTAGGTCTGAAGTTAATCCCTGCTTTGAATAACACAAACTCGTGTGTTCTTTCTAGTCCACACAATTCTGTGATCAATCCTGGTAAATCCCCTGCACTGAGAGAGCTCTGACCCTCTCAAGTGCATGACTTCTTATTCCCAGACCTCCTTATGTAAGTTTGTTAAATATAAAAGTAAAAGAAAGCTTTTTTGAAAATTATCTTTAATCTATGAGAGAGGTGAGGATCCATTCCTTCCCATAGGTTAAGATGTAAATCAGAAACCTGTCTTAATATGTCCAATGTTTGATGTCTTCCATTCTCCACATCAGAGATGAAAGAGGGGTATTTTGATCTTTGTTGGTCATTTATGTCCAACAAAGCTTTGGTGAAAATGTGAGCCTACTAATTAATAATGATATATTTATAAATATATAATATAAACACATTTTTATAATATATATAATGTAATATTAAATATATTATATCTAATAATGTATTACCTGACACACATCACCAGAAGACATTATATGACCCTTTGTAAAAACAAATCACACAGCAATAGATGTTTCTTTTAAGGCAAAGTTGAAGGTACAGTGAGAGTTATACCAAATACTGTACTAAGCTGGATATTTTTTTTGTATTTAAAGAAGTCTTAAAGGAAAAAAGGTATTAATTAATAACCCATGTTCCTTTAGTCTACATGTGCTTACTTAATATGTGTTCATATAACCACACATGCACTTCCAAAGGGTGAAAGTGTGAACAACTGCCATTAATTTTGATGCAGAACCAGAAAAAGTTACTCTAGTCCCATTGGCAATGTCAGTTCTTCAGGTTTCCCTTGAAAGTCAAACTATGAAGCCAATTAATTATATGATATTATATAATATTACATGTATCTCTATAATATCATATAATTATACAGTGTAATGAAATTTTCTCTTTCATGCATTTTGTTGGCAGTCTTATATGAAAACATCCATCCATGTGAGTGAGACATTTGCCTCTGGCAAAGCAGGAAAAAGCAGGATGAGCCAACAGCTGGGGTTTTTGTTGAGATGAATCAATGAGAGAAAGAAAAAATAATGTTAATTTCAAAATATTATTTATTCAATTCTAGTAGTCATAATTTTTGAAAACCTATTAAAAATTCTCTTTTGTATTTCCTTTTCAAGGTCTTTATAATTAGAATTTTTTCAAATTGTCATGTTGGTTCTGGATCCTACAGAGAAACCGTGATGTCTCAAAGTCAGTCTGAAGTCTCATGGTTTCTCACGGCATTCAGTAATAAATGCTAAGCTGATGTAAAAATAATAGTATAAGATTAATCTAATTAGTTAAACTGTATGAAAAAAACCCTAAGACTACAAGTGGGAAATGTTTTCTCAAAGATTAGTCCTTTGGGCAGATCAAGACCAAATAATAAATAAAAAAATTAAACTGTCTCTTTCTGAAAATTTGGACTACAGCAGTTTTTAGTACCATGAATGATTAAATAATTGGGAGTATAAGATAAGTAGTTTTGTAGAAGAAAAATTTGCTCTGTGTAGTCCATCTTGCTACAATTTCAAAGTTAGAAAATTGTAATTTCTAATTATAGCCTTCTTTTCAACTTATTGAATCCCTCCAGGTTCCTTTAGGCTATTTGGATATTTTTAGAAGAGAGCTGTGTTTTGAGTAATATAACCCTATTATATGAAGTTCCCATTTCCTATTTTAATTTCTAATAAGTTTTTGTCTTTTAAAATAGATACATGAACAATAGAAATTGTAGATTAATTTGAAGAAGCTCCCTCTATTACAATAAAAAGTTCTATTTACTTAGGACTCTCTAAGTGACATCAGAACTTTTACTGACTGCATTATTACTGTAATCAGATTCTAATCAACAAGATTAGTTTCTGAAACTTATTTTAATATTTTTAAGAGCAACTGCATCTCTTCTGGGATTAAAGAATCCAAATATGGACAGAGGAAATATACATAAATCTGAACAAATCTTGTCTATACATAGTCACGTAAATCTTGATATAATATGTAAATATTGCTTGGCAAAAGGAAGGAAGGAAGGAAGGGAGGAAGGAAGGAAGGAAGGCCGGAAGGAAGGAAGGAAGGACGGACGGAAGGAAGGAAGGAAGGAAGGAAGGTCAAGATATTTTAAAATGAAGAATCAAGCATCTTCATTTGCAAAACTATTCTTTTTTTCTCCATAATTACTGATTTGTGTAATATATCATCTTTTTAGCCCTAAATTAACAAAGAGGTCAAAACTTTACATTTAGACTTTTATTTCTTTCTGCAGAAAGGAACTCTGCTTGTTCAAGTGCTGTGATTTTGTAAATGGACTCATGATTCAACAGCCTGAGTAACGTTTTGTAAAAATAGCTCAGACATCAAAATTGTTTTGAACATTTTACTCATAAACTCAGTCACTTAGACAGGGCTGAGACAATTAAGATTTTTTTATGTGTCTTTCAGTATTTAAAACCTTTTACTTACTTGCAGACATTTATCCAAAAAACCATCAAATTTCACAGGTGTCAGAAAAAGACTTGTTGCATTTTTACATGAGTTTTAAGTAGAATTTAACATGAAACATTGATCTTGTGGACTGTTAATATTTGGGGAGGAGTGTGTTTTTTCGGTTTGGGGGTGGGTTTTTTATTTGTTTTGTGTTTTGTTGTCTTGTTTTTTTTCCTTTCCTTTGCTTTGATTAAATTAAACAAACATTTTGCTACAAATGGATATACTCTCCACTTGTGATCATTATGAGCTCGCCCATCTTGAAAAGAACTTGTATTGTTTAATTACATTAATAATGGAATTGAAGTTTTAAATCAGTGTGCATGTAGCAAGTGTATTTTGGAAAAAAAAAAATAGAAGTAGTGCAGTTTAGGGAAGGATTGCTTTCCCAGAGTCCAGGCAGCCAATACTGTTCTCAAGATAACAGAAAGCAGACACTGCTTCCTCTAGAGTATCTCTAAGCAGCTTAGATCAATTCTTTTTTTACAGAGCATGCTCTAGCTGCTATTCTTACTCACACAAAACATTTTATTTGTGTAGCTGGCTCCACTGAGTTGGGTTACTGGAGAGAGAGAGAGATCTATTTAAAGCTACATAACTTGGAATCAGCCTTTTAATAAAAGGCTGCCTTGTGTTTCCCAAACTAATGATCAATTTAGTTTAATAGCTACTTAATTAGCAGATGTTTCTTTTTAAGTAGAAGTCTAATAACTCACTGAATCAGAACATAATTAAGTAAGAAATTATTTTCCAATGGTAATGTGTTTTCTTTTCTTCTCATTTCCCTTATTTCTGGGGTTTTTTTCCCACCTCTTTTATGACTTGATCCAGTATATATTCCTTTTTATTCATGTGACTTTAAACGTGGTTAACTACTAGTCTTCTGTAAAAATAAATAAATAAAGTCAGAGGCTGGTAATTTAAACTTCCTTCTGCTTAATTGGGTAGCTAATGGGAAGAATTTGAATTTGCAGTACTGCAAGCACAGCTTTTGCACAACTCTGCCAATTCAAATACATTTTGCTGGGCACAGGAATGTTGATATGGGCCAAATTAATTGGAAAATGGGAGAAGTAAATTAAAAAATAATTTATTTCTTCATGGAAGGGCAGACAAATAAAAATGTGCCTGTCTAGCTCCCTGTGGCCCAGTAAGCCTTGAGCTATTAACAGTTGGCATAGATTAAAGTAGCCTGCATGGCTCCCAGCTATCCAAAACCATGGTACTGCTCCCTACTAAGAATTGATGAAATCAGAAGCTGGGTGAGGAAAACTCCCTGTTCTTTATGGCATTGATTTCTTTTTCTAGTGCACATTTCTCACTGGTACAAAGTTTCTAAATATTTAACACTTAGTTCAAATATTAAACACTAGCAGCGGTGCCATCTGTCCAAAGAGAAATAACATTGTGTTTTATTACAGATGGGGCAGGTGTTCTAAACACAGAGGGAATCAGCTAACCCAGTTCTTGCAAAATCACAAGAAGTCCTGAGGAACAGGAGTCCCCAACCAAGGAACAAATACATGGAGTCTTGAGATAATGTTCAGAGTAACAGGTAATTTGGTTGAGGCAGATTAGCCAAATCAAAATTTTGTAAAGGCCAGTCCTAACTGCAAAGAAGACTGTTTTCCTCTTAATTTCAAAGTAGAATTCAGGTGGTGAATTTTCTCTCATTTATGGCTTGCAGAGAATTATACCAAGTGATTTCATGTCTTAAATTTTCTTCCTTTCTTTTTTATTTTTTTTTTTAATTTTTCATTTTACTCTTTCAAACAAAGCCAGCTGTAAAAGTCTGACAGACTTTTCCTCTTATGATGGTAGAACATACTGGAATCTGCTGGGAATGTCCAATTTTGTGGGTCCAAGAGACATGAAGGGTGCACAGTCCAATTACTTTGATGACAATCTAAATGCAGTCATGAACCTTGATTCAGCCTTAAATAAATGTTTATGACAAGACCCTCAATGAAATAAAACTTGATCTGTAACTCTATCTGTCAAATAACTAGGCATGTTTTGGCTGAGGTCAATAGTCTGGGTGTTAGGTGTTCAAAAAACAATGTTGTTCTGCTGCTCACAAAAAGCCAGTTAGATAAGCATTTTTTTATCCTTTTCTTTTAGTTGTGGTTTGGGTTTTTTTAAGAAAATTGTAGGCATTGTAATGCGTCTTGTTGGTAACATGCAGAGATTATGTATCAATCAGACACAGTTAAAATCATGGAGCTTATGGCACAAGAATAATATTTCTTACCACCTGAGGAAAAAGAAAGATGCAAGAACAGTTTAGGCACTTGGAATATTTCATTACCTACTTCATTAGACTCTCTGAGACATGGGAAAAGAGATCAGGAGAGAGGTCAATTATTTCTAACTGAACAGAAAAACATGGATCAAAGTGGTCTCTGGAATCCATCTCAGTACTTGAAAATGGGAATTTGGTGAACATAGAAGGGAAGGTTTTAATACTCACAGAATCATGGAGTGGTTTGGCTTGGAAGGGACCTTTAAAACCCATCCAGTACCACCTCCTGCCATGGGCAGAGACACCTTCCACTATCCCAGGCTGCTCCAAGCCCCAATGTCCAATCTGGCCTTGGACACTTCTATAAATTCAGGGGCAGCCACAGGTTCTCTGGGCACCCTGTGCCAGGGCCTCCCCACCCTCACATCCAGGAATTCCTTCCCAATATCCCATCTAACGTTGCCCTATGTCACTTTGAATCTTTATTGTAGTCATTGTAAAAGGATCACAACAGGGATCAAAATCTCTTGCTTTTGTCTCACCATGGGAAAAGTAATTTAATGGTTTTCCAGGACTTTTTACAACATATACAAAGCAACAGTAGGAGTTGTGCAAACATTTTCAGGTCAGAATGGTGGTTGGTATAGGGCTCTCCTCACAGATAAGATCACAGCACATAAAAATAAATAAGGCTTTAGAATTTCAAATCTTGTTAAGTTTCACGTGTACTCAAAGACTCCTTTCCCCTTTGGCTTTTCCTTTCCTCTTCCTCTTCCTCCTGAACCAAAAGTAGATAAAAATATACAAAAGGGGCTTCTAAAAATGTTATTGTTCAGCATTTCAGTAAATCAAATTTCCAGGCATGTGATGTCCCCTTCCCCTTTCTGTTCTCCTTCCCCTATTCCTTCCAAATTAAATGTTTCACAACTATTACATGATTTAGTGGATTTTAAGGTATGGCCAGAAAGGAAAAGGAGTAGGCAAACTTTGGTTTTGAAGGAGATAAAGCAGTACCAAACACAAGCTAATGACAATCTTTGGCTTAAAAACTCTGGTCTTCTTCCTTTATGTGTATTTGTAAGAAAAAAAAAAAAGAAAATTGGATACCTATATTTTATTTCCAGTGACTACTGTTAGGTCATGGTGCACATACTGTTGGGGACATTATATTAGACAGGAGGCAATTCTCCTTTGATCACAGGATATGGAATCCCAAAAATAAATTTCTCAATCTTTGCCTCAACAAAAGTCATTAAATTCACGGTAATTCTGAGCCCTGAAGCTCAAAAATATTTCCTTTGTGAAGCTATAACTTCTTTTTAAATTTTTGACTGCAGAGTTTCATGTTTTTCGTCTCTATGATAGCTATCTCTGAATTTAAATAAGCTATTAACAGTGTTTACCATTTCTCCCCAGGGGTAACATGAGATTGCAGAGCAAAATGCTGGCTTCAGTGTCTATATATCCATGTCCACTTTTAATAAAATGACTACTTAACTTCAATAAATATTTTCTTAATGTGTGCCTCACATTCCCGAGGAGTAACAAGAGTCAGGCAAAAAAATTAATAGCACTCCATAAAAAGCATGAAATGGGACTAAGATGTTTGCTACAGGAACTGTTACCAGCAAGTGTGATTTGTCTAATCTGCACATTTGGTTTATTGATGGATAAATCAGCTGTAAGGGAAATGTGGTGAATTGAAATGGAAGGGTAAACTCTCCAGTCACTATATGTATCTAACTTCATGGCCTGCATTTATTTAGGAGGCCAGTCCAGAGAACATAAAGTTGGTTTTCAAGCCTAAATTACCTGGCTACAAAATAAATGTTTGATGGACTGCAGATTTTGCTCGATTTGAACAGGAGACAGCTATCTGCAGTTGAGTGGGAGGATGACAGTGCTCGTTGCTGATCCAGACAGAATAATCTTTGTCATCCCTGTGCCTGCAATGCTTTTCTCCTCCATGAGGAGCTCATGTATGTCAGCACAAAGGAACTCCCACACTGTCTGCTTGTAATGGGTAAAATGCCTCTGGCTGAGGTCTCCTTTGTAACACAAGAATCTCTTGTTGTTAGAGATGATGTGTGCACGTCCTCTTCCACCTCTCCTCCTTCCCTCAACCCCAGAAAAATCCAACTCTCACCACTAATAAAAGCGTTTGTGCCATCTGTCATTTCTGGATGTCTGATAACGGCCAACATTTAGGAAAAAAGTTCATAAAACACAATAAAAAGTTACCAAAGAAAGGGAAAAATAGAAAACAGAAAAGGAATTAAGCTTGTTTTCCAATTCAGTATCTCTCAACAAGGAGAGATACTTGTGGACTTCTCACTCCATCAGCAAGGAACCTGGTGATGAAGAAGGAGCTGGGAGGGGACAGAGCCAGGACAGCTGACCTCAGCTGACCACAGGGATATCCCAAACCACAGGGGTCATGCCCAGTGTATAAAGCTGGGGGAAGGCTGGAAGGGAAGACACTACTTGGGAACTGTCTGGGAATCAGCCAGTTGGTGGTGAATTTTCATTTGTGGTTTTCATTTGTATCAGTTTTTTTTCTTGAGTTTTATTTTCTCACTTTGATATTCCCTTTCAGCATCAGCATCACTGCCACTGTTGTTATTCTTGTCATTTTTCTTTTCATTGCTTCTTTTTATTTAATTTTACTTGTTTTGTGGTTGCTTTGAGGTTTTTGTTTGTTCGTTTGTTTGTTTTAATTTTGTATCAAGGGTTACACTGCTGGTGTCCCAACCTAAACAGGTTTTTTACTTTTACTCTTCCAGTTCTCTTCCTCTGATCCTGCTGGAGGGGGAAAAGTGAGCCAGAGGCTGTGTGGTGCCTAGTTCCTCTCTGATTATACCATGACATATAGAGACCTGATAAAAACTGAGACCTTAAAGGGGAAAAATAGAGAGATATACTCCTATTAGCATGAATAAATGCACACAGATATCTACTTAATTGGGTGTTACCACTTTACACAAAGAAGTTTGAAAACAGAAGACTAAAACCTTTCACAATAGGCTCTACCAGCCAATGGTGGGTGTCAAAAATAGATGTACTTGGAAAAAAGAGCACAGAAAGAAGTGAAATGGTGCTGTCAGAAGTGCTTATTTTTACCTAAGCCATAACAGCTCTAGGAGTGAACTCCAGTAGAGGTTTTCTACAGAAAACGCTGCAAATGGCATTTATAAATAAAGCTGCGAGGAAGAGCATGTTTGGGTGGTTTTCTTATGATTTGTCTTGAATCTTACAATATAAACTTTAAGAACTCTCTGAAGCCACTGCCTCATCTCAAAGCAATAAAAAAGCAGAGTGTTTCTATTATTGTGTTGTGTACTGCACCATGTAATAAAGAAAATAGTCTGGTGTTTTAAAAGCTGATTTTTTTCTGGGTTTGGTTGTTTTGGTCATTTTGGTCTTTTTTCCTCCAAGAGATGCTAATTTTCCTTGGCCTCCACTAACTTAATGATACAATCAGAGCAGACTAGAACTCCTGATTGGAACCTTGCCTGAAAAATTATGTTCAGACACAAGAACAGGAAAGACAATGGAAATACTTAAGAAAGCACTGTATCCATAACCATTTTTTAAGTAACAATTTGTGCATGTTCTTTCTGGCAGACGAAAAAGATAGCAAAGGTAGTTCTACTTCTAAGGGCCAAAGTTTGAGCGGTTTTTGCTTTATTTGGATGTTTAATTTTATTTCATGTTTCTCTTAGAATTACAATATATTCCCTGTGTTCTAAAAGAATACTGTTAATTAACATATTTTGAATGCTAGTATTATGAAGAAAATACTTTTTTGGGGGATGAAAAGAGCAGATAAAACTATCTGACAGGTGAATATAATAAAAAATATCTTAGCTCCACTGTGCTCAATCCAGCAACAGAAATAATACAGTCAGTTTAACAAACTGGGATTTTTTTACATTCTTTGTGAGTCTTTTGTTGTGTTTTCTGGTTCTTTTGTTTGTTTGGTTGGTTGGTTGGTTTTTTTTGGTTTTTGTTGTTTTTTGTTTTTGCTTGGTTAGTTGGTTTGGGGTGTTTTGTCTCTTAATTTTGGGGTTTTGTTGTTTTGTTTTTCTCTTTTTTTTTTTTCATTTTGGTTTGGTTTGGTTTGTTTTTTTTTAATTTGGAGGTTGGGTCATTTTGTTTTTTCAAATGCTTCTAGATCAGACCAAGAATGCTGGAGTGGGCTATGTAAATATATCAGCTTGGGTGTCTGCTAATTTATGCACCTCACTCACTGTAGTTCTTTCAGGTGGCAAAGTTGATCCCATACAAATTTATACTCCCCAACATCGCATTGTATTCCTCACAAGGGAATACAGGCTAAATTAAGAAGAATTTAACACCTTTATTAAGTTAATAGTGAGGTGGGAAATTTTCTGCAGTGATTTGATGATATTTTGCATGCATCCTATCATATAAAATATTCCAGTGCTGCAATATGAACATTATAGATGTGTCAAAGGGGTTTCCTAATGCTTTCAGTTATAAATAGTTACACATCTGTTACCTTCTGTGCATAAAAATCTCTGACTGCAGACTGCTTCCATCCTTTTTTGTTGTTGTATTTATATATATTTTAGAGATTTGTGAACAGAATATTCCTATTAGAGTAGTGAGGGATGTTCCATATATAATCTGGAAATTATGTACATAGGCACATATATATATTTATATATATTTAAAAATATATATATTCTCTTTTAACACTCACCTTAAGCACTGTGGCTGTCAGAATTATTTTTCAGTGGAAGGTAGAAAACAGGAGTTTTACTTAAAAGTTAAAAATATTTGTTGTCAGAATTGACATTTTTTGTCTTGATGATTCAGAGAGGTCCCAGCTGACTCGAAGCCGTTGATACTTTCTGGGAATGCTGCAGAAACCTGAGAACAATTGTCCAAAACAATTCCACAACTGTTGGCATCTAAGTTTTTAAATAATAGTAAATAAATGACTGAATGAATAAATAAATAAAT
Source organism: Sterrhoptilus dennistouni (assembly GCA_013397095.1). Classification (NCBI taxonomy): domain Eukaryota; kingdom Metazoa; phylum Chordata; class Aves; order Passeriformes; family Zosteropidae; genus Sterrhoptilus; species Sterrhoptilus dennistouni. The sequence goes on along the minus strand of VWZU01009363.1, from coordinate 32,986 downwards.
CGGTTTGGTCATTTGCTACATTTTCTGACAGAATTTCAGGTTGGAATGTACTCTGCACATGCTCAGTCTTCATCAAAATGAAACACCAAGGCACAAACATTTGAGCCAAAGCAGAATAACATTAGTGGGCTGATGAAAAGGCTTTTCAATTTAAAAGGAAAAGTGGTAAGGACCAAACTTCCTGCAGGGAACTCAGTTTAAAAAGCTTCATGGTCCCTATTTTAAAATCCTCTGAATTGCCCCATATTAGCAGAAAGCATACAGTTGTGTCACAGTACATTTGAGATTCTGACATTTAGTGACACTTTTGAGATGAAAGTTTACATGTTGAGTAAAAACTAAATAAAGTGGGCTTCAGTTTAACTGTCATTTTGAATTTTCACTTTAAAGCACAAATACATTAACAATGTCTAATCTTTTTATTCCTGATTTTGGGAAAACCTTCTCTTACAAATGTGCAAAATTAAGTATTTGGTTGCTTTAGGGCTATTTATTTTGTGTGTGTGTGTGTTTTTTGGATCAGTCAGGATAATATAAAAACCCCAAGGATTGCTAGAAAACCAGTAAGAATTCTGTGTAAGAAAAGGGGGGTGCTAGTAAGCATGAGGTAGCTCTCTCTGTAGTGATACAAGATTTTTGTTTGCATGGGTAAGAAAGTCACACCCAAAGGGAGATTTTTCTTCATTTTACAATTTACACAATATTTATTTGTCTAATTATCTTGGAAGGTGTGTTTGAGGCAGTTGAAAATGTTCAGATGGTGGCTCAAAATTAGAAAAAAAAACAAAAACAAACAAAAAAAAAAACCAGGTGTTTTGTTCAGCCCTTTACAAACAGCTCTGTCATTGGGGTTGTTGTTTACAAAGCTGTAGCATCATTATGTTGGTGAGGTTGCCACAAATGCCCATCAGAGGATCTCAAATGTGAGTCTGGTTCATTGATTTGTTACTTTCTCCTGGTGCATTGAATTTAGATCTGGTTCTGTGAGGCTCTGACAGCAGAAATGCTAAAATTTAAATGCTAGAATTTAGTTCATTCAACTAAAATTACCTGAATTTTGTTCCCCTATAAAACAAGTTGTCCAAGTGAAGACATCCTACCTAAGCCAAGAACCTTGGGATTAAAGTCCCCCAACATCTCCTCAGAATGAGGATGTCAAAGCCAAATATTTCAGGTGCAGAGTAATAAAAGCACACAAGAGCAGAGCAGGTGTGATGGGCTGTACTCTGGGGGGTGCCCTTAACAGGACTCTTGGATTTCCAAAGGAGAGATAAAGCACAGATGAGTTTCATGGAAGGAATTGCTTTGGGATCACCTCATGTCATTTACTCAATTATTCATTTTTGAGAACAATGCTTTCTGGTGTAAAAATTTCTCTTTGGTCTGTGGCCCTAGAAAAGCAGCATAATTTAATTTAAGAAATCACAATAAAAATTGATGCTCTGGTTATTACAAAAATCTTACTGTGTGTTTTTGTTGTAGCATTTTTTGAGTTCCTCTGCTACATTTGTATTGTTCAAAGGGTCTTTGTGGCTCTTTTTCATGTATATATCATTATTACATGCCATTTCCACTTAGATTTAAAAATAGGCTGGGACTCATTTTTTCACCATAACAACGTTCTGTTAGCAGTACTGAATATGCTTCATATTGTGTTGTTGCTGAACTCTGTCACATCACTCCTGAAAACTTTTCTACTAAACACAGGAGACAAAAAACACCTATAATAAGAATAAGAAATAAAGCATTGCCCCCTCAGCTTGATTTATTCCAGGACTGCATTTAAAAGACATACTTTCCTTTTTTAAAGAATGCATTCACGTACATAAAAATGTTAAGCATTTTGAAATTCAATAAAATAATTATATACGGAGTATATAAGACTGAAAATGTGAAGAAATCTACACCAACTGGTTTGAGTTTTCAGGTATTTGACAGTCTATCTTTTGAGTAAAACATAATTAATTAATTTTTTTAGAAGTTTTTACCCCTAGTTGATGACAAACCTTAAAATATAGGCAACCATCTGGGAAAAAGCAAGC
>VWZU01009362.1:0-15629 GCA_013397095.1 Sterrhoptilus dennistouni | reverse complement strand
AAGGGCCAGTGCTTTTGCAAGTCTCATCTGTCAAGGAAAGGGTTAACATCTCACCTGGGCCTGAAGATGGTGGGCAGCGGCCACTGTAGCTGCACGGCTGTTGGATCTCAAAGCCATGACGATGGGGGAAGGCTCAGGAATGGCGGCCAGGATCTCAGCTGCATGATCTCTTGCATGGCTGGGCTTTCCCCCTCCCTTTTCCTCTGCCCAGGAGTCACTGGAGGGAGGGGCTCAGTCCCCACGGCTTAGCGGCAGGATGTTTTAACAGCTGCTGGAAACCCAATCCGGGCCGGGCCAGGGCAAGCATTAAAATTGGCTAGATGTTAGTAGCCAGGGCCTCCCCTTATCCCCCTGCTGGCTGTTGCCAGGGCCTGGCCAGGCCTGGCCCCGCAAGCCCAGTGGAGCGGTGGGGCCTGGCCCAGCCTGCCCAGCTGCCACACGGCTGGTGTTACCTGCTGGCAAGCTGGAAGAAAGAGAGAGATTTCCCGGCTCCGCTCACTATATATGTGTATTCACAAAGATGCATCCAGCTTCCTCAGTGGAATATGTCACAATATGTCAGTATCTAAAAATTGGCCTCTGATAGGTCCCTGTCCTTGCCACAGGAAATTAACAGGTCTTTACAGGGAACTGTTTCTTCTTCAACTAAAAACCAAGCTGTGTTAACCCATGACACTGTATTCCAGTACATCCTGGGCACTTGGGTGACTAGTGCTGGAGCGTGGTCTCTATTACCTGTGACCAGAAAGCCGCAGGAAAAGATTGGAAGAGGTCATGCTAGGCAGGTGTCTGTTGGATACAGAATATCACCAAACTGATATTTGTTACTTCTGATTTTTGGTTCAGCTTGCTGCAGTCTAAGGTCAGAGGTGGTACCTGAGGAAAACACCTGAAAGTAATCTGGTGAACTGGTGAACTCTCCACCAGGGCTAAGAAAGTCTGAGGGTTTGAGATGACATGGTGTTGGGGGTTAGGTTTGTTCCTTTTTTACTCTAAAGAATTTTTTCCCCATAAGTTACTAGAAGACTAAGTACTGGGTGCTTAAGCATGCTTGACCAAAACAAAGAGGTGGCAGAAAGTTTGGAGGGGGAGATAATGCGAGTTTTGGGGCAGGTGAAGGACAGAGCTGGAGGCAGCTTCGCCCTCTTGCTCTCGGCATTCGGAGACAGGACAGACAGGCTGCTGCTTGCTGCGGGAGGAGTTCACTGTCACCAGAAAATCTGGCCCTGGGAAATCTACCATCATCTGCTTGAGTGCCCTGGCATTCTGAGCTCCTCTGCCTGCCCTGCTGGAGCTGGGCCAGCCCTGTCGCACCGTCACAGCTTCTTCAGCACTGCTCTTTTGGCTACGGTGAGGCCCTGCACCCCCCTGCCCTGCTGGGACATCCTGCCCCTGCCCTGCCAGGGACATCCTGCCCTCCCAGCCACCAGCCCGGGACTTTCCACTGTTCCAGCTTGGTGCTCTGAGGATCCTGCAGGGGCACCGAGACCAAACTGCCCTGGGTTTTTGTGAAGCAAAGCCCTCAAGGTTCTTGGTACTGTTTTGTTATTAATGCTGTAGTTGTTGTTTTTGTTTGCTTTGTTATACATACTACTAAAGAACTGTTATTCCCATCCCCATACCTCTGCCAGAAAGCCCCTTTAATTTTCTAAATTATAATAATTTGGAGGGAGAGGATTTGAATTCTCAATTCCAAAGGGAGGCTTTTCAAACCAAGACACATGGTAAAGAAGTTTGTCTGCAAACCAGTCCTGGACAGAGAAGAGACATCTCCCATACAGAGACACCAATGGGTTCCAGATGACAGGTCAAGTGGCAGACTTCAGAGACTGAAGCCATTTGCAGCTACTTGCTCTAGTTAACTTTTGAACATGGTGTTGAATGCTGAAAAAGTAATGAGCACTTTGTAAGCACCTGCCCTTCAGACTGAGAGATTTTTGTACTCTGGACAGGCACTCAAGAGAAGTGCTTCTGTGAATAAAACTCAGGCTCTCAGAAGTCTGCATAAACATGGCCATAAGTGTACATACAAGCTAGAGTTATGTATTTGTGCCTTTTGCATTATTCAAATAATACTTTTCTTATCACCAGCCAAGAAAGAAAGGTTCAAAGCCTTGGTAAAGGTTGCTAAGAAGACAAAGGGAAAAGGGAAGCAGTCCCTACAAAGTGGTTGTCCTACTAAAGCTGCACTAAGACTATTTTCTGTTAGTGTGACCAGGCATCTAGAGAGACGTTGTGTATCAGTCAGTGCTTTATTAAACAAGGTATTTAAATAGAGATATACAGAGGTGCCTTTCTGTCAAAATGGCAGCCATATTTTTTATCATTAACAGACATCAGCCGCAAGATCACTTCCTGCCAAACTGAGGTAATGGTGGTGGTACTTTAATGTCTTGACCTCTTTCCAGTTTCTTCTCACAGTCAACTAGATAGTTGACTCCATCAATGACAATCTGAACTAGTTCTACCTACAACAACAAGAAAACAATAATAATAGAAGATTTAGGCAACAGTGTTAACAGAGGAAGGAAAAAATTGGCTTGTATGGCAAAGACTGCAAGTAAAGCCGGACCCAAGGAGAATCATGATCTGGACACAGAGATCACACATGCTGTGACACAGGAAATATGGATCATACATTGGTCAAGTGGAAGCCCATAGTAATTCCCTTCTCCCTACCCCTTCTCCTGTTCATGCTGAGCTTGGCCTTCTGACATTAAAAATTTTCAGAGTCCTCTAAATTCCAGAAATTTCTTCACCTATACATATCCCTATATAAATAGACAAAGAGAAATGTTTAAATAAAAGGTTTAGGCATGAGTTTAGAGACCTATTTCAAATGTTACCACTCCGAGAATACAAGATGCCAAGAACTACAGCATGCCAAAGCCATGGATTCACATTTGTTGTGTTCTCACAATTTACATATTAGGACAAAGAAAGTGAAAAGACAGTGCCATGGATGTTTAGAGTCACTGGGCATTTCTCTCTGAAGCCATAAATGACAGCTTAAGTAAAAAGGTTCTGGTGTTTTGCCAACAGCATCTTGTGAGGTTTGGATTAATGCCTTTATCCAAATGTGTTTGGGCTTAAAAGCTGTGAAATGTTGGTCTGACATTTGGTAAATGACTGTGAAGACTACTGGCACTTTTTCTTTCTTCTGTGGAAAGTAGGATAGTTGTATTTTCTTGATGGATAGTAATGAGATATATGAGTAATACTGAAATGACTTGAAGAATCATGCAGATCCCTCCCTTATTGTTTAGCATGCTTCAAGCATCTGTACATATGTGCTTACTTCTTGATGTTTTAGACTGTTGTTTACCTATATTCTGTGAAATACAACAGCTTTATTCAATATACAGTCAGTACTGTAGAAGAAAGAATACACTGCATTCAAATAGACACTAGTGAATTGCAGAGGATAATCTATACATCATCAACTGTAGAAACTAAAACTTATTCTGTGATATTAGGATACTAGTATAGTTTTTGTGCTATTTAATTTTAAAGCCATATAGTTCTTTGAGTGACTGAAAAAGCAAAAATTATGGTCTTCTATGAGAAAACAGTCAACTGAAAACTAATTGGAATGGGAGTGAAAATAGGGGAAGAGACTCATTTCCCTAATCCAGTAGTAGCATGAGCCCTGAAAGCTTCTGGATGCATGGATTAGAGGAAGGAAGTGGGGGTTCCTTCACATGACTGAGAGTTGGTAGGATGGCAGGACTAGATTTTTGGCCACAGCTGTTTAGACTAACTTGCTGTGGTAGGTTGACCTTGGCTGGATGTCAGTTGCTCACCAAGCCACTCTATCACTCCTTTCCTCAGCTGGATGGGGGAGAAGAAAATATTATGGGAAAAAACCCTCATGGGTCAAGATAAAGGCAGTTTACTAAAGAAAAAGCAAAGGTCGCACACACGCAAACAATGGAAAAAAACCCCAAAGATCTTATTCTCTACTTCCTGTCAGCAAGTGATCTATGGCCTCTTCCTAGGAAGCAGGGCTTCAGCAAGTGTAGTGGTTGCTCTGGAAGGCAAACACTGTAAATAATGAATGCCCTCCCTCCTTCCTCCTCCTTTTCTTAGCTTTTATATCTGAAAAGATGTCATATGGTATGTAATACGCCTTTGGTCAGTTTGGGTTAGCTGTCCTGGTTATGCCCCCTCTCAAGATCTTGCCCAGCCTCAGCTTGCTGGTGAGGGGGGCATAATGTTGGAGACAGCACTGATTCTGCACCAGCACTCCTCAGCAGTAGCCAAAACACTGATGTGTTATCAACACCTTTCTGCCTATCAATGCAAAGCACAGCACTAAGGGGGCTGCACAGGGGAAAATTAATGCCATCCCAGCCAAACTCAATAGAGTGAAAATGCATGACTGTGAATCCTAAAAGGAAAACTCCATGTTAATCCACTCTTAATGTCAGTGCTTGATTCCCTGTGTGGGTTAGTCCTAAAATCCTGCTTATTTCCTCAGCATTTTGCACTGGGTACAGCAGATATCTGTCCAATGTACAGTATGTAGCTCTGTTCCCAGTGTACGACTTCAGTGAACCTCATTCAGAAAGATGGAGAGGGACTTTTTACAAGGGCATGTAGTGATAGGACAAGGGGAAATGGGTTCAAATTGAAAGACAGTAGGTGTAGATTAGATATTAGGAAGAAATTCTTTACTGTGAGGGTGGTTAGGCACTGGCACAGGTTGTCCAGAGAACTTGTGGATGCCCCATCCCTGGAAGTGTTCAAGGCTAAGCTTGATGGGGCCCTGGGAAACCTGATCTAGTTGGTGGCATCCCATCTGATGGCAGAGGGGTTGGAACTAGATGATCTTTAAAGTCCCTTCCAACCCAAACCATTCTATAATTCTATGATTCTTAGATACCTAGCTCATGCCCAGCACTGGAGAGACAACCTGTACATCTAGCTCATAGCTGTGTACTCCAGGAGGTATTTGGGTATAAAAGTTCATGCTGTGATGCTGAGAAACAGTGTCTCAAGGGAATTCTGTTACCACAACCAAATGTTTCTAGTACCTGCATGCTTTCAACAAAATGCTTTAGCACATGATGTAAACCAGTCACATTTATGGAACTTGCTCAGGAACTTGTCATATTTGGCAAACATTGCATGCACAGTAGTAATTTTTTGTTGTGTAAGCCTTTTCATTGGCTCAAATTCACAAGGAGAAAAAACTGCCATAACTCCAAAAAATGACTGAATTCCTAGTGAGCTCAGATGGAGGGAAATGGTCTTAGTGCAGATCTGAGTTTAAAAGCAAGGAATAAAACAAACAAGTTACCTCTGATCGACCCATGCGGTCCAGGTTGGAGATATCATACACGCCTGCTACAGCTGCTGTGTCCACTCCACCAGTGCCACGCTTCTGTAGCCTCAAGTTATCCAGGATTTTTGGAAACCTGGGATCCTAACAGAAGAAATAGGTTTGTGCATATTGTCATTTGCCTTGCTTATTGTTATTATCCATGATCTAATACCATTTCCAGAAAGGCAGAGACAATTTCCTGTCTTTGGATTATAGCCTGTCTTGGTGTTTCTCTGCTTAGTAGTTTAATTTCCATAACAAATATAATAATTTTCATTATACAAGTATGCTCAGTCATGCATTATGCCTGGGACCTAGCTGTTGCACATCTTGCAAACATCCAATTGCTGTAAACTGTCATTTCTCATTTGTTTCTTTATAAATCACATGAAGACCTAATTTAATTTACATCACTGGCCTTTTAAACGATTTATGTACCTTGCTAAGCTTTGGCAGCTTTACATGGACTCCAGCACGTAAACCAGTTCCTAGGTTTGAAGGACAAGTCAGAATGTATCCAAGACGTTCATTCCACATGAACTCCCAGCCTCGTTCTTTAATTAATCTTTCAACCTATGAAGGAAAAAAAAAAAAGAGGAAAAAGAAAGAACTGCATACAAACATCTCATCTTCTGACAGTTGTTTATAGATGAAATTCTTTTTACTTTGTATCTATGCTGACGATTAACTTCACAATTTACCAATGGAGGTGCATACAGATATACTCAAGTAAAGTTTGGTTTGGCTCTAGTATGAACCTTTGTATTCATCAGGCATCAAGTTCCCCAGTGAATGTTACAAAAATTTCTTCTTCATTTTCTAACTACCATTAACTTGAAGGCTCTTTAGCACTTTATCACATGGCCTTAGACCATGAAACTATATGGTGCATAAAAATTCTGACTTTTACCTATAGTATAAATGATTTTCTAGCCTAGGTGCTTTTAGAGCAAAGTTGCAAAGGACAAGTCCAAGCATCTCAAATACTGTGGAGCAAACAAAAGGAGTCAAAGCCTAGTTTTACATAATTTTCAAGGTGATTACATGATTCTAGGTGAAGGACACTTGATTTCTAAATGCTTACATTTCATAGCCCTGCTTCCACTATGAAAAGACTACATAGGTCGTCTATAATGATTGTCATTAGTAATTTTAAAACCCAGTTACAAAGGAGACTGAAATCATTATCCTCAGAAATATCACAAAGGTCTATTGACCTTTGAATAAGCCACTATTCTGTCCATTCAGATACACTTCTGAGACTTAATTCTGTGACCCAAATACAATTTCAGTTCAGTAAAACCACTGTTAGAAGAGAATCATATACCTATGCCAGTCCAGGTTCACAAGTCCTCTGCAATATAGGCAAATATTTCCATTCTGCAGAAGAATACAAAATAATGGGCTCTCCTGACATTTAAATATTGTGTGAGAATGCAGAAATTGCTTGTAAGAAACTAGATCTGATTTCTTGTCTCACACTTGCTCTGGTCACAGTTTCCAAAGCTATCTTACCACTTCATATGTCAATGTCCAGATGTCCACTTCTCTTGAACAAGAGATAAGCACAGTAGCAGAAGAAAACATGGAAACAACATCCAAAAGCTGTCACTTAGACCCCAATCCTGTACATTATTCAGTCTCAAGGATATGCCTAAAAAGCATGCCAGATCCTAGTGAACCACCCAGATGCCAATGAAGCATGCACTAGGCACACTTGTTTTTCCATGTTCCCAAACTCACCACATACTCAAAATTTCTTAGAGATGCTCTGAACTTACCTTCAGTGACCACTTACTCAGATAATCATAGAATCATATAATGGCTTGGGCTGGAAAGGACCTTAAAGATCATCTAGTTCCAACCCCCTGCCATGGACGGGGACACCTTTCACTAGACCAGGTTGCTCCGAGACCCATCCAACCNTCTTACTCTCTTTCAATTTGAATCCATTCCCCTTGTCCTATCACTACATACTCTTGTAAACTGTCTCTCTCCATCTTTCTTGTAGCCTCCCTTCAGGTACCGGAAAGCCACAACTAGGTCACCCCAAAGCCATCTCTTTTCCAGGCTGAACAGACCAAATTCTTTCAGCCTTTCCTCATAGCAGAGGTGTTCCATTCCTCTAATCATCTTGGTGGCCTCCTCTGAATTTGCTCCAACAGGTCAATATCCTTCCTGTGCTGGGGACCACAGAACTGGATGCAGCACTCTAGGTGGGGGTCTCACATTAGCATAGAAGGGCAGCATCACCTCCCTTGACCTGCTGCCCACATTTCTTTTGATTCAGCCCAGGATACAACTGGCTTTCTGGACTGCAAGCACACATTGACAGCTCATGTCCAGCCTCTCATCCATCAGCACCTCTGTTGGAATCCTAGAAACTTAGAGTTTGGGGGTTTAGTGTATAGTAATACATATGAGTCAAGATGGAGGATTTTGGGTGTTGTCTTTGTCCTTCTTCTTCACCACCTTTTTCCTTCTTCTTCATGGGTTTGGGTGATTTCTTTGATTGGTTAGTGAGGTCCGCATCCTGGACATTGGGTGATAAGTCATTGGGTCAAAACCATAAATAATATAGATCTCAACTGTTTATTGGATAATTGGGACTTAAATAGCCTTGAATAGACACCATTTTGGCTCACTTTCTCGACTTGTTAGAGAGAGCTCACATCTCATGAGTTTGTAATAGATAAGAATAATAAATTTCAGAGTGAGACTTCAAAAAAAAAGTCTCCTGAGTTTTATTCACCCTGATCTTGGAGCAGGAAAAAGAGCCAGAAATTCCAACACACCTCCATGGCCTTCTCAGCAGAGCTGCTTTTGATGTGTTCATCCCCCAGCTTGTATTGATACCCGGGGTTGCCCCTACTGAGGTACAGCACCTTGCACTTGGTTTTATTAAACTTTATGAGATTCCCATGGTCCCACTTCTCAAGCTTGTCCAGGTCCCTCTGGATGGCATCCTGTCCTTCAGGCATGTCAACCGCACCCCTCAGCTTGATGTCATCTGCAAACTTGCTGAGGGTGCATTCAATCCCTTTGTCTATGTTCTTGATGAAGACATTAAATAACACTGGCCTCAATACAGATCCCTGAGGGACACCACTCACCACTGATGTCCATTAGGACTCTGAGCCAATGACCACTACTCTCTGGATGTGTCTATCCAACTAATTTCTTATCTATCTAACAGTCCACTTATCAAATTCATCTCTCTCCAGTTCAGAGAGAACGATGTTGGAGGGGACCATGTCAAAGGCTTTACAGAAGCCCAGATAAATGATATCTGTAGTTCTTTCGTCCACTGATGTAGTCACCGTATCATAGAAGGCCACTAGGTGGGTGAGGCAGGACTTGCCCTTGTTACAGTAGTGCTGGCTTCCTTGAATTACCTCCCTGTCTTCCATGTGCCTTAACATAGCTTCTAGGAGGATCTGTTCCATGATCTTCCCAAGCACAGAGGTGAGGCTGACAGGTCAGTAATTCCCAGGGTCCTGCTTTCTATCCTTTTAACAGATGGGTACAATGTTTTCCTTTCTCCAGTCACTTGGGACTTCACCTGACTGCCAAGACTTTTGAAATATCATGCAGAGTGGCTTGGCAACTACATNCTTGGCAACTACATCAGGCAATTCCTCCAGGACTCTGGGTTGCATCTCATTGGGTCCCATAGACTTTTGTACATTCAGGTTCCTCAGGTGGTCATGAACCCGATCTTCATTTACAGTGGGAAGCGCTTTGCTCCCTAGTCCCCATGCTGCTGTCTATCCACAGGAGAAGTGTGGGAAGAGAGGTTGCTATTGAAGACTGAGGAAAAAAATTGAGTACCTCAGCCTTCTCATCCATTATTACCAGTTCACCAGAATTGTTTATCAGGAAGGGTACACCTTCTTTGACTTTCCTTTTCTGGTTAACATACATGTAGAAGACATTATAGTTCCCTGCTTTCCCTACTTTCCTATGTGGTATTTGTTTGGGTTTTTTTCAGGTGAAGGCCTATGCTGGTGGCTTTGAAGCAATATGGGAGTGTACAACTGTATAAGCTGTACAGCAGTTGGGGATTTCCTGAAACAGGGGAGTATAGAAATCTAGAGAAGCTGGAGTGAAAGCTGCTTTGCCAGAGTGAGAGGAATAAAGCAATTGTTCCAAGGAAAAAAAAAAAACAAAAACATTTCTTTAGCCATTCAGTGCTGAAGATTGTAATATAAAAGCTAAAATGACATTTTACCTATTTTTCCTACAACTCAGCTAACAATTTGTTTCCTTCTTTAAGTGCTATTAATGTGGGTTGCTACTTCAACTGGTTACTTTATTTTGTTGCTTCTGGAGATGTCAGTTCAGTGTTAATCATGCAAAGTAATGCTGACAACAGCCCAACAATAAACAAATAGGCATAATAAATTCATTGAGTTACTACCTCTTTTAAACCATGACAAAATCTTTCAAACACCCGTTTCATGTTGCCACCCTTTTCCATGGAGATCACCCTGGTGTGGTCCTCTTCATTAATCCAGACAAGAAATGTCTTGTCATTGTTGTGCCTGGTTGGGAGAAAAATGAACAGCTTTAAAGCACAAGATAGGCCCTGAAAAATAACTCTCAGTATCCTTAGTTTCATTACAGTCTCTCAGAACTGTGAAGAGATTAAGCACTGCAAAATAATGTTGCTCTGCACAGTTAAGGATGCAGTTAAGCTTGTTTCACATCTTGATCCCCCATGCCAATGGAATTATGTAGGTTTCTCAAGTCACAGTGAGAAGAGCCATTTTCTCTGATCACATCATGCTGCCCTGAAGCTGAGCTATGAAGAACATGACTTCAAACATTAACACAGTTGGGATGTACAGCTGCTAATGGAACAGGTAAAGGGAGAAGCCAAATTCTGCATCATCAGTCACTGGGGATGGTTTTTACTCTTCTTTGAAAATTGTGCAGTTAGGAAAAAAACTAACTGAGGGCACAGCCATATGACCTTACTTAATCGTATTGTCTTCTAAATCAAATCCCAGTGCCCTTCATATCACTTTATAACACTGAATTGCCATATCAGTCAAATTATATGTCTGAGGAAAACAGCTACATGTTGCTTCTGGATACTGCATTAAAGATGCTGGCTTGTTAATTAAGATAATGCCTACAGAGGTTATCCACTCTTGTTCCAGACAGATTAGTCATGACTAGGTTTATAAAGTGCTAGATCAAACCTGAGGTCAATTTTCCTTGCTTTTCACCATTTTTTCTGCCTTTTGCAACAAATTTTCTACAGGATGTAGAAAATGATTTATAAGATTTGTACATATAAACAGTAGAATATGACCAAGTTTGAAACACGTGAAATTTGCAACTTCACTGACAGCCTAACTTGCAGCCTGCCTTTTACTGCAACTCACTTTTCACACTTTGACAATGCAAAACTGAACAGGTGCAAGCATCCTGTGGCTTGACATTATAGTTACAGAGAGGTCCAGTTATTTAATTTTCAGTCACATACAAATATTCAGAGTAGGATTTTCCAGAGATTGATGTTGTCCTGACTCAGCTTCTCCTTTAATTAAATTAATCTTCCCTTTGCATTAAGGAATGCTGAGTGATACCACAACACAGAAAAAAATCTGTTCTATGGCAATACTGCATCATGTTCAGAAGCTTATCCAGTACTATTCTGATAAGTTAAACCTGCTTTGTCAGGGAGCATGCACTGTGAAACCTGACAAAAGCCTGCGGAAATAATTTCACGGTGATTCACAGATTCTTTCTAAAACCAAACTTTTATCTTGAAGTAGAAAAAACAGATATAAAAAAACCCCATAGAAGGACCCATGTTTACGGTGCTACATTGTGTTGCTGTTATTAATGATTGTTTATGTAGAACCATAGAATAATGGAATTATTTAGGTTGGAAGACACTTAAGATCATCAAGTCCAACCATTAACCTAACACTGCCAAGTCCACCACTAAACCATGTCCTTAAGTGCCACATCTACATGTCTTTTAAATACCTCCAGGGATGGTGACTCCATCACTTCCCTGGGCAGTCTGTTTCAGTGCTTCACAACCCTTTTGGTGAAGAAATTTCTCCTAATATCGAATCTAAACCTCCCCTGGTGAAACTTGAGGCCATTTCTTCTTATCCTATTGCTTGTTACCCAGGAGAAGAGGCTGACCCTCACCTGGGTACAACCTCCTTTCAGGTAGTTGTAGACAGTGAGAAGGTCTCCCCTCACTCTCCTTTTCTCCAGACCGAACAAGTCTGGTTCCCTCAGCCACTTCTCATCTGACTGGTGCTCTAGACCCTTCACCAGCTTTGTTGCCCTTCTCTGGACACACTCCAGCACCTCAATATCTTTCTTGTAGTGAGGGGCCCAAAAGTGAAAACAATATTTTAGCTGTGGCCCCACCAGTGCCANGTCCTTTTCTACTGAGAAGCTTTCTAGACACTCTTCCCCGAGCTGGTGGTGTTGCATGAGGTTGTGACCCAAGTGCAGGACCTGGCATTTACCCCAGTTGAACCTCATGCAATTGGCCTCAGCTCATCTATCTGGTCTGTCCAGATCCCTCTACAGAGCCTTCCTGCCCTCAAGCACATCGACACTCCAGCCTAACTTAGTGTTATCTGCAAATATGTTGAGGGTTCACTCGATGCCCTCATCCAAATCATCAATAAAGATATTAAACAGAATTTAACCTAATACTGAGCCCTGAGGAACATCACTTGTTACTTTTAACTTCATTCACCACAGCTCTTTGGACCCAGTCATCCAGTCAGTTTTTTACCCAGTAGAGAGTGAGAGTGCACCCATTCAAGCCATGAGTAGCTAGTTTCTCCAGGAGAATGCTGTGTGAAACTGTGTCAAAGGTTTTACTGAAGCCCAGCTGAACAACATCTGCAGCCTTTCCCTCATCTATTAAGTGGGTCACCTTGTCTTAGAAGGAGATCAGGTTAGTCAAGCAGGATCTGCCTTTCCTAAGTCTGTGCTGACTGGGTCTGATCCTCTGCTTGTCCTGTACATGCCATTTGATGGCACTCATGATGATCTGCTCCATAACCTTCCTGTGCACCAAGGTCATGCTGACAGGCCTGTAGTTCCCCAGATTGTCCTTCTGGCCCTTCTTGTAGATGGACTTCACATTTGGTAACTTCCAGTCAACTGAGAGCTCCTCAGTTAGGCAGGACTGCTGGTAAATGAAAGTGGCTTGGTGAATGCTTCCTCCCACTCCCTCAGTACTCTTGGAAGAATCCCTTTGGGCTCCATTGACTTTTGTATTTCTAAGTAGTGTTGCAGGACACTGACCATTTCCCCTTGGATAATGGGGCTTCATTCTGCTCCCTGACTCTGTCTTCCAGCTCAGAGGGCTGGGTGCACTGAGAACAATCAATCTTACTATTAAAGACTGAGGTAATGAAGGCATTAAGTACCTCAGCCTTTCCTCATCCTTTGTCAGCATGTTTTCCCCTCCCATCCAATAAAGGATGGAGATTCTCCTTAGCCCTCCTTGTGTTGTTAATGTATTTATAGAACTATTTTTATTGCCTTTTATGGAAGTTGCCATATTAACTTCTAGCTGTGCTTCCTGGACTCCTTTGCCCTTCAGGACTGCCTCACAAGGGACTCTCAACCAGGCCCATAAACAGGCCAAAGTCTGCCTTCCAGAAGTCCAAGGTAGCAGTTCTGGTAACCATATTCCTTACTTCTCCAAGAATTGAAAACACTTATCATTTCATGAGCACTGTGCTCAAAATGGCCTCCAAACATCATATCACCCACAATTCCTTCTCTCTTCACAAACAAAAAGTCCAGCAAGCATGCCTTCCCTAGTTGGCTCATTCTTCAGCTGTGTCAGGAAGTTTTCTTCTGCACATTCCAGGAATCTTCTAGACTGTTTCCTTTCTGCTGTATTGTATTTCCAGCAGACAAGTGGTAAGTTGAAGTCTCCAAGAGAAAAGGGCTAGTGAATGTGAGACTACTCCCAGATGCTCATAGAATATTTCATCTGCCTTTTCATCCTGGTTGGATGAAGACCACAAGGATATCTGCCTTGTTAGCCTTTTCCCTGGTTCTTGCTTATAAACATTCAACCCTTTCATCACCATCGGCAAGCTCTAAACAGTCAAAACACTCCCTAACATACAGGGCTACCCCATGGCCTCTCCTTCCTTGCCTATCGCTTCTGAAGTTTATAGCCATCTATTGAAGCACTCCAGTTCTGAGTCATCCCACTATGCTTTCATGACTGCAATTATATAATAGTTTTTCAGCTGTGCAATGACTTCCAGCTCCTCCTGTTTGCTGCCCATGCTGCAGGCATTGGTGTAGATGCACTTCAGCTGGGGTATTGACCCTTCCACCTTTATTGTGGGAGAAGCCCTAATTCCTTTGTGACTGTTATCAAGCTCTTCTATGGTTTCTAACACTTCAACAATCCTCGCATCATTTCTGTCTTTGCCTATAAGAACATAAAGGTGTTTGGGTTTTTTTTAATTAATCATTTAAAACACTACAAAAATATTTAAAAACAAACTAAACGTGCTGTGAGTACCAGTGCAGAGTGACTGTGGGGTTAGGAAAAGCAAGGAGACTTGTAATACATGTTTTAAAACATGACACAAGCTTCTATGTATCACACAACATACCAGATTCCTCTGGCATCTGGCCAGTCACGTGCCATCCCAGCACATGTTAGCAAAGGGGACACTGGCTTATCAAAGAGAAAATGATCCTGGACACAAAAACAGGACCAGAAAGAGAAATAAAATCAGAGAAAGATACAAAATAAATTGAAGTTAATTAAGGGAAGCAGTATAACCCTGTCTTATCCATTTAATATGAAGGCAGTCAATACAATTAAATTAAATAAAATGGCTTGTGAACCTGATTTTTTCCTGATTTAAAGTATGAGAATAATGTTGATAACACACTGATGTTTTGGTTGTTGCTCAGCAGTGTTTACTCTAATTCAAGGACTTCTCAATTTCCCATGGTCTGCCAATGAGGACGTGCACAAAAAGCTAGGAGGGAGCATGACCCGGACAGCTGACCTGAATTGGCCAAAGGGATATTCCATACCATAGAATATCATGCTCATTATATAAACTAAGGGGAGTTGGAGCAGCTGGGTAGCGGCTGCATAGTACTTACTTGCCAGCTGGAGTTAAACCATGACAGACTTTTCTTGGGTTGGGATCATGGAAGATCAGAAAAGACCATGTTAAAACAAGTTTGTTATAAGCATTAATCGTATTGGTTTAGTAGCTGCTGGTCACGATGTTGATTGATTTGCTCTCAGAGCTGTTGTGCTTGTTCTCATTTTTTTTTTTACATAATGCCTCAGTTGCTGTATGTGTTCCCTGTGGATATTTATTGTCCTTGGGACCTGGGCTCAGATTATGATTGTAGTGAACTTTGTAGTATTGGCTTATGATGAGGTAGACTTGCTGGTGGTAAAACTAAGGTGGTTCATGCACTCAGCATTGCCATCACCTCTGTACTTTGGGAGCTACCAAAGTACTAAGGCCTGAACAACAGGCCCTGGGTCAAAGTTGACCTCTAGATGAACCTTCCAACCAAATATTGTATATATCCACTCATTAAAATTATTAGCAATATGATATATGCATTCATTCATTTGCAAAACATGTATTTACATTTCCATATTTAGAAACTGGAGAAGGCCACATCTGGCCTTGTCTGGGGGTGTAGGAACAAAGACAACTCCCTTGGTTCCTCCTTGAGGCCTGGACAGGCTTTGGGAGAAACCCAACAGGAGAATAAAACTGGATGTTTTCATATCAGAAGTAATAGTAGCTTGTTTATTCAGAAACATAAAAGCTGGGCTACTCTCACAGTGAAGTTGGAAGCCTCTTTGCCTGTAGGTGGGTACACCTGTAGGATTTCCCAGTTACCAGGAGTGGTCCTCCAGTCCTTTGCTGTGACAGTGGCTTCCCCCAGCTTTTGTGTGGATCTGGATGAAGTGGTAAAGTATTGGGATAACTGGTGATGCATCTTTCTTAATCACTATAGGCATTCTTTTGTAGTAATGATTAGATGGATTGCTTAGCTTATCCTTTGTAATTCTTTGCAGTTTTGTATTATAGTAAATTACACTATTCCTTAAGTTGATGTCTGTCTGCATCTGACAACAAAATGACAGGCACTGAGGCTTCTACAATCCCAATGATAAGCATTGCGGCTACTTGAGCCCTGGTGACAGGTCCTGCGCTTACTCCAACCCCTGTGACAGACACTGCCACTGATCCAGAGAACCAACCTGTGTTGGTCTCAGTCACTCCTATACACAAGA
>VWZU01009359.1:15880-29261 GCA_013397095.1 Sterrhoptilus dennistouni | reverse complement strand
GGTCACCACAGCTTAATTAGTGACTTCAGCTTCAGGCTGTAAGCACTCTTGTGGCTCACCCACAGGAGTTGGCATTTCAACTCATAACCCACCAAATCCAGAACAACGGAGAGGAGTTCAGAACCTACAAAACAAGCCACTGAAGAATTGTAAGAGACTGACGATACACAGGAAGAGCCTCTGACCATTTAATGACTGAATGCTCAATACCAAATACACTGTCACCTGAAGAGAAGGTAGAGGAGTATAAATTTGACTCAAGAAATCAATTACCATGATAACACAATCTGGCAAGTATGTGATCACAGCTAGAAATCCCCATTCCTTGGCACAACTGGCATGCCTGCTGTTAGTCTGGAGGCAGGGAGCTGTAAAAATGGGTGGCTCCTCTTGTTAAACTCAGAAGCAAAGTGGCACAAGTTAGAGCAGTGATTTTCACTTCAGAATATCTCTGCCTTTGGGAGTGATCCTCACAGAGGCTGCTCTCCTGTAGTTTGAAATCCCATTACTGATGGGAAGGTGTCCTGAGGGTAGAGGAAGAGCAGCAGCATCAAGCTGAGCCTTGTAGAGTTCCCATGCACCTGGTAAGGAGCAAGTACTAAAAGGCTCATGCCACCCTTGCCATGTGTCACTTGAGCTCCTTGCATGCCCCAGCTGGCTTCCTGGTGCCTCTGACTGCAGATCCAACTAAGATCCAGTCATGTCTGGAGAGAAAATCCTGAAGTAGCTCCATATTTGCTTTGTTGCTGTGAGTTCTGCAAAGCCAAAGACTGTGAACCTATGGGTTTCTAGCCAAACCTGCTTCTTTTATAGCCCTTTAGAGCTGCTTGTATTTTATACTGCATTGACAATATGTAGATACTGTATCAGCAGTAAGTTGAACCATAATGAGCCATATAATCAGTGTCATACATCTCACACCAGACAGAGTCTTCTCTCCACGAGTCGGCCACAATCCCCAGTGTTACCTGGGCCAAAGCACCACCAAGGTAATGTATTTGCTATCAGACCCTCATCCATGGTCATCATAAGGGTGTCATTGGCTTCATGACATGGGTTTAGAGTGTTAGCTATCCACTTCCAGTGGCAAGGGACATGGTAGGGCTTAAGGCTGGCTATAAAAGCTCCAGGTGCTTCACAGAGTGGACAGAATCCAGTTCTCTGTCCTGAGGAGTTTCATCTGGGAGAAGAGGAGGACTGCACAGGATCTCATGGAATTGCACCATGCCTGGGTAGAGAGCTCAGCATTCAGAGATTTCTTCACATATGACATTATTTTCCCTGCTTTATTGGTAAACGAGGAGTGCCAATGCCAATCCTGGAGGTCCTTATCTCTCAGAATCTCTCAGTTTGTCTTCTGAAGAATATATGGGTGAGTCAGTTTCTATATCCTCAGCTGAATTCTCAAGGTTGGCAGTACCACTGGAGAAGAAACCACGTCATTCCCATCATACAGGTATAGAAATAGGCAAAGTTGTTTTTTTCTTAAATAACAATTGTTTTTGCTTAATGTCTGTATTCCAGAACAGGAGAGAAATGGAATCACACACCAATAAGAAAAGTAAATGAGGGCTATCAGGAATAAGGCCATTTGGAAATCGCAGAGTTGACCAGTTCAGTTGCCCTTCTTGCCATTTACACTGCAATAGAAGCAGAGTTCTCTGGTGCGTGGCCCTTCACTGACTCTGAATATTCTGCTCACTTTATTTAAGTCTTTATAGGTATAAAGACTTAAATACAAATACCTCTCTCAGTCACAAAAGAGAACACATCACAAGCTTTCCAAATCCAGCAAGTGGCACAGAAATCTTATCATCTGCCGATGGCAGTATCTATCTGAGAGCTCAAAGTCTGGAGGACTGGCCACAAGCAAAGGCAACTTGGAGAGGGAGCACAGCTGCTACTCCTCCAGTTTCCCAAGTGGGAATGAATAACCCTTCCACCTCTTCCAGCAGACCCAGCATGCTGCTGGGGGAGCCCCTCAGCTGAAGAGGCCCTGGAGATGTTGGACACTAGCCTGTTGTTCAGCCACGGCATTCAGTGACTCCATCAGGGACTGCATGGATTGACTCCATGACCGCAGATGACTTCCTTCTTCCTTTGGGTTTTTTGTCCCACTTGCAGTATCTTCTTATTTTCTGAAGGAAAAAATGATCCATAAGTAGCAGACCAGGCACACTGCCAATCCCATTTAAGCTGGGAAGTCCCACTTCCCCACCACTGGTCTCTCCCAGACACAATGGATGCTGCTGCTCCTCTCTGAATCCTCATGTTCATTCTCACTTATCTTCCTCCTCACAGGGGACCATGTCATCCCTTGCAATGTCACACAAATCCAAGCCTGCCAAAAGGCCTGCCAGCCTCTCTTACAGCTTTCCCAAGCTTTTCTGCCTAGCCATCACCTTTCCAGGCCTCCAGCAATGTGCTGGCAAGATCTGCAGGATGATTCCTGGTAGAAAGCCTAAATGGGCTCAACTGCTCCAAACTCAGGAAGCAACCAGAGAGGCCAAAGTGTTGGTGTGGCAGCCCTGCAACTTCCAGACTTGGTGGAGATGGCTGTGAGCTGCCTGATGTGTTATGGTAGGGGGAAAAACCAGGAGATCTTCCTGGAAGATGACAGAGGGTGCTCACTTTTCAACTTACCGTGTTGTTTCTTGGTCCTTGTACACAAGATTCCCTCTCCTTTCAGGAAGATTTCTGCTGGATCCAGATAAGGCACTTGGACCCGGACAGTCGTGCAGAAGACTCCTATCTTTCCTGGCAGGTAATAGACTGTCAACACTTGCTCTTCACCAGGTGCAAGGGAGCCCTGCAGGGACAGGAGAGGAGGAATGGACTGCATCAAAGGTTTGATGAAGGAAGGCACAGGGATAGACAGGCTGAGAAGACAGGTTCTCTTCTAGAAGAAAACATCAGACCACGGCACTTTCTACCTTCCTTGTGCCCACTTTCTACCAAGCTTGTGCCTCCAGCCCTGCGGTGCTGCAGTGTGTCCTCCTGGGGTGTGGCAAGGCTGCAGCCCCAGCACAGCCTGATGTGAGCCCAGCTCTGTGCCCATGGCATTTGCCCTCTGCCAGCAAGGGCCCTGCTCAACAAATAAAAGCTCTTTTGCCAGGCTCTGGGAAAAGGAGTGAAGTGCCTGCACTCTCAGCAGCCCCTGTCACAGCACATCAGCAATTCCAGGCTGGTGTTGAAGGGCCTGAGCCCTTCTTAATGATCCCAACACAAATACCTCCTGCCTCTGCAGTTAGATCATCCTGACTCCTGGTTTCCTGCAAACATACATCTCTCGCAACGCAGGAGCAGAGACTAGGATGAGATGTGGGGATGAGAGTGATGGCAGGAAGGGCCATCCTCCTCTTTGGGCTTTCAGAAATGCTCTCCAAACCCCAGGCTGGGCTCACACCAGTGAGGCTGAAGGAAAACAGGCTCTGGGTGACAGGACACAGCTGCAGCACACTGGGCTGGACCCTGGGCTCCCCATTGCTGTTCCCAGTGCAGGGAGAAGCAGCTGAGCAGGACAAACCCTGCACCTGTGTCCTGAGTTACTCTGGCACACAACAAGGCTGCAGCCAAAGGCAGCCAAGCCAAGCTGCCAGTGCCAGGATGCTGCTGCAGCAACTGCCTGCAGGGCCCAGACAGAGCTGTGTCTGCAGGTGCTTGAGGAGGAGGCACCAGCGTGGCATCCCTTGCAAGAGACACACATGAAATCATCAGAGAGCCATTTGGCTTCCCCTTCCCATTCCAAAGAGGGCCAAAGACAGGAATACTGCTAAAGCTCCAAGACATCCAGGCAGGACTGAGAAGCTGGGATGGTGGGATGCTGCAAACTCTTCTTCTTGCTCTTTCAGTCCCACTCCTCCCTGCTCCCCTCATTGCCCCACAAAGCTCCTGCCAAGAAGCAAAGCTGGAGAAGGGGGGACCAGCACAGAGGCTGTGCAATTTCTGGCAAAGGAGCTTGAAGCCCAAGCAAGGAATATGTAAATGCTGCTTAGTCCTGGCAGCAGGAAAGCAGGGACAGGAATAAAGTGACCCTCAGAAGAGCCAGCAGCACCCAACTCCAGTATCAGCACAGCCAGAGAGCTCAGCACTCGTGCCTCTGGCAGTGGTACCTGCCAGCCAAGGCCATAAGGGAGTCTAGTAGGTGAGCACTTGCTTGACCTCTCTGGCCCCAGCAGCAAGTGCCTACAGCCCTGTGTCTCTAGGGGCTGGGTTTAGGGTTGCCCCCCTACTTTTCTCCCTCTTTCCTCCCTTTTTCTCCTTTAATCCTCCCCTGGGCCACCTGACACAGTGCCAGAGCCAATGACTTGTGCTACTCACTTTGGTGGGCACGACCACGGGCACACCAGGCAGAGGCTTTGCTGCAGTGCCAGTGCTGCAGTTTGGCACCATGTAGGTGAATCCAAGAAACCCGGTGTTCCGCAGGGTGACCTCTGCTTTGAGGACTTTGTTAAACACCTGAAGAGAGGACACAGGAGTGAGGAGTTAAAGATACAAGCCTGATGCTGGGAATCTCCTTCCTCCTCCATGGGGCTGAAAGCAAACAGCAATTCAACCACACAGCTACAGAGAGGTGGTAAAACTAAAACCATGTAAGAGCCAGGAATAAACAAACCAGGGGACACAGGTCCTCTGCACTCTGAGGGGTCACCAACTGCCAGGAGAAACAAAGCAGGTGGTGCTGAGGTGTGTGAGATGAAGGCAAGAGTTATGGAGTTAAAGAATGGAAGTTGTTGGTTCTGTGTGTTGTTGTTTAGATTGTTTGGATTTGTTCAGGTTGATTTGTTGGGTGTTGCTGTGAGCTGGGAGAGGGAAGGGGTTGAAGACCTGACTAAAGAGAAGTAGGATAAGAGGGGAATGGACAGAAAAGCTGGTGGTCAGAGAGAATATAAGTTAAGTTCCCGAGTACCATCCCATGGGAAAGGGGACAGGGACCACCTGGCTGGGTATAAAGGGTATAAATACAACAGAAGCTGTTTTGGTGAAGGGTGTGAGTGTGCTCTGCTCTAGGGAAGAGAGACACACCCGGCTCAGCTGAACTGTTACTAATGAACAGTTTTCCTTTGCTTCCACAACTTTGTCCCCATTAAATTGTATCTAAAAGTTAGTGCATTTCTAAGAGTGGCATTCCAGAAGAAAAGGCACCTGCATGCAAATATTGGCAAGAAACATAAAGGTGACAAGAGAGACACACAGGACAACACAGAGAGGGCCAGCAGCTGGAAATATCTGTGGGCTTTTAAGTGAAAAGAAGTAAAGGGAGGATTATTCTGGGACATCCTCTTCAGCTACTGAAGTGACTGAAAGCCCAACTTCCTCCCTGGATCCTTTTGTGGCTCAAGCAAGAGCATTAGACAAGAGCATCTCCTTGGAGCTCAAGCTTTAGGAGCAGCTCAGTGGAGGGATATCTCAGGGACATGTCCCTCTGGACATCTTCACTGGGACCCTTGTCTTCCCCAGGAGGCAGTGTTAGGTGCCTTGAAGAGGACAGGGTGATGTCCCTCAGCCAGGGGAGGAGGGGAGGGCTGGGGATGGCCATTCTAAACCAGCTTGGGTGCTGGCCATGTCTCTCCAAGGTTGTGTCCTAAGCCCCAGGGCCAACGAAGGAGCTGGGAAGGGGAGAGAGCCTGGGGTGGAGGTGGGCAGGAACCCACCGGCCACCATTCCAAGACAGGGAGCTGTGCCAGGAGAAGGCTGCGGTACCTGCTGCCCCCAGTCAATCTCCTCCACGTCCAGTTGGAAGCTGGGGCACGAGGCCTCCCCGGTCACCAGCACCTGGTAGGTGGGGCCTCCCTGCACGTGGCACAGCGCCTTGACACGGGCCACGATGTTGGGGTGGCCAAAGAAGGTGAAGGTGACCAGCTCACTCTGTCCCGGCTGCAGCTCACCCCACGCTGGCAGCACATCAAACACCTGCAGGGAGGGGAGATGGAGGTGGTGAGTGTGGAAATGGAGGCAGAAGAGCAGCTGTGTCTTGGAGCAAAGCACAGTCATAGCTGGAGGGGCAGATTCCCCAAACACAGCTAGAATCAGCCCAATCTCATTCTGCATCCATGCCACTGACCAGTGGAGGGACCATGGGGAAAATCTTCTCCCATAATCACTTCTCCACGAGTATACACTGCATTAAAGTAAACTGGAATGTCTCCTGGCAGCAAGAAATTCTCTCTGCTGCAGAACTTGTCTCTGGAAACACTTCTCACTGCCTTCAGAAAAACAGGAGACTTGGAGGTGGGAGCCCTTGGAGCTGGGGGAAGGCTCATCTGACTTCTGAGGCTTTTCCCTCTCTTATTTATGTGCTGCTCTCTCCAACTGGCTGCTCCAGCCAAGGTTCCCACAACAATTTCCTGGCAACCACCTGATGAGGTGAATGGGAGCAATGCCCTCCACAGGTGCTGCACAGGGAGTATCCTGGGACAGCCCTCTAAAATGTCCCACATGGCCTCTCCTGTGACCAGTTGCTTCAGCAGAGCTTAGTGATGGGCCTGGAGGGATGTTGTGAGGCCCCTCCCTCAGTGGGCAGTGCTGCGGCCACCAGTGGGAGTGGGGCTACAGAACTGCTTTCCACATTGGGAACATGCAAGTGAGACAAATTCCCACTTACCTCCTGCATTCTCACATCACGGTGCTCCACCTCTGAGAACTGACTCAAGCCCCTCATCCTCACTGGGCTCTGAGACTCCGCAGAAGTGGATGGAGAAGAAGTGGACAGCTCCTGGAAAACAAGCACCATGGGCTGCAGTGAGCAGCAGGCTGGTCTGAGCAAGATCTCTCTGCTGCAGTCTCCACCACCTCAGCACACCAGGAGCAGCTGAAAAGGGAGCTGGGCACAAATCAAGTGTGAAAATGTCCAGGCCATCAGTGGAGGGTGCCTCCAAGCCCACCCACAGATGAGACCTGGGCTCCATCTGCATTTCCTACATCAAACTTGCATGAGGGAACTGGGTGCCCTCAGCACTCAGGCAGGGAGGGTTTCAACTACATCATCTCTGAAAGTCCCTTCCAAGCCAACCCATTCCAGGATTCTAGGATGGCTGCTTGAATTTCCCTGGTTTACCTGGGCATACATGGCATCAACCAGGAAATAAAGATGACCTTATGCTTCTATGTGAAAACATTCAGTCACACAGTTCATTACATCTATAGGGCTTTTTTCTCCTGATTCAGAAAAACTGTGCAGAGTTAAAACAACTGGTATTTGTGTGTGACCAGCTACAACCCTTCTCCTTAAACTTAATGCCAACACTGGGGCTTTGAGAAACTCTTCTGCTTCCTTACATCTTTTTTCTTTTTTGCCCCATGAGCAGCAGCCTCTGTTGCCCAGGATGCAGAACAAGGGGCCACTTCCCACTCCAAAGTACTAATGGTCACCAAGTTGGCAAGTGGTGGGCAGATCAAAGGCCTTTTTCCTTGTTTGGAGGAAGAGACAGTGACTTTGCAAAGTCTTGCTTTATAAAAGACAGCTTTAGAGCTGTCAGTGCAATCCCAGCTTTCAGGTGAAGGCAGAGATGTGAGAACTCTGGCTGTGCTGGGAAAGGGAATACATGGAGATCAGGACTCTTCATGGCTTGACACACAAAGAAAGCTGGAAGCCATCTCATCATGGTGCAGATAAAGACCTCATTTTACATTGTAAAGAAAAGAAACCAAAAAAAAATCCCCAACTCAGCACAGGTCTGTAGGATCTGAGTGGGCTTCTCTGAGCAAATTTTCCCTATTTCCCCCTGCCCAGACACCCTATGTCCAGCTCTCAGGGCACGGGACAGAAGGGCAGCAAAAAGGGAGGTTGGCACAAGCATGACTTTTTGGTGGCAAGGTGAGGAGGCAATGCAAGTGGTAGGTGCATGAGAAAATCTACCTCTGCTTCCAGGGAATCCTCTGCATCTGACAGCTGCTGGTCACTATCATCCTGGTCAGAGTCCTCCTGGTCTGACTCCTCCTGGTCAGACTTCTCCTGGTCTGACTCCTCCTGTTCAGACTTCTTCTGGTCAGAGTCCTCCTGGTCTGACTCCTCCTGTTCAGACTTCTTCTGGTCAGAGTCCTCCTGGTCAGACTCCTTCTGGTCAGACTCCTTCTGGTCAGAGTCCTCCTGGTTGGCCTCCTTCTGGTCAGAATCCTCTCCCTGGTCAATATCTTCCTGGTCAGGATCCTCCTCAGCAGGATCCTCCTTGTTAGAATCCTCCTTGGTAGAGTGCTCGTCAGTAGAAACCTCGTCAGTAGAAACCTCGTCAGTAGAATCCTCCTTGTTAGAATCCTCCTTGGTAGAGTGCTCGTCAGTAGAAACCTCGTCAGTAGAAACCTCGTCAGTAGAAACCTCGTCAGTAGAAACCTCGTCAGTAGAATCCTCCTCGGTAGAATCCTCCTCGGTAGAATCCTCCTCGGTAGAATCCTCCTCGGTAGATTCCTCCTGGTCAGAATTCTCCTCGGCAGAATCCTCCTGGTCAGAATTCTCCTGCACAGAATCCTGCACAGAATTCTTTGTTGTTTCTGAGGTTTTGGTTGTCTCCACACTTTCAGTCTCTCCCTTCTCTGATGACTGGTGTTTGAATTCAAATGGTGAAGGCCTGAACCTGGAAAATAACACAAGTGTGATCATGGACCTGCAGTGGGAGAGAGAGATGCCTGCAAGAGCAGCTCCTCACCGGGGCATGGCCCCTGGCTGGGTGCTGGTGTGGTGAGCTCAGTCACAGCCACTCCAAAACCAGGCTGGAGCAGCTCCATGCTGGGAGCAGCACAGGGGTGATGCACACACCTTATGGCGTTCCCCTTGCGGTCCATCAGGAACGACCAGCGATACTGGACTGGAATTGGGCTGCAGTTGGTAATCTCCATATACAGGACTTGCTCAGTGTCGTTTATGATGCAGCCAAAGTCCACAGCCTCGGCCTCAAGGAGGAGATTAGGGAAGAAGACTTCTCCCCGAACAGTGACCCGCTCCTCATGAGGATGCTCCAGGAGGCGCATCCTGAGCACCCTCTCTGCCACCCGGCTGTGCAGGTTGTCCTCATAAGCTGGGTTAAACTGGATCCAGAGGTGAAGTTCCTCCCCTACATCCAGCGTCATGGGCTGCAAGGAGATGAACAGCATGAATCACCTTTGTGATCAAGTCCCAAGGCCTGACAGCAGGAAAGAGTAAACGTTCAAAGTGTGACCCCAGCGTGGGCTCCTCAGTCCACCCTCATTTCTTGACAGTGAGGATCTGTGTGCAGACACCACTCTCTGGTCTGAGATTCCCTCAGGCTCATGTCTCTGTGCTCAGCAGCAATACAAGGGGTGGCTGCTGGAGAGCTGGGATGCTTTCCAGGAGACAGCTTTACTGTGCATGGCTTGCCCCAGTCTGCTCCCCTCTCCTCATGTTTTAGAGCCAGCATGGATGTTACCAATTTGGAGAAGATTTTGATTCCTTCAGCAGCTCTGCTGATGCAGCTCAGACCAGTCCACTGCTGACACTAAAGAAGAAACTTCTCAACTCAAGAACCTCCGAAGAGAAGTGTACCACCACATCCCTCTTCAAAGCCCACTGAACAAGCCCACACAGACTCACCTTGGAATCTGCAGGGAGGGGCTGCTGGTCCACACTGCAGATTAGGAATGGCTGCTCCAAGTTCAGCACAAAGCTGAATGGCAGCAAGCAGGTGTTTTTTATAGACAAAGGCTGATACTGCAGCATCAGGACATCACTGGGTTTCTACAGAAACAGGAGACAAGGGAACAACCTCAAGTGGCCACAGACCTCCTTCCCCTTCCAATGCATTTCACATTTTTCAACCCCAGAAGTGCATATATTTCTATTTACTTCTATTTCTATATTTCTATTTACTTCCAGCCAAGTGAAGAGCTACACCTTTAAATGCCAGCATGCAATCTGGAGACTTACCTTTACCACACGGAAAGTGATTGCTCTGGATGATATTTGCACAACAGGACGAATGAACTTGCAGGTGACATCCACTTGCATTATCTGTTTCTTTTCTGTCTCTTTCCCCACCCTAGCATGACACAGCAGCCGCTCCTTCACCTCCTGCATCCAAGATTCACTTGTCACCCAGTGTGTGCTGGCAAGCCAAACACCCCACACTGGCTTGCCACCCACCCATGGGCCCTGTTCCTGTCACTTATTATTAGGGACTCTAATTAGTCTCTGCTCTCATCAGTAGCTGTCTTTTCTTTCTGTGCTGCCACCCATTTATTCTAAATCTCTGTGCCCAAGGGTCCTGGAGCCAGGGAAGGCATACCGGACTTAGCTGGTGGCTTCTCTGCAGAGTTTCATTTCCCCTGGAAAGAAAGGCCCAGGCAGGAGAACACCCCAAGACTCTGCTAAAATCTCCCCCTCTGAGTTGCTCTCCAGGGATGCTGCAACACCTGGCTGGCCCTGGGACACCAGGGCTGGCTGAGAGACTGGGGCAAGCAGTAATAGAAAAGTTGACCAAATCAATTTGTCAATTGGAATGATCCCTGGGAACAATTTCCTGCCTGGATGGACATGGCACTGATCATTAGAACTGGGACACTGTGTTTTCCCCCTCCAGGAATCTGGGCTAGACCAGCCCCGTGCCCATGTTTGTCTTCAGAGGAAAAGCTGCTCCCAGACTCTGCTGCCATTCACAAGACTTCTGTTTTACTGCCTGCTTCCCTCAGAAAAACCCCTTGGCAGTAGTTTAATTGACTTCCTGCCCGGGCTTCTAATCTAAGTGCAACTTCTTCTCTCTGCTCTTCCTTTCTGCCTCAGCACATGACACCAGTAACCCCTGTTTGCCCTAAAGAGCAATACTTCCTTCAGCCTGTATTGTGGGATCAGCAAGTTGGGTTTAGGGTAGCTATGGAAACACAAAAGAGCCTTAGCCAGTGATGATGGCCAGCAGGGAAAGCAACTGGCCATAAAACAGTTTCTTGAAGTCACTTGCTCCTTCTCCCAGGCAAATGTCAGGGGGCTGCAGAAGAAGCTGCAGTGGAGGGGATCTGACAGGGAAGGCTCAGCCCTTGGCAGGGGCCTCACCTGGACAGTGCTGGAGCAGCCTTCCAGCACCATCTCCACAGTCTGGCCCGGCCCCAGCTCCATGTACATCGGCCGCAGCTTGAACACGGGGCTGTCGGGCCTGGGGCCCTGCGGAGCATCTCTGGTGCTCCTGGGGGCAGGACCACGAGGGCCCCGCCGGGAGACGAGGAAACCTTCGGTGCTCCAGTACAGCCGGTGGAGGCGGCGCCCTCTGTTTGCCAGCTGGAACTCGTAACGACACGGACTGCAGCTGCCAGAGGAGCAGAGATGGAAAAGGTCACGGGAGCTGCTGTTGCCCTGTGACCACTCAGCTGCAGCTGCACCCCGATGGCATTCCCTGACTGCACACTCTGCAATAAAACCTCTGCCCAAAAGGCTGCCCAGGCTCAAAGCTTCAGCTCTGCCAGCTCTTCCAGCTTTTCCATTTCTGTGGCTTTCCAGGATGTCTAGCGACTCTCAG
The DNA here is from genome assembly GCA_013397095.1 of Sterrhoptilus dennistouni. Taxonomy (NCBI): domain Eukaryota; kingdom Metazoa; phylum Chordata; class Aves; order Passeriformes; family Zosteropidae; genus Sterrhoptilus; species Sterrhoptilus dennistouni. The sequence goes on along the minus strand of VWZU01009359.1, from coordinate 17,805 downwards.
ATGACATATTTCTAAAGGAATTCCTGTGGCTTCAGGGAAACACAGCTGGGGCCTTGAGTATTGGAGAAGAGGTAGCCTGAAGGACTATGGAAATACTGTTCCATGCTGAACTCAGAGGAGAAGTGGAAGCTGAGAGTCTCCTACCTGAAGTGGTACTGCAAGTCGAGCACTGGTCTGAGTTCATCACTGACAATTGTGGTGCCAGTGCCCACAGCCCGGACTGAGATGAGGGTCGTGGGGCTGTTCTCAACGAACACCTTCACCTTGTTCTGGAATTCCTTTGTGTCATTCAGGTTTGCTGTGACAGTCACAGGCACCTCAGAATTAGGGAGGACCACTCCTTTACAGGGTTCAATCCTCCAGCGTGAGCGTTTCCCAGCCTGTAAGACAAGGCAAACAGGAGCTTAGGATGGAAAACATGGACCCTGCTCTGCTGTGAGGTGCAGGAAACAGGAAGGCTAAGGAGAGGCGTGTAAAAACCAAAAGTTTAATTTCCCTAAATGTAAGCTGTAATGTCTGGTTTCTCATGGACCTCCCTCTACAGATGGGGCAGGAGAGCTGCAACAGCCCTGGGGAGGGAGGAAGGGCCCAGCACCAGCACAGCTGTACAGACACAGCTGTACAGACACAGCCCTGGTACGAGCATGTGAAGCCCACCCTTTACACACCATGACCACCCAGCCAAGGAGCATTGCTCCCTGCAGAGGCTGGAAGCAGAATTTCATTGTGGAGTCAGGGAAAGCTGCCCTGCCAATCCCCCTCCTTTGGGGTTCTGTTTATCCCCTAGACAGCTGGAAAAGCAGCAAGAGGAAAATTCACTCCACTCCTCCTTGGCCCAGGAGGCTGAGCCTGGGCTCTCCCGCAACACCCAATGCTTTATCCACAAACACGTCCACAATCTCAGGCTTGGCTTTACCCAGCTCCAGAAGCTGAACCCACCCAATATAGAGAAGTCTCGGGGTTTAAGTCAGTTGTTTCTCACCCGAGATTCCAAAGCTGGCTGGTGGTTCGTGTGGGCACGAAGGGAGTGATTTTCCCTCTTGACCTTTGAAGGATTTAGGGTCTGCTGTCTGACTCTGTGTCTCTGTGTTCTGTGCTGAGCTCGGTGCTCGGTGTTCGGCGTGAGAATGAAGGAAGTCTCAAGGTCTTGGTTTTCTTGGTTTCTCGCGTTGTTTATTAGTTCTTATCTTACAATTCTCTCTGTCTGGCTANACAGAGAAGGTGAAATCTCTTTTCAAAGCTGTTTCCACGCCTCTCCCAGACACCTCTGCCAGCAGGGAGCACATGCCACTCAGCCCCAAGCCATGTACCCTTCCCTGGCTGCTCCTCCTGTCAGAGGAGCAGCTCCAGCTCCAGCCCCAGCCCTTGTTCCCCTCTGTAACCTCCAGGAATGAAACAACCTTTCTCTGCAGGTGGTCTCCAGACATCTTCTGCAATGCTGCAGAGACCACAGACATGCTGGGGGTCCACAACCCTCACATGTGCATTTGTGTGCAACAGCCCTACTGGTTTGACCCACAGGAGTGGTGAAACTTGCCTTCCCACCAGCAGTCTGAGGGAACAGCTCACACCCTGGTTTCTGCCATTACCAGAAGTTTGGCACAAAGCTAATGCAGATGGAATGGGGAAATCCATGCCCACCCAGGAGCAAAGGGCCACAGGCCTCTCTTGATCTCAGAGCTCCAAAAACATGACTTGCACAGCTAAATATCTTCCACAAAATAAAGAGAGAACTTGCAAACATGCTCCAGACTCATTTCTGCTCCAGCCTCTCTGCACACTATATCACAGAGGTGTGCCCGGGATTCTGACTCCTCTTGCTTGCACTCAGAGGGAGTCTCTTGCTTCCATTCACACAGCAACACAGAAACATTGCATACAACAAACAAGTCAAGGGCTGCTACTAACCAGCACTTTTCTCTGGG